>OX393579.1:5661727-6004703 GCA_947652605.1 Elmis aenea | reverse complement strand
AAAAAATGCTCTTCAAATTTTACCGGTAATTTGCCAGTTTTTTACCGGTAATTCCGGTAATTTTACAACATCGTTCTAATCATGATAAAAATCTAAATCAAATAATCGAAAAAAAATTTACGTATTTTCAAAGAGAAAAAATAAGGGGAATGCATACAAATGGCATATGATTGTTTGATTGTTTACTCACTACTCGACCAACAAGTGTAGTAGAATCCGAAAAAGCTTTTTCCGCGGCTGGATTATTTTGTACAAAAATTAGGTCGCAATTAGAAGACGATAGTTAAAATAAATTATATTTTGTACGTGGTTATTTTTTAAGAAAAGTTTAAAATAAAAAATATTGTTAATAGTTTGACAACAAAGGTATATTATGTTAAATCATTTTATATTTTATGTTCAGAATAGTTTTATTTTCATGTGTTTTTTGTAATGCTGGATTATATTTTTGTAATATTTTTATTTTATATATTATATATTGTCATTTTATATTGTGTTATATTAATATTACATAAAAATATATTAGATACGTTAATGGCTATTAACTAATATTTTGTATGAAACTAATTGGGATAGTTTAGGCTTCAACTATCTCAATCAGTTCCATAATAAATAAATGTATATAAATATATTTATTTTTAATATGGTTTTCGGAGTTTATCCGGGTAATATTTAAATTGGCTCGACGTTTCGGCAAGCTCTCACTATAGGGGAGACAAGGATAAACTCCGAAACTACATAAAAATGTTAGTAACCGCAAAAAATCTAAAAAGAAACAATATAATATAAATATATATAATTATATGATTTACCGGTAAATTACCGGGTAACCGGTTTTGATTGACAGTTTTACCGAATTACCGGTAATTCAAAAAGTCGGTAAATTTACAATCCCTAGTGCTCAGTGTTTTTATTTGAACCCTGTCTTTTCTAACATTGGCTTAAATAATACAATAGCTTTTAATAATCTACCTGAATATCGAAGAAATATGGATAACGAAAAAAGGAGATTTATAGAAACTTAAAAGATCATTACTCATATACAGGGTGCGCCATTAGTGCGATAAAGTCCATTATTGCCCTTAATGTCAACTTGATAAAAAAAAGTTTTTATTGAAACTTATAGTATTTCTAGACGTGCATGTTTTAAAATTAGTTTCAAGTATACAGGGTGTTTCATAAAAGTGGGGCGTCACTAAAGGTATTTTTTTTAAATTGAACACCCAGTATATTTTTGCAAAATCGAATTCAGCAAGAAAATCTCCATATGACAGTATTTTGTTTTTTTTCATTTTTTTGCGACGTTGCCAATTTATCTTAAAAAATCTTTGAATTTCCAGAAAAACAGGGTACAATACTTGTCAAGAGCACAACGTTATGAATAATAATTGGCAAATGATATTTTGCACATACAAAGTCAAAAGGTGTAGTCATAGTCTAAATACATCAAAATTAATTTATATTATAGGTGTTTCTTATAGATTGCCAACTTCCCAATTTTCAAACATCAATAACTTTATTTTTTCAAATGGAACACCCTATATATTATTACGTCATTTTGTTGCATTTTTGTTTTTCTTCAACTTTTCTTAATACTTACCTATACCTAAAACGAATATTTTCTGAGATATTACATTTTACTTATTCTTATAAGCGTTGTGTAGGAATTTCCTAGTTTCTCGGAGTAGGCCCCGACTTTGACAATAGAAACAATAATTTCTGTAGTAACAAATGTCAGAGTAAATTGCTGTCAATTGTTAAAACATAAATAAATGAGTATAACATATGCAATATGAATTTCCCAAAAAAAGAATTGATTGATACGATCTATGTTGAGGGTGGCGTATTTTCGATGCCCATACAGGGGGGGTATCTCGGTAATTATCAGAGATTTAAAAAAACTAAGTACGTAGTCTCGATTTCTTTTTTCGAGAGGAATTTATTGTCGTAAACAGATTTTTGATTTCTTTTTTAATTTTTTGAAATATAGTTTTTTTTTTTAATCTCTGAAAATTACCGAGATACCCCCCCTGTATGGGCATCGAAAATACGCCACCCTCAACATAGACCGTATCAATCAATTCTTTTTTTGGGAAATTCATATTGCATATGTTATACTCATTTATTTATGTTTTAACAATTGACAGCAATTTACTCTGACATTCGTTACTACAGAAATGATTGTTTCTATTGTCAAAGTCGGGGCCTCCTCCGAGAAAACTAGGAAATTCCTACACAACGCTTATAAGAATAAGTAAAATGTAAATATCTCAGAAAATATTCATTTTAGGTATAGGTAAGTATTAAGAAAAGTTGAAGAAAAACAAAAATGCAACAAAATGACGTAATAATATACAGGGTGTTCCATTTGAAAAAATAAAGTTATTGATGTTTGAAAATTGGGAAGTTGGCACATCTATAAGAAACACCCTGTATAAATAAAATTAATTTAGATGTATTTAGACTATGACTACACCTTTTGACTTTGTATGTGCAAAATATCATTTGCCAATTATTATTTATAAGGTTGTGCTCTTGACAAGTATTGTACCCTGTTTTTCCTGGAAATTCAAAGATTTTTTAAGATAAATTGGCAACGTCGCAAAAAATGAAAAAACAAAATACTGATCATGGAGATTTTTCTTGCTGAATTCGATTATGCAAAAATATACTGCGTGTTAGATTTTAAAAAAATACCTTTAGTGACGCCCCACTTTTATGAAACACCCTGTATACTTGAAACTAATTTTAAAACATGCACGTCTAGAAATACTATAAGTTTCATTAAAAACTTTTTTTTATTAAGTCGACATTAAGGGCAATAATGGACTTTATCGCACTAATGGCGCACCCTGTATATAGTTATGTTAAAGTGTTTCCGATACTGGAACGTGCTTTAGTTATATATGTTTATTTATTTTTTTATGAATAGGTATTTTTTTAATCTTCAAAGATGGTTGTTTATTTGTTTTATTCCCTTCTCTTTTAAAATTTAACATAATGTATTATTTCTCATTCGTACATACAAGTATATTATACTATTCAAGAGTAAACCAAAAAAAATTCATTGTTGGACGATTTTTTTCTGTTTGGTAACAACTTCGGTACCAGCGCAATATAAAAATATAGTATTTTCTGTTGATATAATGTAGCTTGATCTTTTTAGACTATACAGGGTGTCCTATAACAAGCGAGATCCCCATACTGTAAATGTAATCTAGTACACCCTGCATATTAACTACAAATACAAAGAAATAATTTCGTGTAAATAAAAAAAATAATAATATTATGTTCAATTAGTTTCAGTTGATAAAGAGAATTTTGTTTTCTGAATGAAAAGTGTAAATAATTCAAGTGTTTGGTTTTAAATATAAAAACAAGGAAAATCATTAAGTTATAAGATGGTTAAAATGTGCTAAAAATTTAGATAAATTAGACAAATACATGATAAAAACAAAATATTTGATTTTAGTCCATTGTAATTATTACTAATCATTTGCAGCTTCTCCATCATTTTTTACCGAAGACCGATTCGCTATCGTAGACTACGTAGCATCAACAACCCCAAGCGAACTAAAATTCATATTCAGAGCACCACCATTATCCTACGTCCGTAACATATTTACGCTAACCTTCGAGCGCATGGTATGGATTTTTGGTTTCGTGATGTTGATCATAACGGCTTTTGTTATGTATATAATTAGCGTTTGGGAATGGAAAACATTGCCCAACACAGAAGAGCGCAATAAGAAATCGTCGCCAAAGATAATGGATATCGTATTGGCGGAAATTGCTGGAGTTAGCCAACAAGGATCTGACTTTGAGCCCCAGAGTAGCGCTGGAAGAATCGCGTTCATCACATTGTTTATTACTCTGATGTATTTCTATACAGCTTATTCTGCCAGTATTGTGGCTCTTTTGCAGTCAACTTCGAACAGTTTGACAACTTTGGATGATTTATTGTACTCAAGGATTAAGCTTGGAGTGGAAGACACCCCATATTCTCGACACTACTTTCCTGTGAGTATAACTTTCTGCAGTTCCAGTTGTTAGAAAAGCTAGATTTAAAATTCACCGCATTCAGTCGTCTTCACGTCATTGTATTACAAGTTTTGAGAATATCTATAACTAAATATATTCTTGGTTTACCATTGATTCCTAACTCACATTCAGATGAAATATTAATAAGGTTAAGAGGGAGGGTGGCCTGATATTTAAAAAGGGGCTCAGAAGTTATAGATTCGCCATGAATTAAACCCATTAAAAATAATTTTCAATGAAAATGCAAGCAAACTTGGAAATATCGATGGCAAAGTATATCAAAACGTGTTTTAATCTAACATATTTTGGTGTAAAAGAGAAAAAAATCCTCTATCAAATGAGTATAATATAGGGGTACCTTGCCATTTAAAAAAATTCAATTGTTTTTCATTGTGCTTTTGTTATTCGAAAAAAATATATATTTATATTTTGTCTTATGGTGGAAAACTAAGTACCAAACAACTTTTATTCAAAACATTTTTTCCTTAAGTGGATATTTACTGAGATATACAGGTTGTCCCAAATTCGAGTAAATGCATGGGGATCTCACTTATCTTAAGAGCTACGAGGTCGGTTAAATTAGGGCAAAGTTGCTAAATTCCATGCTTATTGATAATCTAAAGAGAAATTGGAAATATCTCAAACGGTATCCGAGAAAATTAGGAAAAACTGGAAAGTCCATTTTTGAAAATCGTTTATAACTCCTTTGGAGTTTAAAATATTTTAAATGTGTAAAAAAGTCCCAAGCAACTTTTTAAGCCGAATCGGATGGTGGTCACAAATTTTTCCTAGGTCGATTCGTTTTTGTTTTTAGACAACCAACTTTGTTTTTTCTTATGGGCAGCATATCGCGTTTTTCTTCGTTATTAAAGTTCATTTTTACGACTAACAGGCCTTCAAAACTTTTAGTTCGTTGATCGGTTGTCATGGAAACAACATAAACTACAATGACCGGCCAACCTGATTTATAATGGTTATTGTTTAAAACGTATTTTTTGAAATTTGACAATGAAAGAAAAAGTAAAATACCATGTGTGATACATCAATGGATTCAGAAAAATAAATGCTATTTGATTATGTAAATAGCAAAAATTGCGCCCATAAGAAAAAATAAAGTTGCTTCTCATAAAATAAAAACGAATCAATCTAGAAAAAATTTGTGGCCACTATTCGATTCGGCTTCTTGAAAAGTTGCTTGGGCAATGTCTTTACACATTTAAAATATTTCATACTCCAAAGGAGTTATAGACGATTTTCAAAAATCGTATTTTCCAGTTTTTCCTAATTTCCTCGGATACCGTTTGAGATATTTTCAATTTCTCTTTGGATTATTAATGAGCATCTAATTTCGCAACTTTGCCCTAATTTAACCGACCTCGTAGCTCTTAAGATAAGCGAGATCCCCATGCATTTACTCGAATTTGGGACACCCTATATAGCATATTCAATTCCTTTGGACACACCGTATATAATATTGTAACCTGATAAACTCTCAATGGTTCATTCTAATGTTTTATTTAGATTGCCCCAGAACCGGTGAAGCAGGCCATGTATCAGCAGAAAATAGCACCAAAAGGGCAGTCGCCAGCGTTCATGTCGCTAAAAGAAGGAGTCCGCAAAGCCAGGACAGAATTTTTCGCTTTTCATTGCGTCTTGCCCGCGGCGTATAAAATAATTGGTGAAACGTACAAGGAATCGGAAAAATGTGGATTGAAAAATATTAACTACATGAACCTACACCATCCTTGGCTCGTTGCTCGTAAAAACTCTACGTACAAAGAAATATTCAAAGTGGGGTGAGTTAATATTGCGAAAACAAAAGCTCTGCAAATGTTAGTCGTCATGGATTTAATACGAAAGTATTAACACTATGTTAAATGTTTTATGGTTATTTTTAATCAACACTGTAGCATTAAGGCACTTACATTTTTGAGCCGTATTTTGAAATACCTAACTAATAGCCAATGATTCTATTTAGGGTGTGTACCAAGGGTTAAATCAATTACTATAGCTAAAACGTTTCGATTTTTCGATTAAAAAAAGCAAGCATAATACTCTTTAAACATTTGCCCAATTTGAATGAAAATTTTAAAATCGTAATATATACAGGGTGTTTCTTAAATATTGCGAAAAAAATCGTAAGGTAATTCGTTATCGAAAATTAAGGAGGGGTTTTTATCTAACTTTTCCTTAGACGTCTCCTTTCGGAGACACCCTAAAGAGGAGCGGTAATATTAGGTTTTTATTTTATTTCTCAAATATGGATAAATGTAGGAGAAGAACATTTGGTAGATGTTTTATACTTATTGAAAGGTGTCCCATAGTAATATTTTTAATTATCTCTCACCTTCACAGGGGGCTGAAAAGTACGAATCAAGCCCCTTGTGAAGAGATCGAAAAATGCGACCCCTTTTGTTTTTTTTTTATCGAAATAACTTTTTGGAGCCTTAAGATTTTGCAATTTAAAAGAAATCTTTGAAAGCTCGATTCGCACTTTGCAGCCCCCTGTGAAGGTGAGGGATGATTGAAAATATTACTATCAGAAATCTTTAAATAAGTATAAAACATCTACCAAATATCATTCTCCTACATACATCCAAATAATAATAAAAACCTAATTTTACCGCTCCTCTTTAGGGGGGGTGTAGGTAACTCCGAAAGGAGACGTCTAAGGGAAAAAAGTTATATAAAAGTCTCCTCTTAATTTTCGATTCCAAATTTGTTTCGCAATATTTAAGAAACACCCTGTATAATCAAACTTATTATCGTCGTTGTTAGGGAAGTAAATAACTTGTGTACGAAATTTTAAGCCAATTTCTTCAATTTTTCGATTTTTCCTTCAAAAAAGTGCAACATTTTGAATCAGTTTCCATTTTTTTGTGTCGAATAAAGTGCAAACACTATTTAATTGGCTTAGTTTTAAAATTTCTCCATATTCTTCCAAACAAAGTTAATTGTCTTTAACTTTTTCAGTGTTATATTTCTCTCTTTTATTACACTCAAAGACAGCAGAAGAATATAAGCAGATCAACTTATTTAAAATTTTGCGATAATAATACAAAACACTTTGATGAAGTATTATATGAGCAGTTTATTTTGAAAGTGGCCTAAGTCACTATTTGAAAAACGAGTTAAAGCTGTTTACGATTACAAAAATGTATGGTATTTTTATCTTTAAACGTTTTACTTGCAATTTCTCCAAAATCATTATTATTTTCGTCAATAAAAATTTTATTGGTGAAGAGATGAGCAAATACGTTCATTTTGAAATTATTGTTTTAAAATCTAAAACAACGTGAAATGTATGAAGACTTCATCGCTCCTATTAATGACAACGATTCAACACATGAATAGGCTTTTTATGAAATACTTTGTATAAATTACTTATATTTCAAAATGTAGTGATACATTTACTTATAACTTATATATTTTATGACTATTAATGAAAATTAAAAAATATTTCCATAAACTTATACATTATATAATTTATTCATCAAGTTTCTTAAATTACTGTCTTATCAAACATCACTTTAGTAAAACATATCGGACTGAATCAATATAAGTTCCTAATTTTTATTAACTACTGATGTTCAAAGTGGCTTAAATCACTTTACAGTAAACAAAATTACGATTCGTTAACGTCTGTGCGAAATTATGTACTGATTAAAATATAAGTAACCGGGATAACAAATATAAGTGTAATTTCTCTATAGTTAGTACAAATATTTTTATGCACATTAAAATGCAATACATTTATTACCTTAAAATAACAAAAATTATTGGCTCATGTTTGTAATCGTACATACTCGCTTATTGAAAATAATAATAAAATAGGCTAGTAAGTTAAATCAACACTAGCATAATTTTTATAAAAAGTCAAGTCATTTACACTGAAGTACTTCTCGGAATGTATACAAAAATTCCCATTATGATCAATTACTCTCTAGATAATTATTAGCTGTACACTGTACGACAGTTTTTCTATTATAAACAGAAGTACGGAAATGCACTGCATTAGTGATGGAATAACCAAATCGATTCATCCTTGATAAATCAAAAATAAACACACATACAATCACCTGCAAAAAATATTATTATCCATAAAAGGTTTGTATAGGTTAGTTACGTCATGATGTTTACCCAAGTTTAAGATCTTTCAAGGCGTTTTAACAATTTTTAGGTCATTGTTTGTGACGCAAAGTGCATTTTGTATGCTTGCTGTGATTCCGTATCGACGCTTCTGTTGGTAAATTGCAATATTACGTATCAAATACGTTTATTTCGCAGAGAAACAACAACGTAATGCTTAGTTACTTGTGCGGTACTTGTTGCAGAGTTACATAAAGCACTTTTCAAGAGCGTTTTGCATGTTACACAACAGAATAATCTGGCTAAAATGGCCTATATACATTACACGATTTTTACTGTGGATTAACTCACCTCCAAGAAGAATACAAGTTATGAATACTGTTGTATTTTTGTTTCAGGTTCAAAAGAATATACGAAAGTGGAGTCCAAAACAGAGAATTTCGACGATATTTCATCAAGAAGCCAGAATGTGCCGGCAAAGAAAATCAGTTTATTAGCGTTGGTTTAATTGACTGCTACCACGTTTTTCTTTTGTTTAGCAGTGGATTAATACTTGCCGTAGCGTTACTTTTTACTGAATTGGGTTACAAAAAGTACAAGGCAATGAAATATGATACAAGATGTGCGAATATGCCAAAAATTACCCGATAAGACGCCCTTGTTATTTTCAGTTCTGTGGTTAAGCATGACAAAAAGCATTTTTAGAGCAACTATAATTTATCAGCAATAATTCATAACATAGCTAGTTGTTAAACATTCAATACTACTGTTACAACAAAAAAATATCAAGTGACAGTAACGCAAAATCAGTTAATATATAAAATAAACTTTAATGCACTTATCAAAACGCTTAATTGGTTTCAAAAAATGAGCAATAACTTACCATGTTTTAAATGCACCATTTTCCTAGATAGATAGTGCCACTATTTCACTATATCCTAGTTATTTGAAGCTTGGAAATGAATGATTTTCACTAGAGGATTACAGGCAACTTAAAACAACACAGCGAAGCATTAGAACTCGTTTGGAAATGGAGCACATCGCTACAATATTTGCACAAACGGCAAAAAATTACAAAACATCTGGTTTACTGATAACGGCGAGAAAAAGTTATGACGATGTATTTTCCTGTTTATATTGTATTGATATGAGAATTTAAAAGTCACATTGCTAAAAATTGTTTGTTGGAAGTCTTTAGGTCCAAGTTCTTTAAAAAAAAAAGCAAAAATCTCTTTTATCCAATGGACCGCCAAACAGAACAAGAATTTACGGTTACTGAAGAAAACTATTTGGATTTTGTTGGTTTAGGCATACCAATACAATCAATCACTTTAACTTGGTCGAATATCAACAACAGAAAAATTCTTACACTCCTTGAAATATTGTTTTTCACAAAAAAATAAATGTGATTGATGAGAGAAAATTAAAATTATTGTTTTTTTGTTTATAAGTAAACAACAAATTGAGCCCGGTTAAAAAAGTACGTTTGATATTAATAGACTGCAATTACTAATTGTCCATTTTCGGAAAAAAATTAGGACAAATAGTTTACACGTAATTTAGTGTGATTTTTTTTATTTGTGGAGAACTTACGGTTTATAATTTAAAATATTCACATGCTCTGACCAACTGAAAATTCGTTATTAAATTACATAGCTATTTTAGCAGTAGGAAGAAACAATTAGAATCATCCAAGAAATTACAAGCAGCTGCCAATCAGATCAACAACGGGACAAAAACATGGCGTATACATTAAACGAAACTAAGTCAGTACATGTCAATTTCACCAACAAGAGAATTGAACAAGTACCAATCAACTTAAATAATAAACAAATTCCATACTCCAACACAGTAAAATACTTTGTACGCTAAGCTACGCAGGAAGGCTCATGTCAAGAAAAAATGGGAAGAAATAGGTATCAAATATTAAAAAACATTACTGGCTAATCGGGAGGAATTCCTGTCTGTCCCTACGCAAGAAACTTTTGCTTCACAAACTAATTTTAAAGCCTGTATGGACATATGGGATATAGCTATGGGGATGCACCAAACACATAGTAATATTCAGATCATAAATAAACTGAAAACAATAACATATTATCATGACAATTTTCTACCCAAGTCCTGCTGCAGACGTAACTATAACACGATTTTATGAAACTTTACAATCCCGTATGTAGTGGTAAAATTTTATTTTTATATTTGCAGCTATGAAAACATACGTTATGGAAATATATTAAGCAATGTAATTAAAGCATGATTTATATCGTTAGAACACAAAACGTTGAAAATTTTTGAGTAGGTAATTACTTTTGAATCTCTAAATTTTAGTTTATGTTTGAATAAAATAGTCTTAGTTCAAGTAAATATCAAATTTATATGACAAGTAAAGAACACGCTAAAAATATACACTCACAACCGAAACGATAAATCATGGTGTATTTCTGACACAAGCACCATTAGCAGTTCTTTATACCTTCTACAGCACAACCAAAAATACTGACAGCAAATGGATCATATTTGACAAGCAAAGTGTAAATCATACCCAAGTTGTGTAATAATTTTAGCAAGCACAGATTTAACATATCAATATATCATTCAATAAAAAAAATGCGTAAAATCGATTAACGACTGATGTATTTGATAAAATAATAAACCTAATGAATGTTTTATTTAGTTCTTTACATAATTTAATGTAATTACAGTGTGTACCCGTACATAATACACTGAAGGTTGACCACATAAATTGTTAATTGAGAAACATTCTCGGTACTTTCAACCGATTTGTTTTATATCAATATTGATTTTACATATTAAACTGTCACATTTACAACTCTTTTAACTGGAACGTGACATATGAGTTAAATGAAACGTCTGTTCTAATAAAGAAATTATTGTAGATGGTAGAAAAAGATGAGGTAAGTAATGGAAGAGGGATGAAAAAGCTTTAGCGTAAAGAGAAAGATGGTCCTGAATTTTGTATTAGCACGAAATGTATTACACGATGGGTAATTTTGTGCATATATTTTTTTATGAGGTTGTAAAGTTACTGTGAGTTTACATAAAATATTAATTGTTACAATGAAATTTATTGGCTTGCCTGCTGTAATATAACAACTCCTTTAGTGATTCACAAATTTAGCTACACAATATTTCAAGGCAAATAGTCTGCATTAAAATTTTGTTCATTTGTAAATTATTTCTTTAGTATTACGTAATGTATCATACAATAATTATTTAGCAAATGATAAAGATGCCATGGGCAATTATTAGTGCAGTGTCGTGTTTTGTGTTAACATAATACATGAAATGAGTTAATTATTAAAAATTGTTTGATTGTAAGAGTTAGCTCATGGTTGTCCAACTTCTAGATGAGTGCGGGCCATTTTTCCCAAAGTTTTAGGGTGTAATTCTAATAGGCGAAACGAAATTTTATGTCTATATCGTCTTAAGGGTTCAGTTGAATGATTTTTTGTAAGGTGTTTAGGGGCCACAAAAGTTCTTTCGTCAGTTGAACAGCCCTGTGCTTAGGGTTGCCAAAAATCCTGAATGTATAAGGAGAACAATACCAATCAAAAAAGAGAACAAATAGAGAACATTGCGGAATTAATTGAAAAAAACACATTCATTGAGAAAAATATTGCACAATTGTAGCAAAAATTAATTATTCTTATATATTATTTCTAAATATACATAATATATCAATGAAATTATTTACATACATATTCATAAATATAATATAAATCATTGAAAATTAGTTTCTTTGGCTGGGGAAATCACGTCCTAATAAACTAACATAAAATAAAGTATCCTTCTACCCAATAAAATCGGTTATTTAGATTTTTTTACATATTATTAATAAGAAAAAAATATTTATTCATTAAATAAATTTATTAGAATCTTTTGGTTTTTTGAGAAACATTTTTTTTAAACAACTAATTCCTTTTTAATTAAATTTAATTATTCAAGTTATAGATGTTAAGATGTTTCTTTTTTTTTCGTTAGAAAATCTTTATTATTTTTAAACTCATTATAAAAATAATTACAAGAAATATTCTTGTAATATTTGCATTAAGTTTAAGTTCGAATATTAAATGAACTTCAGTAAACATTCTCATTTCAAAAAGGAGAAACTGAAAAAAGAGAACAAAAGTGAACATTTTTACATGAAAAAAGAAAGAGAAAGATCAGAATTAAAAATGAGAACATGTTCTCTCTTAAAGAGATATTGTGGCAACCCTACCTGCGTTCTACATTATAAAACTCAAAATCGTGTTGGCTGTGACCTCTATCGGTGAAATTTTCTACTTATATTTTGTATCAGGAGCACATAAAGGAGGTGGCAAGAACGCTACGACATATGCGACTGTTACAACCAACGTGTTCAAAAGAGACAAACAACGCCTTGCCTTTCTGGACTAGATACAAGTATCAACGTACGATAGGAAGTCTATCTCCTTCCAACTCATCAACAATGTAGCGGTCATTTATGTCCGTATTTTATCATTTTTACATTCATTCAACCATAACAGCTGATCTTAAATGATTTTAAAAAGTTAAAATTTAGCCTTAATAACGTCATTCAGTGTAAAATAAGAAATGTTTGCCTCATATACTTAAATAATCTTTCAATAAAAGCAAAATTCAAAGCATAAATTGAGAAAAGTTTAGTATTACAAAACACGCGGTAATTTCAAAAATTAAAAACTGTTTATATAACTTTTCTCATACATTTAAGTAACAATTATTTACCCTTAGTTGATTTTTTATTAATTAAAAATTTTGAATAAAACTAGTGCAGGGTTAAGTTGAATTTTTTTGTTTTGTAAGATGTTCAGAAGCCACAAAATTGTGCTCGCCCTGTATGCAAATACAAAATGATTGTTTAAAATTGTGAATCATAAAATTTAATTTACTGCGCAAAGTTACTACTTTCCTTGTATTAGTTACTGTTAAAAGATACATAAAATAATGTGTAAGAGGTTGCCTAAGTGTTGAAAAAGCCACAAATGCAGATAAAATTATGGAATCGTAGACGATATTAAACGTGGTATATGCAACCCAACTTTCTTTAATAAGTTTAATTTACTAGTACATGCAATCTTTTGTGTTCATCTTTATCATAACTTATAACTAACGAGTTTATATTTTTAAACAATTGTGTCAATAAATAATTTGTTGTATCACTGAATTTATTTTACTTAATAATCCATGAGTATTGTTTTTGATAAAAAGCAAATAACCTATGAAAATATCAATATCCTTAAATATTAATTTTTTTAATTATATTTATCGTTTTTAAAAATGGTTCTTTCCTTTTAGTTGTGAACTTTCTAGCATTAAAACTACTAATAATAATCTTCGTCTTTTAATAGCCATTCATTATACTTCCCTGTGTGAAAACCACAATGTAAATGTAAAATATGAAAGCAGAAATCCCCAATTTTAGTACAAAAGCCACCAATAAGTATCTGATGTTACAAATTATTCAGAACTAGGACCAACTTTTTTCTTTCTTTATTATTGATCTCGGTTAAGAGAAACAAAAACTCAAGAAAAATGTGTTTATAACATGATCAGGAAACGTTAGATCATTCCAAAAGTTAATTATACATTTAGTAACATAGCATAAGATTAGTTTAAAAATAATTGGTCCAATTTTGTCTCCATGTTGTTACTGGTGAAGTATTTGTAAATAGGAACTCGTATTCACTTACCATGAAGATTATAAACAAAAAATAACAGCAAAAGTTTTATTATTTTTACTCTAATATAAAATAATACAACAAAGGCACTAAAGAGACATTTATTTTTATGAATTTCCGTAAAAGTTGTTGACTATTATTTGAATTGTCATAACAGTTATACAGGTCATTTTTTGAGCTAAAACGTTTTCTGCTACTGTTTATTCTGATGTTGCTTTTGTAAACAATAATATGAACGACAAAGCTTTTAGCAATAATACAACAGCCGAAGAGATTCTCGACAAATAAATGTGTTTACCCAATTTCAGCACAAAAGGAAAAATCAACAGAAATCCATTGAGTTTATTTTATTACGTCAATATTTGTAAACAGCACTTCAAACGCAGTGACAGTCTATGTAAGTTTATACAGGGTGATTTGCCAGTATTCTACATTGACAAGGATGTAGGGAATTTTACGTGTTTCATATTCCTAAACTTCAGGAATGGAAGAGGGAAGTAATCAAATTTAGTGCTAAAGAAAAACTGTTTGACTTTTAGACAAATATATGACGTTAATTTTTATTGCAAATGACAAGAAACACAGACAAATTCTGTTGATATTAGTAGCAAAACGTCACTGAATTTAAGACAATTTTCTATGAAATCCAATAACTTGAGCAATTTATCCAAGTTTTTCATATAAATGTGTTAATTATCAAATACTTTGACTATAAAACAACAAATTTAACAGTTATTTTGACCGGTTCGCTAATTCCTGACGATTTTTTTCTATAGAAAATATTGAAATTGAGTATTAATCCAAAAGTCTGTTCAAAAATGTACAAATTTTACACAATCCACTTTTTTAGGATAAATAACACAATTTTTATGTGGACCTATTTAGTTTTAATTCTGTGTCGTTATGGGGTTAAATTTGCATCGTACATTTTTAATCTTCATTGTTGAAATATAAAAAAAGGGCAATAAGAATTGCATATTATAAAAATAACAAAAAGAATAGGTCTTAAAATAAAAGCCTACGTAGAAAAAATAATGACAAATAGCGACAAGCGGTATAAGAACGACGAATTCTTAGTGAAAAAAAAAGTTACGTTGAAGAAAAATAATAAAATAAAAATCGCAACTGTAGGGGAAATGACGCAAACTTATTGGACTTACACAAGAAGCTTTCCTTGCTATTTTACGCCATTGGGGAAGATTTAACAGCAACAATTCTGGAGCACCTATCTTCACCCTAAACCACACAACGTAATGAAATAACACCCTGATAAAAGTAAATGAAAACCGGACACCCTATAATAAAATAGAAGTAATTTTAAAACGTTTATTCTTAAATATTTAAGAGGTACTTAGAATTTAGCTAACTACCAATTAGATATGACGAATTAATTTAAAAGTGAAAAAAAAAATACATCTAAACACATAACAAACATGTCTACAATCTATAGGGAAATAAATATCGTTAAAAAATAATTAGCTACTTTTAAGAATTAAGACCAAACATCTTAAAACACCAAATTATCTTCCATGAAATTGGGCAATTCTTAATTCTGAGTATTTAATCATATCATCACAAACTTCTCGACCGTTAAACGTCTTTTAAAATTCTTAACTTGAGCATACTTAGAGGTTTATCATTATCATTATTTTAAGCCACTATTTTTAAAAACGTTCACAGTATTAAACATAGACAAACTTAAGTGACAGCCCTTCTTTTAAATTACTTATATCAATAAAATATAAGTATTACATCGAACAAACAAACTTACAACTATTATACGTTTTACAGATAATTATAAACTAGAGTCTAATAAAGTTAATCATAATTAATAATTTATTATTTAATAGTTTATCACAAGAATTGGAAGTAAATTACTACTCAAATTAGATATATCATACTTTTAACATTATTATTAACAGTTAATTCAGTCAATTCTGGGTGGAATCTAAAATAAACACTTCTGCAAAAAAAATAGATTAGAAGAATGCATAAAAGATTTGTATAGACGTTTTTAATTCGCCATGTTAGACAAGTTTGCTGTCTGTACATGAATGTTAAAGTTAACACAAAAGCAAATTTCCTTAAAAAAAAATGTTCGCAGTTTTTTAAAACGGAAAAAGAATGATTTTAAGGTACAATACTAATACCAATTTTATTTAAAAACCAAAATCTTGAGGCAGGTGTTAAATTTTAGGTTCCATATGCATATACACACGTTACTGTGTACACGCCTTCACAAAAAAATGAGCAAATTTATTATTAAACCCACAATTTTTTGTTCCACCTCATAACTGAATATTTACAATCAACTTTCAACATAGCCGCTCGCGTATCTGCATACGAATTTCACAACCAATTTTATTAAATGGAATGTATTTTTCATAGAACATATGAAATAGTAATTTTTAATTTAAAATTTTAGAAATATTTAACATTAAGTACATTTACAACAGCGTTAATTTGCGTTTTGTACGACTCTATCCTATGTAATTTTGCGTACGACAAAATTTTGCGTAAGGTATTATGGCGCCCCGTACCAAGAACACTCGCGAAGAAGTTTACAATAAATTTATTTTACCGTGGTTTTAGGTACGAGGGGCTATTTCTAGGCAACAGTGTGTATTTTCATGTTATCTACCTAGCCACGAACATGGAAATTGCCATTCTGGTAAATAACTGTGACACTTTAAACTGTAGAGAAAAGTTTCATCAAAATATATTGAGTCTCAAGCGTTCTCTTATTATTTTTTTAGACATAAATGGGTGAAATTGAACTCAAGCAACAGGGTATAATAAAATTTCTCACAAAAAAAAGTAATGAGTCAAAAGTTATCTTCAGAAAATGGCCGACGTGTTTGGAAATGAAGCCCCATTTTTATAACAAGTAAAATTTTTGTCTAAGCAGTTTCGCTGGGGTCGGGACTCCACACAGAATTATTCACAATCAGGTCGACCAGTTAAGGCAGGAACTGGAGATATGGTTTTAAAAAAATGAAGATTTGGTGCTGTCCGATCGGCGGATGACGTTGTCTTTCATTGCCCGGGAAGTTGGGTTATCCGGAACAACTGTTTGGAACGTTTTGCATGACGATTTGGGTATGAAGAAAGTGTCTGCCAGTTGGATTCCAAGGCTTCGAACGCCGGAGCAAAAACTTGTGAGAAAATAAATTGCCCAAGAAAATGTTATCGCTTCACGGGCTGATAAAAGCTTTTTATCACGAATTCTTACCAGGGATAGGACTTAGGTGTGTTGCTTGGATCCTCCTACCAAACAAGAATCTATGCAGTGGGTTCGCAAACGTTCGCCTTCCCCAAAAAAAAAAGCCAAAATACAGCCTTCGGCCGAAAAACGAATGGAAACTATTTTTGGGGACGAGGGAGAAATTCTGCTTATTGAATATATGGAAAAGGGCACTGCAATCAATGAAGAGATCTATTTCAAGACGATTCGAAGTTTGAAGGAGCGTTGAAATGGAAAATGCCTTCATGATGGCGGCAACAGAATCTGCTTCTGCACGACAATTGCAGGTTCCATAAAGCACGCAATGTCAGGAAGTAATTCAAGAATGTGGATTTACTGAGCTGCTTCTCCCATCTTACAGCACCCTGCGACTTCTTCTAGTTCAGAAATCTTTAAAAAAAATCTTGGGAGCAGAAAATTCACTGCCAATAATGAGCTACAGATAGCTGTTGATGTTTATTTTGCGGAGCTCCCAAAAGAATTTTTTTTAATAGATGCACCAACTCGAAAAACGTTGGATGAAATGTATAATTTGAAGGTAGTGTGCAAAAAAATAAATTTCTGGTTCTCTGCTCTCTTTCATAGCTAGGCAGATTACACAAATATACGCCCGCGTACCTTTAAAACCTACGATTTTAATATTTTTTAAAGCGCCAAAACGCTAAAAAAATACGATTAATAAACAATTACCTAGAGTGGTGAGCCACTTAATCTTTAGCTTCTTAGGCCCATGTGCTTGGATAAGTACCTGGCACATTTTAATTTGAGTTAACAATGGAACAAGTTACACGAAACATCTAAATAATTTCAAAATTTTAGTACGAGAATAAACCACGAACACTCTTGCTACTTCCTTTTAGTAGAATAAAACTATTTTAAAAAAATATTCAGCCACGTGTTGTTGAAGAGTAGTTTTTGGCAACATTCAAATGTTAATATAAGATTCAATTGAGCCATAATCTCGCATTTAAAGGACTTTTGCAAATCGCAAAATAAACACAAACATACACAATTCCACAAGGAATAAATAAAAACCTCTAGACACAACACAATCTCCTCCACAAGCTTTTCTTCTTGTATCGTGTTTTAAGGGCAAGCATGATGGCCTCGTCGAATGCCGCTTTTAACTGATTACAAGTTTTGGCTGAGGTTTCTACGTACGCGGCGTTTAGCCTGGCGGCTAAATTTTGGGCGTCTTCTAGGGAAACGGGCACTTCTCTTCGTTTTCGGAGGTTCTGTAGGACTTCTGCGTTTTGGAGGAGGTCGGCTTGGGTTCCGACGAGAACTACGGCGGCTCCGAGTCTTGTTAGTTCATCGGCCCATCTTGTACAGGCGGAGTGGAAGGACGATGGCTTTACCAGGGAAAAACATAGCATGAAGACATCGGCTCCTGGGTAGCATAAACTACGAAGACCGGTTAATTCATCCTGAAACAAAAATACCACATTAAATTATCATTCTTCAAAGCGCTAAGGGTTTATGCTCTTTACTGAAGTAGGGTAAGGTCAGGGCCATCGACACAATTTTTACTGTTAAAAAGAGGACAGAAATTTTTAATTTTAGTGTAAAAATTTGCGTCTTGCGTTTAAACAACGTTTAGGCAATGCGTGACGTGAATTATTTTGTTTAGAAACCGATTACAAATATTTTTTATAGGTGTTTAAATTTTTTTAAATGTTTCGAAGGGTATACCCTTCACATCTTTGATGTAAAAAATTGTATAAAAATTTTGAGACTTCGATTATCGTCACAGGTAGTGGATACTACAAAAAATTAGTGTTTCCCAGGACTTATATCCTGGGAAGTCCCGGCACGGAAACCTTAGTAGCGATTTATAAATAAAGAGTTTATCTTTAAAACTTTATTTAAAATGCGCCCAAGAATTTTGTTTATAGTTATGTAAATGTGAGAAATAAAAACACGACAGTGTCAAATGTAGACGACTAATTTAGCACCCACGAATCATAACATACATTGCCTAATTACTTATTTTACAAAACAACTCAAGATAAGGCCATAACAAACAAAATGCAGTCATGTCGATCGGCAAATAATTTATAACGGAGCGCGGACTTTGTCTTTACACTTAAACAAACAACTGTTGATAAAAATGTGGACTAACGACTTAAAATATCTTGTTTGTAAAGTCAATTATACAGTGTCACGCACATACAATTTTTTTTTTTTAAATTATAGTATCTACCTACGTATTTTTATACAAATATACGTAGTGGTACTAATAATTCCGGATGATAAGTGACATAGCTGACGGTTATATTTGTAACTGTCATGCAAATTAAGAGTTTTACACGGCAGTTACATTTACAAGTACGTAATGCCAATTATAGGTATAATCGCCACGATTATTAATAACGTCATGTGTTATTTAAATAATATTTGAAGTAAATATGTCGATGTTGACAGAAAAAGGCCTGCTCGTAGGTTTGAAATGTAAAATTACATATAAACAAGCAAAAGAATATAAGATTCAGGACTAAGACAAAGTTGCTCAACTTGAATGCAAGTTTAGCAGAAAAGAAGTAAAATTTGGTTAGGGTTTATCAAAACATGATTTTTTTTGTGTTGTACTGAACTTTTAAAGCGTTAAAAAATTTCTTGTGTATAGCAATAGACCGTATATTAACTTCACAAAACGTATACAAAAAAATATTGAGCCAAACCAACTGGGATAGCGAAAACATCTTGTGTATTACGCATTCCAGAAAGTACGCGAAAATAGAATGGAAATCGAAGACTACAGGGAAAAGCACTCAAAGAAGAGTACTTCTTCTAATTGCTTAAGTTAAAGCAGCAAGAACAACGTCCAGAATTGATAAATCTAAATAAAATAATATTAGAAAAAAGCTTTTTTCAGGGCAAATAAAGTTCACAGCCATTTCAAATTTCAATACATTCTTTTATTAAACTACAATCAAGGAATGGTTCCAGATATTTAGCTGAAATATTAAAAACTTCATAACTTGCTATTGTTGTGGGGTCTTGTTGTTTATACGCATTTTTGAATAAGTTTTGTTGTCCCATAAGTTTTATTCCATTTCCATTATTCTTTCTCTTCTTAAATCACCTGCTAATATCTCATATTTCTTTAGCACTTTTAGACATGTAATGACTCTTTAAAAACAGCAATGCTTGTAATATACAACTACTGGGTCGCGGGCTGCATAAAAATGTCAGGACCGCATGCGGCCCTCAGACTGCAGGTTGGACGTTGGACAGGCCTACCCTATCACATCAACCATATTCAGCCAACATTCTGCCTTCAGACTGCAAGATAGCTTAATTTGTCATCAGAATTTCTTTGCCAAAAATATAGTTACCCTGAAGGAAACACCAGGAAGAAGTTAATAAAATATTACCTGTATATTTTTAATAGGAATTTAAATTTTTACCTCCAAAGAGGAACGACTTTGTATATGTACATAAAAGTCGACTTATTAGCATATATTCCATATCATTTTTAGCTCCCAGTTATAATTCACAACCTCAATGCAGGTAATATAAAATGCATGGTAATGCATGTGCTCGAATAAGGCTAAGACATCTACAACCTTCACTCTACCATTTTTCTCTTTGTTAAAATATTATTGCCATACCGAGGTAAGATATGGTTTTATCCATGTTTACACTAAGCCCGCATTATTGGCGAACATAACGTATCGTGTGCTTGTATTTATGTATGCTAGTGATGCATAATAACTAGAATATCATTTATTTGCTTGTAATATGCCAAAGACGTACAAACATCTGCTGTTTTTACCACTAAACACATTATTGCTATTATTCACGAGTTTACTTGAAACGCGACAGTTTATTATCCTTGAATAACTTACTGATAAATCTTTGCGTGCTTTTCATAAGCCTTCTTATTGCAACCTGCAACAATGTAACAAATCTCTTCATCTATTTGTTGTAAACTTGCACAAGATGTGATCAATATAGTTTATATCTTTAGATAAGATGGGATTTAAGAGATTATTTGTGTCTTGGAGTAACTAAATTTGGCGATAGAGATCTTTAAGTCAGCCAAACGTGATGCTGTCCAAAGTTGATATTACATTTGTATTATTTTTCCTAATCTTACGCGTATCAAGCTTTTGCTCATGGTTATGACCATCTCTTTTCGTCTTTCGCCAAGTCTCTAAACCTATCCTAACCAGTTCCTCTTCTCATGGCAGTTTCTTTGGTCTCATCATTACAGATTTTTCTTGATCTTTCCTTTTGTCTTTTTCTCCATCGTCTTTATGGGCTTTTTTGAAGATCCTTTATTCTCACTATCGTTATACTAGCCTTAATTATCTCAGTTTGTCCTCCAGGATGTTTTGTTCTATAGATTTTAGACTGTGTAACTCAGAATTACACACTTAAAGAACAAACAACAAGAACTAAAAGGGTCGTTAAAGTTTCGTTTTTGAATTGTGAGACAATACCGACAACTTGGCGAACTTCTTGAACAATGGTAGTTTCATTTCTGGAATGTTCTCGTACTTAAAATCTCTTTGTATTTCTGTTTTATATAGATATTAAAAGAAACAAGTAGGTAATTTCTTTATCGTTACGCAATTTAGTTTCTGAAATTGTCTCGCACTTAGAATATTACTGCACGTATGAGCATTTAAAAAGATAGCATGTGAAGTTTTCTGCAATCTAGATCCATTTACAATCTCGTAGTATCTACTTAGAAATTTTTGAAAACAAATAATCGCCTTACAACTTGACTAGGAAAAAAATAATAGTTTCACATACTTTTAACCACGGAACGACTGAGATCTGTCTTAACATCTTCAGAACTTCGTCACAAAAAAATCTAGCTGATTTTATTGTGTCGTGCGCTTGTTATTTAAGACAAAATTACAAGAATTAAAAAAAATTAATCAATAAAGCCATTAAAAACAAAGTTATATCCAAAAATTTCGGAAAATTGTACATACAATTTTGGGATTTCTCCCACTATAGAGATATCGAGCAAAAATCGACAACAGGAGTAAATTCGAAGCCATCACATTATTCCGGAAGACTCCGGGCGAATCCGGAAGATTAACAAGCCTGTCTAAGCCATAACGGGGTCAGATTTGAAACATAAACTTAGATTATCGTAAAAGGTCCAACAGCATTGTACATTTACGTTATGCCGAATTTACATTGGTATAGTAGCTAAAGCAAGTTACTAAATCAAGTAGCTAAAGCAAGTCACTAATCAAGTAGCAAAACTTTTGGTTTAGTGGGTGTTTACACAATATATACGTGGTCTACACCCAATTTAAGGAAATTGTTTAGTATTAGACAATAAATGAAGTATCGTCTTCAAGTAAATAGTAATGATTTCTATTTACTTTACTCAAAAAGTCACTAAATTGTTTACTTGCGCAAGTACTAAACAAAACTGTCTACACAGTGCAAGTAGCTAAATTTGGTTACTTGATTTAGTTACTTGCATTAGCTACTATACCAATGTAAATTAGGCATTACTGTTTTTCAAAACGTGGAAGTGAAAAACCCCATTTCCATAATAAAAGACATCACCTTGATTTTTAAATAATTATAACACAAATTTTCAACAAAACGCCATTATGTGAGACTTGCCGTTAATTTAATGTAATGATGACTAACCGTACAGCCTGCAAGCATGGTAAGTGGGTTTTTACGCACGGTAAGCAAAAAGCGAAGTTTTTTAAAAGAAATAATCAAAGTAGACTCACGTCAAACACTTCCTACATGCCTAGTAAGTGAGTTATAACGCACAGTAAGCAAAACTCACACTTGTATCGAAATGTCAAAGTAGGCTTACCTCAAAATTGACAAGACAATTACATGTGTATATTAACCAAAAAGCCGTTAAAATGGTATGTATTATGTGTTCGTAGAAAAAGTAAGGTACATAACATGAGTTGTAAAGCAATTTTTCCACTCGTGCGTAATATGCTTCGTACAACTTTTGTTATGTAATATACTATTATACTTAACAAAACATTCTGGCATATTTTTGTTAATGTTTTTAAGTTTAAAGTAATCATGTTGCCTCCAAATCGATATTAAACGCGGTGTATTTCGCTAAGGGTCAACGACATATAAGGTTTTAGTAAAACCTGATACATAATAAGCAATTTAAGAAAATAAAAAAACAGGTATGCGGTGTTATTGTAAAACAAGGAAATATTATTCGGATTTCAATTCAAACAAGTCACCAATACTTTCACCATTACGTGGACAACGTAAAACTTTTACGCTTAACTGAGTAAAAATTGACCAACACAACACACCAACAGCCTCAGTAATTTGTTATTGCAAGAATGGAGGAATAGAGAGCGATTTTTGTAGGTGTTTTGAGTAAAAAAGTAGATGCATGTTAAATATTTATCGAACCTTGTGAAAGAGTCTTCCTCTGATTAAAAAAAAATATATAAATAATTATTCTTGTAAGTAAGAATCTAGTTTTGGTAGCTAATATGGTGTCCATAACCCAAATATAGTTAGGTAACTATAAATAAAAGAAGAGAAACGCAAACTTTTAAGATGCATAAAAGCATACATTATTTTCTGGCTTGATAACGGTGTACTGCAAAAAATAAATGCTATATATTTCGAGTACGATATGGTTCTATATTTTTTCTATTCAGATGTAAAAAAAAAATGTTAAAATGCTAAAATAATACATCACCGAAAAATACTATAAACACTTGCGTTTTATAAAATATAACTCGAATATACACTTAACCTATTTAAAGAATCGTTTTTTTTTATCAGTTATTATAAAAAGTAAATATATTCTACTTTTTAAATCAAACCCAATCAAGAATTAGATAGTCATTTATATTTTTTGCTAGTTTTTAAAAGAATCATCAAGAAAATCTGCACCTGCTCCACCAAATTGGGTTTCACACCTCAAGATGCTGTTAAAAGTCCAGCTGTAAATTGCTTTCTGCACGTGGGCTTTGTGAAATAAGTTTCGGATGCGCTTTGGAAATTACATTAAAACGTATCACCGTGGTGTGAAACTGTTACACTTCATTAGCTTAAAATTTTTTGACATCATTTGATTATTTTCGCTGGCAGATGCACTGTAATTGTTCTACATGAAATAAGAAAACTTCACACGCGCTCAATAAAATATAATCAGCAGTTTAAATATATTCGCAATTAAAATTTGACGTAATAAAATGGACATGCTGGGTCAATATTTGATAAAATAAAGTTTACATGATAAAGAAAATATACTCACCAGGGAAGGTCACGATATGCAAAAGCGCTAGGATTTGACAAGTTGTGGTATATCTGTTATACCAAAACTATGCGACTTGCATAGGCGTTTAACATAGGGAAAACCGTTTTTACTAGGGCCTCGTTTTTCGCGTTTTTCTCCGGAACCGTTTAGGATTTTTTCGAAAACTTTGCACCATTTTACTTGCAAAGGACGCGCGCATTGGTAAATAAAATAATTTCGGTTTTATCCCTGACGGTTTCATAGCCAACGCGATTGCAAACAATTATTTATTATTTAACTTCTCAGTTTTGCCCCTATTTTTCCGAAGGAAATGGCCAGTGGCACGTTTAACTCTTCAAAACATTTAGTTTTGATGTTCTTGATGCAATAAACACAGCCTTGATCAGATTCTAGCGACAACATATCGTGACCCTCCCTTGTCAGGTATATTTTTAGACGTAGCCCAGGCATTTGGTCAAGTCTGGCATGAAGGACTAGTCAAAGGACTAATCATTAGTCCTTCATCCAGTGTTTCTCAAACTTTTTACTCTAAGGATCCCAAACAAAATGCATAGCTTACAGAGAACCGTAATGAACTGTTTTGTAGACAATCTTTTGTTTTTAACTCAACCTGAAAAATTAATTTGAATGATTTTCGAATATAATAAAAGGCTCAGAAGACCCCTTCAGAACGATTCAGGAACCCCCAGAGGTGCGCGGACCATACTTTGAGAAACTCTGAACTAATGTACCTATAAGCTAAAGAATATTTTGCCAAAACAATATACCGAAATATTAACATCTTAGATATCCGAACTAATGTTTTGTTTCAAACAAGACGAAGAGTACTCTTACCTGAAATATATAAATGCAGGAGACCCAAAGGCTGTGTTTTGGGACCTTTTTTATACTTGCTGTACACTTTCAACAATCACAAAACGTCACAACTGCAACTTTTACCGGTGACGTAGCCATCTTGGCAATTGGTAATGACAACGAAGAAGCAGCTGCTAAACTTCAAGAACAAAGAAGCAACTGATTGGTCTAAGAGGTCGAGAGTAAGAATCAATGACAGAAAATCAGCCTTATATTCACTTTACCTACAAGCAGAATGAACAATTCCTGATATTAATAAACAATGCCAACATCTCACATTGCGCAGCAGAATACTTGAGAATGAATCTGGATATTCGTGATCGACGGAAAGAACACATAAGGAAAAAATTAAAAACTTGGCCCTCAATACAATAAAATGCACTTTCTGATTGTAAAAAAATCACAATTGTCTGTGCATAATAAGTTACTACTGTAGAAACAAATCCTAAAGCCAGTCTGGACTTATGGGGTTCAGCTCTGGGGATGTGCAGCCAAAAGCAACATAGATAAGATCCAGGTCTTTCAAAAATAGTGTGCATCGAGGTATGATCGATGGTCCATGGTACTATCGGAATGACCACATACATTTGAAGATCCCAACTGTCAAGAGGAGAAATCAAAAAGTTTGCAGAAAAACACGAGGGAGGACAACACGCCCAAAGCCTCACCACCTCTGATCAATGCTGGTTTGAAAAGAACGCTCAAAAGAGTCAAACCTTTTGAACTCGTGTAGTGTATAGCGATAAAGCAGGTACTAAAGCAAATCATAGCGATTCTGTACATAACACGTCAAACTTGTGTTTTATTCCAGGACTTAAGCAACACCAATGGTGACATCTTAAGTAAAGACCAAGTCTTTTAAGAATTTTAGATTAAAATTGTGCGTTCGTCACCCTAGACTAGTAAAAATACCATTTGTTATTTGAAAAAGAAAAACATAATAAAAGGTTTACTTACAAAGAAGTGCAAATCTTTTCGTTTTTTGTTGGAATATTCGGTTATGAAAATGACTGATCTTAAATATTCTATAATAGTTATATCTGCATGGTCTGCATGTAAAACTTTAAGCTCATTGCTACAAAACATGCACATCTGCAGTATGCTACAAAATAGTATTTTTGCAGTGGGGATTCAACACAAAAAAACCTCGGTTATAATAGGCTACTTGATATCCAGGAATGCAGCAACAACCGTTTTAATTATTAAAGTACGCACCGTATTATTTAGATTAACAGATTATGCATCATGCAGTTTTTTAAAAACCACACGTAATTAACAGATATACGAAGATAAGAATAAATATGCGCTTTGATGTGTGGTAAAAGTCAATTACGAGAAATAATACGCCATTAAAATATGCCCCGCAAATTTTTACTTATCTTAATGCCTCCGTAATCATAAACTGTTTCCGTTCAATTAACGTTGAGATAATAGTTAATCAAATCTATGTTTATCTAAGGTTTTGGAAACAGTTGATTAAGTATTTGCCTGCAATAAAATATGCAATTGTTTGGTCTTTTTTTATTGTAGGTAGAGGTATTTATTAATTTCAAGGTTTGCAATCAGCCTATTTGTAAATTACACCCATACTATTCTAATTTATTTTGAACACAATTCACATAAAGCTTTAGAATATATACGGTTGACTGAGAATATCGTAGGACTTTGATATGCAAAATAAAACTGCAAATATTTGCTCCCCTGATTATTTTACAACAAAAGTGTATGAATAGAAGTTGCTCAGAATCAAAAACTGAGTAAGATTCTTCACTTGCATTTTCAATTTGGTTAGCATTTCCTCTTCCTTTAGTGCGACTTACAAATATGGCGTAATTTTAAATTTTTATAAGAAGTTTTCACTTTTATACTAAAGCTGGGTTTACATTAGTCATGTAAGTGGATCAACTCACATAAATTCATGTGACATGAACGCCAAATGACCGTCTTAAACCTTGTAATTCATGTCAGTTGATCATATGAATGGAATCATTTTAATTGAATTACAAGGTTTAGACGGTCATTTGGCGTTCATGTCACATGAATTCATGTGAGTTGATCCACTCACATGACTAATGTAAACCCAGCTTAATACTGACGAAGCTTATACCGATCAATTCATAATCTTTAAAACCCATTTAGGCCAATGCTATCAAAATTTAATCCAGAAACATATCAGCAACAACCTTCTAAACTGCCTTGTGGGTATAAAAAAAATTGCAACGGATCATTTCGTATTGATAAAAGATATCGTACATAAATTGAAAAAAGAATTACAAACAAAAATATAATCAATGCAAAATTGGTATATTTTTGCAATTTGGCTAACCAGTGATTATGGCGGTCGAGCACTTCCACACTGAAGGGTTAAAAATTGTGAGACCCGGAAGAGCATATTTATAAGGGACTTTTAAACAAGTGGTCCCAAGCTAAGGTTGTCTAGCTTATAGTAAATCCGGCACCATACCTTGGGTGCTTTCGAAATTTTGAATGGCAAGCAAAAAAATGTTTGGAACTACCGTACTTGTGTCTAGAGCAGCGGTTCTAAACCAGTTTCCATCAATGTACCCCTTGGCCTTGCAAAAGGGGTACCGACGCTTGGGCGTCTTTTGCTAAAATTGACAAAAACGGCTTCGACTATGTTAGTTTAACATGTCTAGGTAATTTTAGAACCATGACTTTAATAATATTCAAGTTATTGTATCTTATACGGGATGTTGTCTTACTGTATTAATGTTATCAACCATATATGCGGTATATATTGCAAAAGAGGTACCGACGCTTGGGCGTCTTTTGCTAAAATTGGTAAAAACGGCTTGGACTATGTTAGTTAAACATGTCTTGGTAATTTTAGAACCATAACTTTAAAAATTTTCAAGTTATTGTATCTTATACGGGATGTTGTCTTACTGTATTAATGTTATCAACCATACATGCGGTATATAATGCAAAACAGGTACCGTCGCTTGGGCGTCTTTTGCTAAAATTGACAAAAACGGCTTGGACTATGTTAGCTTAACATGCCCAAGTAATTTTAGAACCATTACTCACAATTTTCTAGTTATTGTATCTTATAAGGGGCACTGTTTTACGGTTTTAAAGTTATTATCCATATAAACGGTACATATTGCAAAAAAGGTACCGACGCTTGGGCGTCTTCTGCTAAAATTGACAAAATCGGCTTCAGCTATGTTATTCAAACAAGCCCAGGTAATTTTAGAACTGTGACGTCAATAATTTTCTAATGATTGTATCTTATCGAGGTGTTGCCTTACCGCAGTGGTTTTAAACCTGTTTCCATCAATGTACCCCTTGTCAGTTGGTCAATATTAAAATAACTTTATTTATGCATAAAACACACTATGTAAAAATATTTAGTGCGAAAATTATTGATTGCTTTCCTCCAATACATTTTTCCGGTTATTGTATTTGGCACGTGCCCCCTGTAGAAGTTTCACGCACCCCCAGGGGGTCCATGGACCCCTTGTTTGGAAGCCCTGGTCTAGAGTCTATAGAGTCTACTTCGGTTATTGATTCGATTTCTAATAAGATTACATCAGGTCTTTGTTTTAAGTGCAACACTCAACTTTCTTTTTGATTTCTAGTAAGTTTACAATGTTGTAATATTTAATTATCATGAATCATACTGAGCCCAAAACTACGAACAGTCGATAGCTCCTTTATAATTTAATCTATACAAACACGAAGATAACCGGTGGTTATTTAAAAAAAAACGTGTGCATGCATGCGTTATGCGTGTAATTATCATTACGGTTCATAAAACTTTCTACACTTAAATCAAATGTGAAACAGTTAAAAGACGGAAATAATAAAATAATGACGCGACAGTTCGTTCAAGAATCTCCACTATCAAGGAGGGATTTGAGTGAGTGACTAGAAAGAACCTAAACGAGGACAATTAAATGAAATTTTAAACAAGTCTTAGCTAGCATCTAACGAGCTCAAAATACATCGTCTGGTCTTCTAGAATTCTAGACAATTTCCTGTAGCGTTTTTCTACAGTCGATAATTTTTCAAACGGTTAATAAGCTTATTATTTTTTTAAAATTAATTAGACACTACATAGTTTTACATGAACAGATCAAATCTGTGATATACTTTATGATTTAAAATGAAATATGATTAACAGCAAGGCAGATTTATGTTGCATTATGTGCATGAAAATTGTAATTAGTCGATGGTGCGTCATCTAATTATCGTACGATGTACTGATATCGATAAAGCGTTGATAAGAAAACGCACCATTCTGTTTTTTATGCAAATATACATTTAAAGATATGGGTAAACTTTATGAAATATACAAACACATACATTTTCGCCATTATAAGAAAAGAAAGAAAAATTCTCGGGTTAATTCTTCAACAACCAAATTTTCTTCGTTATGTTTCACGTGGTTTCGAATCTTTAGATTATTTAAAAATGTAGTTTCGTTTCGAATAAAAAAACAATTTAAAAACATTAGTATTCCAATAAAAACGCAGACATTTCAAAATTTGTCGTTCAATTTTTTTGTTTTTTCATTTCTTAATTAAGACCACATACTTTGATTGACTTAAATTTAAATGGGTAGGAAGTTTAGAGAAGTTTCATTCTAAAAAAATTGTTCCACTAATTTAGTAAAATTAATAATGCTTCTATGGGAAAAAAAACCTCACCAAGACATTCTTAATTAAAAACCAACAAGTTATTTTAGAATAGAATAAATAATAACTGTATTACATCAAACGACATAAATAATACCCATGAGTTTAACAATAATTATTTGCGTAACAAGACCGGAAAGTGAAAACTCGCTTGGTAGTATAGCGACGCTTGTTTGACAGCGCGAATCAACAAAACAACTCACCACCATGGCAATCAGCTACTTTCCGGCCTAGGCTGGTAAAGACAATTTATTACCATAGCAACCAGTTACTTTCTAGCCTAGGCCAGTAAATATTTATTTTTCAAACTAAAAATTTATCGGAAACAACTGATTTTCTGGACGGACGCAGAAAAAAAATATATTTCATGACCATAATATTAATTTTATATGGTGTTTTTTCCCATTTTGGTAGTTTCACGATAACATTTAAATGTAATGCGGATTGTAAGGGGTCAACAAAAAAATATTTGGTATAGGTTTATGGACAATATTGCTTATAAATCCAGGACAAGTGTTTCTTATTGACTCACTATACACCAAGAGGCAAAAATCACAACAAAAAGTAAATTATAGTTACAGAGATAAGTGCAATATGTAGTATAAATTACAAATTAAATAGTTTATGAGTAAAATATGAAACTTGTTTTTTTTAATCCAAATTATTCTATATGTATAACAATAAAAAAATTGTGGTCGACTCCACACATCTATGACAAATCGAAAATTTGTGTTAATCTCCCTTTTAACCTCCTTCATAATACCATATTAACTGCAACACATTAGCAAATTGGTGTAAACCTTTTCACCACCATCTGATGTGATTCATAGCCAACGGTGTGCTTTTAAGGTGACCGTGGTCACGCTTGGGCTAAATCATAACAAGCTAATTTGCAATTTTTTAAGGTTTGTCATCAAATGTAAGCGCTATTTAATATTTACATAAATCATCGTAGTTATAATCAGCACGAAAGAGTGACTCACTGTCAAACAAAAACTATTTGTCATTGAATCGCCTCCCTTTTCTAAAAGAACATATTGTAAACAGGTAGCTTACAGATATGGTTACAGAAAATATCCAAGATAATGCATAAGAATTTTGAAAACGGTAGAAAAAACAACCAAGAAAAAACGAGCACTTCCTCTTCTTCAGATTTGATGAAGACAAAATGTTTCCAAGTTTTTACATCAGGCATAAAGCTGCATAACGTTTTAATCATTATTTTTAAACCCTATAACAGTATACAAATACACAAAGGAAATGGTTAACACATTAAAAGCGTTTGAAAATTTCAGTTACACTTCCACAAGAAAGTAGCCCACCTAAAATATTTATTTATTTTACAACTATACAGCAAATAAAAAGCTTTAATATCATAAACAAACGCCTTTATTGCGTGTTACCATAAACACTGTTATTTTCCCACTAAATTTTGATAGCTACAGCTTAGTGCTCGTAAACAGGACAGAGAAAGATCAAACAAAATCTTTCTAACATTAAATTAATGAAAATAAGCTTAAGTTACAAGGAATTAAATTTGGTAACAGTATGTTTGTAATTACCTACTATTTATAGGTACCTTTTTCGCCTTCCAGGGAGAATTGTTTTGCAGTAAAGAATCTTATTTACTTCTTAGATTACTTTAGTTAATTATCGGAAAAACATTTAGTTCTACCCTTCTCTGGATTTCTTTTCATTAGGTATTTTAATTAATGTAGATACTCATATAGTTGTGGTAAAATTTTAACCTCAATTTATAACTTTACACTTCAGCTACACTCCAAACACAATATTGTTAAGAAACTAATTTCTACAGGTATATACGATTTTAGTTGGTAAATTTGTTAAAAAAGACAGCACCTTATTTTAAAAATCAATGTAGGTACAGTATATTTTTTCTTACAGATGTAAAGTCGATCATTTTCAGCATTTAATGTTAACATCTGTTTAAAGTTCTTTTTTTAAAGTTAATTAGCTCAAAAACCGTTGGTATTCTATTTGACGCAATAGTTTTTTTTTTAAATAGAGTAAAATGAAGGATTTCCAACACAATACGTTTAAAAAATAAGGAGGAAAATTCTGTTTAGGATCGTTGCCTGATAACTACAGTTGCGCAAATAAAAAATTAATTTAACTAAACTAAATAAATAAACAATTTATACAAAGCAATACTCACTTAAGGTTGCAAAAAAGTAGAAAAACCACAACCTTAAGATATTTATTAAAGTATAGCTGTAGGTAAGATTATGACCTAAATATTTACGCATGGACGAATTTGTTTAAACAAATAAATATGTGAGCGCAATCAACAATTTCCATTGTGAAATAAAACAGAACTCTTTAGCAATATATTCTGATAAAAGTATAACCAAAATTTCAGATTAATACGCTTTTTCATTCTTCATATATTTTTAACACCCGATCCCAATCAATCACCCTGTATATTGTCTCGTTTGTTCTATGATGATTAATGTCTCGATAATGGTGAGAACTAGAGAAATAATTTAAGGTATGACAAATATAATGAAAGTAAAACTTTTCAAAATAAATTCTTCCTTTCCGAAGTTGTCTCGTGCATGGAAAGATGGTTTTACGGAGACCGAAACGTATCACATATAGTTAAGAATATATTTAAATTGTAAGCTATACAATTCTTTACTTTTTTCAGTCATTTATAAATGTATTTCTCAACGACAAACGATGTTTGTGCCTTAAAATTGAAGATAATTATCATCTCGTCAAATATGGAACATGTTCTTTACATTTTAAGATTGGGTTGTGGTTGAACATAAACGATGGCTAATGACAACGGTTTCGTGAGCGCACACAGACCCCTCGCAATTACAGCCGTCATTTCGTAAACCAAAAACATTTTTTCCCGTTCAGCACCCGTCGAAAAACGCAACAAAACGAACAGAAACGCAAGTGAACAAGTTCCGCTCGTAAGCAAACTTTAAAAAACGTTCGTGCTAAAGCCACGGTAACTTATTGCGAGTCGTCGTGCGCTTCTTACATAATTGTGTATATTATTACGAAGACTGAACTTGAAACGACCTACCTCGCCAGCTGTATCACAAAGTTCGACCCTGATTGGCTCACCATCCACCTGTACGACCACTGCAACAAATAAAGAAAACACTGTCAGAGCACCTTTCGATAACAACCCTGCTATGCTATACACGAGGCGAGGAATGTCGTGAAATGACGACAGATGGGCATAAAACTGTTTATTTTATCATAAAAACCTTCAACCTCCTGGAATTACACAAGATAAACAGGTTCAAACACGCCAGCAAGGGAGCAAAATCGAGGGATGGTGTTTGGAAATCGGTAGATAACACTATAAGTAAATTGTTATATTTGCTTAGGTTTGGTGGAGCAAACCAAACAAGGGTGTTGTCGAAATCTCTTTTGTCACAATAAAATTTACACCAAACTGCAAGTTTTAAAGAATAAATCGATTAGCAGTACATTTAACAACATTTTAAAATGAATCGTTATTTATTGCACAAAAAACAAATGGAGAAATTATGTTTTGTTGGTGTCAGTGAATCCTTATCTAAGCGATTGTTGATAAAAATGTTTATTATAACGAAAATAGGTTTACCATAACTTTTTGCAATCATTTACGTTGCACATGTACAGCCTGCCTAGTTTATTTATGCAAATGCGGGGTTATAAAAACGATAAGAGTTACAAAGTTGTTAAATGGTGCAAGTTTTATCTTTCAGAGGGGTACTCCATGATATTTTAATTTTTGTAAAGAGATTCCAGACCTAGAATATTTTTTTTGAACATCTCAGTTGTGATAAGATGCAAATATTTGTAAGCAGAATTACATAACACACTGTTTATAATTCCAACCACAGTTAGCTTTGACATTATTATATAATTTGCTTATTGTCTTCACAATCAAATTTTTCTTACTTATTTAGAAACGTAAAAATTTAAAATTACCCCAAAAGATATATTAACAATAATTATTATTATGTAGAATGTTGGTGGGATGGTGGGGATTCTATAAACCATTTTTTGTGTGTTTATACAATACGACTTTCAGTTCAACCGAAACAAAATCAATCCTAACCTTTTTTTTTTTAAATAAAAAAATAAGGCAGATCAGTTACCATTTTTTTTAAACAGCGTTCTTTTTGCTTACCTAATACATTATCGATCGGTTTTTAGGACTTTGAATATGATTAAACTGAAATGTATTTAGTAATTGTCTCATCACACTGTTCCAATGAATAAATGCATAAATCGTTTTAAGAAACCTCGATTTAAACGTAAGAATGGTAAAATTACATCTTCATTGTGCAAAAAAAGGACAAAAATTCGCAGGGAAAAGATAAAACTGTACCTTTCTTGTTTTTTCTTTTACTTGTTTCAAAATTACCACTGCCTACCTTCATAGCTTACCTGAAGCCCTAATAAATAACAGTAAAATCGCGATATCTTGGAAAATATCGATTTTAGGTGTAAAACAGTTTTAGTGGACAATTAAATTTTCTATAGGACTTTGTAAAAAAAATGTAGGGTGTTGTATTTAAGAAAATAGAGCTACCGCTATTTAAAGTTTCACAAGTCTGACCCAAGTCTGACCATGCGTTAAAAACGCCCTGTATAATATTTTTAAATTGTAGCTAGTGCAGAGTGTTAATTAATTTATTGTCAATTTCAAAGGAATTTCTGCCTCTTCAAAGTTTTTAGATATTAAAAAAGAATTGAAAGTGCTGTACCGCTAAGAATTTTCATAAAAATGTAAATTTTACGAAAACGGTTGATTTTGAAGCCATATAACCTCATACAATTTGAGCGGGAATCCAAAAAAATCAAAATATACAGGGTGTTCAATTTAAATTTTTAATGTTTGAGTCCGTTTCCGGTTGAACCGGAAGTCGTATTGCAACCTTAATATTTTCATCGAATCCGAAAAATACTATAAAGGTCAAATACCAAATTTTATTGTAATATCTTTAATAATATTTGTCTGTTTTCATACTTTTGCGCAGAACTGTATTGTAATTAACTACTGAAAATATACACACTGGTGAAGATTTACAAATAAACTATCATGAAAAATGTTAATTTATTTCTTTTAGTTTTACAACTGCAGAACAACGGCTTAGCACAAATTTTATTGATTATAATTGTTCGCTAATACCACTAAAAATATTCAACAAAAATGCACATTTATTTTCTTATAATTTCATAGTTTTTGGCCTACAGCTGGCTAAATATCCTTTGGCCAACATTTTTGTAAGAACATTTACATTTACCCAGGGAACTAATCTTTGTTCAAATTGTCCACAAATTTATACACACTCTGTATTAGACCCAAGGATTCTTCGTTTTTTAATTTGTTTTGTTTTAAATATCAAAATAATATAACAATAAATTATACTACAAGACAAACAAGTGTTTAGATTATGTCTAAGCCGGATGGTTTTAATTTTAAAAAAAGCAAGTTTGTCAGTTAATTCCGGTATATAAACAATAAAAGATAAAGTATTACCAAATTTTATCACATCTTCATTGCAACTGACAGATATCTGAGTTTTTATTTTAGTATAATCCCACACTACAAATAAACTGGCGCTATTGAATTTTGCAATGCATGCTTAGATATTTACATGACTAGACAGCATTTATTTTTATATCTACTGCACATTATAAAGAATGATCATAAACTCAAACAATCAAAATATTTTTGTAGTATTGGCAATCCTCACTAGCAGCAGGATATTAAAACCTCAAATTTGGGAAATTTTCACACTTAATGGCTTAATACAAACGCATACCAACACGAAGTAAAATGCTGTACACCTTGAGCTGAGGTAAGCTGATAAATTCCCAATTTTTCAAACACACAGCGAAACAACAAATGCGGTTATTAAAAATATTGAATAATGTAAATGTACTTTCAAACCACATATTAAAAATTTCTGTATGGGTATTTTAATCAATCAAGGTTAAAAATCTTTATATAACACCTACTTTTGCTCGAATCGTGATTTAGATTCATAACAAAATATTGCATATGAAAGATCTCGTCTTTCCCTCATCAACAGGGTTTAAAAAACTCTGAGAAACAAATTTTATGTATTAAATACATATTACCTGGTGGTGTCGCTTATTTATATACATAAACACTGCGCAATACACTAATTTCTAGATATCCTAATCCTTCAATTAATTTTATTTTACGTTTAACCAATGCAATGATTCCCTAAATACCTGGTGATGAAATGCAGTTTCTGATAAAGCATCACCACAAGCGACGTATTTCTTAATGTGGCTGTCCGAGTCCAATATTCCCAAAGCCATCACAATATTTTTTTTTATACTTTAAAACGTGGGCAAGGCAATACATCAAACGGACTGACTTCTTTGAGAATACCGTCGAAGTTTTTTCTCCTAAATAGTTTTAATATTCAAAGAATGCAACAGGAATGTTACGTTATTATCAATGTACAAATAGTTGTAATACAAACAATTCTAAAGAAAATGGAAACGGCCATACCGTCTTTAATTAAAAATTACATCGGCGAATCCTCAAAGACTAAAAGACTGTAAAATTCAGGTTTTAGATACGTCGAGAATTCACAAACTCCGCGTTGGTGACAATTTAATGATAAATTATGTTTGAGATTTATAAGAAGTTCCTGTGTTCCCAGGCCTAAGTCTGCTTTTTTGATTTCAATAGCAATGATCATTTATTTCTGCAGCAATTTAAAATAATTTTCCTCACTCTCGTGATAGTATTAGGTAACAATTTCTGTTTCCCTTTTTTTCAAGATTAGGTGCAAAATTTTAACTACTTTTGTTAGTATGTAGGTAATTCTATGTTGGAATTGACATCTTTTAGAAATTGCACCTTTCTTGTTTGTAGGAATACATACAGACAACCAATAAGACAAGATTATTCTTTTAATTAAAGCTTTAATGGCAATCTAAGTAAAAGAAATACCATACTAAATGGCACTAAATATAATGTTCTTATTGTTACAAGATTCTTGAATTGGAATATTTAATTTTCACCATAATTGATGTGCAGTAATTATGATCGGGTTTGTTTCAAAATATTTATGAAATTTCTTATCATTACCAAGAAAACCCAAAATAAATAAAATGTGCAATAAACAACAGTAAAAAACAATTAAATTGGCACAAGGTAGACCATTATAAACAATAATAAAACGTTTACAACCGCATCAAACCAATTTTTATCAAAAAACATAATTGTTTCATTAGTGCACTGATAAAAGTAAACTATAATTTAATCCACTAGAAACGTTAAGTTAAAAAATGATAGTTAAAAGAAAATATTGCAAGTACCGATTACCTTTAAGAAAAATTAAATTAAATAAGCATCGAGTTCTGAGTTCTTTCGCTATTAAAAAAAAACATATTTATATTTGAAATTCAACTGAAGTTGGCTTTTCTGAATTTTAAAATATATAAATAATAATAGTTATCTTAATTGATACAATTCCCATAGTAATCAAATTATTATAGTAGGTAATAATAATAATTTTAAAAACTGCCATTGAATGTAAAAATTTAAGGGCTATAGTTATAAAAAAAAATTATGTAATTTTAGTAAATATGTTTATGTATGATGACTTTTATTCATATTTTATTTTTTAGTTTGCTTTTGATAGCGTTTTTATTGGTATTTTCGTATTGGACAAGGGCATAAAGGCAATAAACTCTTAATTTAGTTATATTTAGCTTATGTAATAGGTTTATGATTTTTATATAAACAGCAATAATCTAATCTTATCGAAGTACCTATTTGGTCTTCTTAGTTTCAGCGATAAATTTAGAATTTAAAATTTCGTATTTTCTTTCCATTAATATCTTATAAAACATTTTATATTCTGCACCTTTGTTTAATCTCATACAATATATTTTTAGTCAATTTACAGTTTATTTGTCAGGACTTGTTCTGTTTTTTGTAACTGTCCTTTCTATAATTTTTTAATTAACAGCTGACATTACATGGACTAGCTCACAGGGAAGTATTAATAGATTGACTTAAATATTAAAAATAGTTAAAAAAATCGGTCTGTAACTGAAGCTAGCTTTAATTCATTTTTATTGCATAATTTGACTTAAGCAACTTCCAACAAAGGGGCTTATTGGCTCCTCATAACACTTTCATTGTTTTTTCAAACTTATCTTTAAGAAAATTGTAATACTGTAGCAACTTTTAATTCTAAAAAACTGTTTTTAGCAACATTTTGTCGTATTTTTTACGAAAATCGAAGTATACTAGACGAAAAGTTTTTTTTGGCTGGACTATCAAGACCCATTTCGTTTGAAAAAATTAAGCTTTTTTTCAAACGACTTAAGTTTAGCAAAAACAATCTTCAAAGATGAATTTTTTCTCAAAATTTGTTTAATCTTTAGTTGCATGAAGTCTGAAAGTGCAGTTTATATTTCATAGGCATGGAACACTATGATACATAATATTATGTATGTTACACACACTTGAAGAATGATACATATTTAAAACTATGGTATTAAAATAATAATATCAGGTGCTACTTATGTGATAAAAATACTTAATTAAACTTTTAAATTAAATCATTACAACAATACATAAAATTGTAGGTCAACTAAATGTATGGCACGATTATTTTGTTTTTTCTAAGTAAAGTATCGAGAATATTCTTTCATTTTATTAAACTAACGACCTTCAGTGTCGTTTACAGGAGAAAAACAACGTTTTGGACCCTGTGAACTTGAATGAATAATGCACGGGAAGGATAGGACCATCCAAGCCAAGTTCTCTTTCTTTAAGCCTATTCAAAATCACTCTTTCACGATTAATTTGAAGTTCACAGGACACACACCTGGTTTTGTTCTCTCTTGTGTAGCTTAAAGGCAGCTCTGTTTGTAAACTTTGATTTAGAATTGTTTATTTCATACTCAAACGCCACGTAGACGGTAGTTATTCGTTTAAAAATGTCTGTTTATGTAAGGATGAATAAGTACAAGTGACAGTATTTGAATTACATCAATTTAACAGAAAAAAAACCTGTTCATTATCGCTTTAATAAATAATGTGACATTCTTAATAGAATGGAGAGAATCCAAGATTGAAATCTCCGAAGTTCATTGCATGCGCCGCTTTTTAGAATAACGAGGAAGCGCTGTGAGGTCATCCATTAACCAATAACTTGTTTTTTCGTTGCACGGATTCATAATTACCCCAAATGTAGTCGCTAATTTTGTGAGTTTCAAAACTCTGCAAAGTTTTGCGTGGGACTTTCCGTAATGTAAAAAAATAGCTGTGGATAGTTTCTTTGTTGTGATGTTTCTTCCAAGCCGATGCTTACGTACTGGTAGGTATTATTATGTCGGTTGGAGGGTGCCGGCAGGTAAGCTGTTGTACAGGTAGAAGCAGACAGCTGGGCAGCCGGTTTTCAGTTTACCGTGTCGACGGCGTACCCGCAGTCTTCCGTTTCAACCGATCAGAAGACGACTTTTTACCAGATTTGCGGTCTTTTTATTGCCCCGCCGATCTTATATGACTAATTCCACTCGAGACTGCATAGAAAATTCTCGTTATTTTACGTAGTTTAGTTAATTAGGGCGCCGTTTTCGTACCGGTAAGGAAGAAATGGTAATTATCTGGAAAGTTGCTGCTTTACTTGGTTTTGTATCCGGCGTTTTATTTTAAAGCAAGCCTTAGATGTGTAGTACAATACTTTAAGGTCGACAAGCACAACAAAAAGAAACGCAAAACCTATGTAGAAGGCTGCTTATACAAACATTTCGAACTGGATCTGCCACCTCTTTCTTTAATTGTATTGTGCTAAAGATTAATGACTTTCAGCCATTCTTAAAGACGGTATAGAATGAATAAAAGAACCAAATATTAACCTTGCATATGAAAAAATTACTTAGCCTTGCTGAAATTAAAAATGTCCCAACAACATGCGTTTAAATAAAATAACAAATATTGGCACTTTTTTTAAATTTCTGGGCATATTTTTGAATTTTATCCATGATAATTTCGTAACAAGAAAACGTGGACTCTTGGATCTGCATCACACCTCTTGCGGCATTATTGTTATTTAAAAAAATGGAAACTTACTCCTTATACTTAAAAGGCGATACATAAAATGACATACATACAACAAGCTTAGTTGACTTATATGCGGTGCAATTTTAATTTTAAGTTATGTTTTTACTTGATTTCATCAGTAAACGAAACAAAAATTGATGAAAGAGACTGCAACCTCAGTCAATACAAAAACTGCCATTTATACCAATCAGTATTTAAGTGCAGATATATCTAGATCAAAAATGGGTAGTCAAACAGAAGCAGATAACGATTTCCAGTACTCCAAACTCATAGTGATCAAAGTTTAATCGATATTTTCTCGATCTAGCATCTATCACCTTATCGAATAGACAGATCTAATTAAAATGACCGATCCCGTACAGCAAACCGATTAAACCGATTTTTATATTTCGCAGATCGTGATGATCCAATCCTGATCTTTAACGATATATCCATCAACTGTCTTGTTCCAGTACTCGTTAAAAGTTAAATGCTGACGTTCAGATTTTTACTTTTTAAGTTACGAAGAGAAAACGCAAAATAAAACCGGCCGTTACCCTTATAACTGTGAAAACCTACTCCAGTGGCAATATTAGCACGATTTTAAGTCTGTTCCTACTAGGGGATCCAAAGATAGAAACAAGCGCGAAGTGACAAGCTAGCTTTCCCATACTTCCTACAAAAGCAATCTTTGGTAAATTGAAATCTGAGAACATACATCAATCAGTTTGGAAAAAAAAGCAATTAAAAGAAGTATGTTTTTGTTGTTCAGTATAATTAATGTACATTTTAACCAATATTGGCAAGCGACTCTTCAGAGATAAGTCATATTGCATTTCGGAGATAAAACTTTATGATACTGATACACTTGTTTACAAGTTAGTTACAGTTTGTCAAGCATATTAACATAATGAATGTAAATATTATTTAACAGTTAGAACGAAGTGCAATGATTCAGCCGATAGCGTATGGTATTATTTACGAGAAGTTTTACAACTTTTTACGGGTACTGTTATTTTTATTACAAAAACAAATACATAAAACGAACATTTAATGTGAAAGAGTTGAAAACAATAACAGTTTTTAACGCTTCGCCTTATCAAAATATTGTTCTACGGGAAATGTAAACATGGAAGCAATAAAATTTAACATCAACAGTGAACAGTATTTGTAATATAAATACATATATGACTTCTTTTTGGAGGAGCACAATAGTCATTGTAGACTTTGTCATATGCATAAAATCATTTAAACAATACCATTTTTAGAAATATATCGGTCACAGGTAAAACAAATATAACCTGGCCTCAAAATTTCATATTGTCTACTGTTTTGTAGTAACTTTTACAAGATAAATTTTGCACATTCTTTAAAATTAAAAACATATCTATAAAATTCTGTTTGGACTACCTACAAGTTTTTTTTTTGCTACCCAAGATACTTTTCTTCTTGAGCTATGAAATACCCTGTACCTATGGAATTAAGTTTACCAACCCCATGATTGCAAGTTTAAAAGTAGCTGCATATAAATTAACCTTGTATTTTTTAAAACAATCGATATACTAATAAAATATACGATATACGAAAAGGCGGTAAATATTTTAAGAGCCCAATATGAAGAATCGGAAAAGTTTCAAACAAAAGAGGGCTTAAAACAAGGATGCGTGCTCAGCCCATTATTATTCTCAGTAGTTATAGATGGAGTGATTAAAAAAGTAAAACAAAAAATGAGACCGTTTCACCTAGGCAACTGGAAAAAGGAAAAAATAAACATAACTGAGCTAATGTTCGCAGACGACATGGTCTTAGTCGCGGAAACAAAAAAGAATCTACATCATCTAGAAACTCTAAACCAGGAATTGCAAAAAATTAATATGAAAATAAATACCGAAAAAACTAAAACTATGATCATTATATATTATATTAGAGAACAAAGGGCATAACATCACTTTAAATGGGCTTAGGTTGGAACAGGTGAAAAGATTTAAATATTCAGGAGTGATCATAGAGAAAAATGGAGGAATGGACAAGGACATAAGCGAAAGGACAGGAATGTGGGAAGAATATTTAACAGTTTAAGAACAAAATTTTTTGGAAATAGTGAAGTCCCAAAACGAACAAAAGTGGGAGTGGTCAAAAAGGTAGTAGGTAACTACTTTTATACGGAAGTGAAACGTGGACACTCGAAAATAGTAGCCCAGTGAATGCAGAAGAAATGAGATTTTTAAGAAAAATCCAAGGAAGAACCGAAAAAGAATCAGAAACGAAACATATAGAAAACAGTTAAAGATAAATAAGTTGAAACAAAAATACAAGAAAGACAGCTGGGATGCTTGGGTCACATTTATAGGATGAAACAAGAAAGGGTAACCAGAAAAGCCTATGAAGCAAGATCACAAGGAAAAAACAAAAGAGGTAGACCGAGAAAAACCTGGCAAGACGAAGTTAAAAAAGCAGCAACGGATAGAAACATCAGATGGAAAGACATAAGAAAGCTAGCACAAGACAGAAAAACATGGAGAAAAATCAGCACAACACAACAGTCCTACACGTAACAGTAGAGGACTAAATAAAAAAATTAAATTTCCTGGAGCACGTCATGAATTGTGCTTGAAACTGGGTTTTTTAACTAATCAAATACTTTACAACCATATTACACAATTTCATTCATAAGCACAGTTCTTGCTAAAGTACAATAATTGATAAAACAAACAATAATTTCGGAATTACCAAGTCGACAATACAATAGCAACAGCATCATCAACAGAGACTATAAAACCAGAAAATTGTTTAAAAACTGCAAATCATTATAATAAACTAATAATACAGCAATTGTATTCAATTCTGTAATTAACGACAGCACCTGCTGAATTGCCACTACATGAATAAATGTAAATATAGTTTACAATGAAATAAAAACGAAGTGAAATTGTATAATGATCAAAAAAAGCAGTTATTACTTGAAAAAATGGACTCACAATAAGCAACTTTAGAATCCATATCCCTTAACCAAGATAGAGTGAACAAATAATAAAGTTTTATGGCTCAATGCTACGGGTTTTCGAAAAATCTCATCAGGAACGATGAGGAGATTTTAGTCAAGACGAAAATATTTGTTTAAAGGGTGAAAATTATCATCTAACGCTCTATAATTATGGTAACTTTATCAGGATAAGCGTTAGAGAATTGGTTAAATTGGTTAAGAAGAATCACAAAAAGATCGAATTGTGTTTGGAAAATTAAACTTCCAAACTTTCTGAGAAAACAGCAAAAATTAAATTACCTATGACAACATTTTTAAACACAATTTTTTACTTATGACAGAAAAAGGAGCAAATAGGCAATTTTGAGATCATTTTACTTCATTTATGATCTAAAATAGTTTTATTTTTATTTTAGCTGAGTTATTGAGACACGCGCCAAACAACCATGGCTGGACAAAAATAAAGAGATTTGTAAATCTTTAACAAAATTCCCTTTGAAAAAGTATAAGTTTGTACTCTTATTAATTTACCGAATTACATTTCAAACTTATTTTATTGGTATCTGCACAACTGTTTTAAGTATAATAACGTTTCCACCAAAAAAAAAATTACATTTTAAGAATATATACTCGTAGAAAGTACACACTTTTTTAAATTAACGAATTAGGTCTGATTTCTAATTTTTTAACGTCCTTTTCAAGGATCTAAACTTTTTTAAATCTAAAACTACTGACATATGTATATTTATCAACAAATGTATTATTCTCTGAAAAACAAATTGCTTTTTTATTAGTCTAAAACCAACTACGGTTGCCATTTAAAGATGCATAGGTACTTATTAAAATTATTTATGCATCACTCAAAAATAAAATCAACAGTATTAACCCATTTCCACAAAAATGTTTTTATTAAACAGTTCCTCGTAAATTCTATTGCTGTCATGTATATTTTAACTGTAGGTGCATAAACACGGCCGTAAAATTTATTAAACATGATTGTTTTCTACTATATAACAAAAAATACAAAGGAACGCCGCTACATTGATAAAAATAACAGAAATAGGAAGATACTGTGGGTAAAACCCCTAATAAAACAACAAATCATATGACCGATTGTAATGCGATGAAACATTTGAATATCAAAGCAATAACAGTGAAGATTTGTAAAAAAAAAGGAATTTTTCAAGATGGCAAACAAGGTTAAAGAAAATTTAGATCACAATTATTATGAAAAAAAAAACGTTTGAAGCCAATTTTCTCATAACATATTACCATAATTTTGCACTTTTCAAAATTTATTAACCACGTAATATGTTGGCCAAAACATTAACAATTGTTTGTGCTAAATCTTCACACTGTTAACGTCTACTAGCTTATCTAGATTTTCAGAAAAATGTTCCAACATTTCCGTAAAAATCGTGTGAATAAATTGGTGCAAATAAATGAGATCCTATTGTTTTTACTGGGATCCCAAAATAAATCCAATTTATCTTGAGAGGAGAAATAAAACAAAATAAAACCGTTCCTACTGACTGTGTTAAGTGAATCATCTTTAACCGGGCTGCTGGGCGCTGACACATTCGTTCCTAAATAAGTAGCGAACAACAATGACCGCGATCACTGCATATGATTAAGACTGTGCTTTGGTTTTTGTTTTGAGATTAAAATGAACTGCAAACTATTTTATACCCAACAAGAACAAAATAAATTGTTTGAAAGAAAACTCCAAATTGCATTAGAGCTCAATTATCATACTACTAAATCGAATTAATTATTTTTTAATATACATCAATTAAGATGACTTGGACATCTACTATACGCATGCCAGAAAGTATATACGCGAAAATAGGATGAAAAATGAAGATGGAGGGAAAAAGAAATAGAGGAAGACCAAGAATAAAGTGGAAAAAAGAAGTGAGGCAGAGACTAGAAGAAAAAGGAGTGAGCTGGGGAGATATGCCACAATTAGCTAACGATAGACAGGAGTCTAAAAACATAATAGAAATAGAAAAGCATACCTCGACACCGAAAGGTACAAAAAGTTTTTAGTTGAATAATTGTGAATCTCGATATTTTGGAAGCAGGTTATTTATAATTTAAAAAATGAAAGTAATCGTTTTAAAAACTAGCTGTTGTTGAATAAAATACTAAGCCCTGTTAAGTAATTTTGGTGTACCTGGAGCAGTGTAAAAAAAGAATCATAGCCCTATTTTGCAGTTTTTGGAGTCGGTTTAAATCCACCAGAAATAAAACACTAGCGCAGTATCCAAAATGGGGTGCTATTATACATTTGTATATTGGAATTTTAGTAAGAACTGGAAGTTTACCACTTAATCTACTATGGATATGAATTTTATTAGAAAGCTTAACTATATTATTACCTTAACCATATTTGCTACGTTCATTCTTATAATTAACGCAGTGGTTTGTATATTTTGGTGGTGCAATGTTTTAAATAAAGAAGAAACCAGGCAATTCTTAACTATATAATCTGTAATACTTTAAAAATTCAGCTTATGGTCATGGATTTAAAAATAAAAATGAGAAAAAAATTACATCACCCCTATTTTGTATGAATTTATTAAATATTAATCCTATTTTACAAAAACAGACTGTGAGTTTTGGCAAAAACTGTATTTTGAACTGCTTAAGAAAATATCAAACCCTCAAAATCGCTTATTGTCAATTATGTTCCAAATATAAAGGCATAAAAAATTGTTTTTTGTTTAAATGCATACTTTAAATTTAAAGTGTTTCATAAAAATCTTCAAGCCAGCGACTACAATTTACATTTCAACTGAAATATGTTACTTTAACTACTTTGCAATCATCCAGATTCATAAATATGAGTCAGCTAACCAAGTTAATTATACAATTTGCAACAGCCAACCTTACAGCTTTTGTATTATTTATTAATTGACGGATAATGACTATTCCGAACCTTGTAAGTCAGCCATTGATCGCGCAAGGTTAAGAAGAATCAAAATACGCTACCTTGAAAACGAAGCCTGAACACAATACTAAAAAAAAATAGAGAAATTCTCAGTTCATTTAGCATAAAATGGGTATTTTCCACAACACCATCGACGTAGATAATACTAAACGCCATTGTTCCATGATATAATGACAACTCGCGCAGAACAACTATTGTTACATATCGAATTGTGTTAGCGTTCGAGCTGATAGATGCTATTCAGTACGAAATTCAGGTACGAACAGCCGACGATCGCTTTAATTTCCTTTACGTCGGAAACCTTATCATTATTTATATTGCAATTTTAATACGGCCCTTTTGCCACCGAAGCATATAATTCACGCTCGCAGGTTTCCATATCTGGTAAAACAATTTTGCATCTAACAGCGGAGCATTCTTTACGATGAATACAGATTGGAAATTGTTGATATCATTTCTACCGCCGGAAAAATTATTCGACGCTATGGATTCGAAACCACAACAAAGAAATGTGCAATTTGCGCTTCATTCCCACTTTAAGTGCTTCGTGCATAGGCGAATTTTGAAAATAAGTTCGAAAAATAACACACCAGTCGGGATGCTCCAGCATCCTCATACTTACAAGAGAGGGTCACGATACGTTGTCGCTAGAATCTGATCAAAGTTGTGTTTATTGCATCAAGGACATCAAAACTAAATGTTTTCCAGAGTAATACGGGCCACTGGCCATATCCTTGGAAAAAATAGGGAAAAAACTGAAAAATTGGTATAAAAAGGTCATTTTTGCGATCGCGTTGGCCATGAAACCGTCAGAGATAAAATCGAAATTCTTCTAATTACCAATGGGCACATCCTTTGCAAGTAAAATGGTGCAAAGTTTTTGAAAACATCTTGAACGGTTTCGGAGAAAAACGTCAAAACCGAAACCCCTACATAAGCGCTATATATGGACTTACAGACAGATACTTAGAATCCATTGGAAGGACCATGTCACCAACGAAGAGGTCCTAAGTAGATTAAAAGTAAACGCAGAGGTTCTGAATACTGTTATAAGAAGAAAGCTAGAGTACTTGGGTCACATAATGAGACAACCAGAAAAGTACGGACTGTTGCAACTGATACTTCAGGGGAAGGTAGATGGCAGGAGGGTCCGGGACGGAGAAGGATATCGTGGTTGAAGAATCTGAGAACGTGGTACAACACTACTACAGAATTGTCCCGTAATGCTGATAACAAAATTAAAATCACGTTGCAGATAGCCAACATCCAGTAGCGGATAGGCATGTTAAGAAGAAGATGAAGAAAAATCATGTTTAAAGCGAGCTGGAAAACTGCTTTCTAGGTCAAGATCAGAAGGTATTGATGCTGTCCACGGTTTGATTTTGTAAATCGGTTTAAAACGAATATAAGAGACTTTAAAGATCTCATATGAAAGGATGAATATGTAACAAAGAACCAATAAAATGGACTGATAACAGGAGGAGGGAATGGAATGAACGTATATCGAGAATGAGGACAATAGACTAGTGAAGATAGCAAGAGACAAATCTCCCGCAGGAAGAAGAAGCATAGGCAGACCAACTAAGAGGTGGAAGATTTGTATTACGTAGTGGTTACAGAACAAACAGAACTGCTTACAATAAAACAAGAAGAAGATTGCTTGCAGCAAGGAAAATCGGTGGCGGAAGAATATAACTGTTTTTTGTTAACAAAACTTCGTGGTTAAACTGTGCGAATCAAGCCTTATAATAACCGGAGGTCTTAAACCACATCCTACAGCTCTTACAAGGATGTACCACATTTGCAAATTGACAATATTCAACTCATTTTATTGCCTTGTTTTGCAGCTGTACTGCAATATCGCACTTCCCATTGTCCAAAGCTATAAACACACAGTTACTCATCTGCAACTCCAGCGTATCTATTCGGCTTGTAAACTTAAAATACACCTGTTCCAGTAACTATGAGTAGTACAGCCTTTGGATAAAATTAGCGGATCGTTTGATGTTTTATTTCGTTTATAATCGAAGAATAGTGACTAAACGCGTATTTCTGGACTTAAAAACAAACGAAAATCTCTGCTTAACCGCATCAAAGTTACACGATTGTGCACTTTGGAGATGCACAGGCCTTTGTGTGATAAGGAACCACAATAAAGCGGCCGTTTTTGGTGTTTCAAATAATATTTACGGTAAAGGCGGTTTACTTATCGCATTGTTATCAATCGGTTTCGATTTAAGTTATGTTCAACAGATAATCTACTACGCCGTAAAATTGCAAACTCTTAACTAGAACATTTAAGAATGCTGCACTCCTGCACATAGATATGTATCTCGGATGTATGCAAAAAAAATGTCAGCCAATCGAAACAAAATTGGTTAAACATTGTGTGTATTAAAATTTAATACTTAAGGTACTTTTCAAGCTAGTTCTATTTTAATTCGTTATGCTATTATGCTTCTGATAAACTAATTAAGAACGGTGGTAAATGCCTGTACGATCCTAAATATTGCCCCGTTCAATTTCAAACCGTTTTTTAATTATATGAAACAATGAGCTTGTCAGATCGGCTCTGAAATCAAAATTTTTCGCATTACTCCCTCGACAATAAAGTTCCTTAAATTTGCGTCGTTAATCTCCAAGGTAAGCCAGTTTATTAAATCAATTTCAACATCTACGTGCCAATTTTTAAAGTAATTAAAATGCTCTGCACAAATTGTTGATAATTATTTCGAGTTAATGAATAACTGCTGATAAAAACGTTATGTATCGGCGTGAAACGGTTCTCATAAAGAAAAAAATGACACACTAAATTCAAATTAAGTTCCAAATAAGTTCGTTACAAGGTAACTACTCATTTTAAAGTAATATTTTAAACAAGGCTTCGATTAATTCAGAGTTATTGCATGGGGCTATTGGTAAAAGCATCTTCCAGTCCTTGAGTGTAGGTTTATCTTCAAAACGAATCAACTTATCCTCATTTCAAGTAGCTGCCGCCTCTTTTAAAAACCAAAATGTAAGTAGTTCTACCATACAAAGTATAGCTGAGGCACGTCCGGTTAAAAATAGACGTAGAGGATCTCTCAAAATCCGTTTCTTCAATTACAAAACCGATAGAAACACGCCTGGGGAGTTGCGCCATTACGACGCGAACAATAAAACCGACACTAAACAAAAAACTAGACAAAATGAAGCGTAACCAATCTCACCAAATAAATTAAGGTAGGCTGGCGTTGTACAATGAGCGCCAGTAAATTAAAAGATAATATGTAGTTGAGCTTGTATCACATTCTTTTCACTTGGAATTGGATTTCGAGAATGATTGAATTTCTGTTACACTTGGTAAGTGAAGGTTAAATTATAATCATTAAAATCACTGCTAGGGTTTTAGAAATTAAGGCTTCACTGTCTTTTAGCCATGTCTGCTACTTATATTTAGGTCAACAAGAAGACGCAATTATGAACCGTAAAATCAGAGGAAGTTGGCCATTTACGGGCGAAGTTGACTAAACATTTTAAAGTCCTTTTATAACACCATAGGTTTGTTCCAACAAGCGATTGAAAACCAATTCATGGATGAGTATATGAACTGGTTTATTCACATGCGTGAACTATGTACTAATAAATGTATTGGCCAGTATTAGCCGTTGTTCGAAAGCTTTTACGACTGGTCTAACTGTAAATGACATTAGTGGCAATTGGGTTCATAGAAATGTGCGCATCGCAAGGGTAAACACCTTAAGAATCAAGTACTAAATGGGATTGGGAGGGCGATGCATAGCTACCAGAGCTCACGTTATTTGTGAACAGCGCATGAGTGTAAAAATCCAGGAGCTAGTACATGCCTTCGTTCACGTACTGTTTTGACCGTACACCAACCAGTTCATGTATTAATTTTATAACAGTTGGAAAAGCCGATTAACCGTCCGGTGAACTATCAGAGACTGTTGGAACGCGATATCGATACTGCGCAGAATCCTGATAGTACATTGGATTGTACATAGCCTTGTTGGAACAAACCTTATTATTACTACGATTATTTTCCATTCTTTTTATGCTTTCCTCCTCGTTAGCATATATGTTTTATACAATATTTTGTTTAGTTTAAGGATTTGCTATTTATAATAAAGACTTGTCCTGATGCAAGATGATTGTTTTAATTTCCATGTGATGGAATTTACAGGCAAACAATTTTCATTTGTTAAGCTTTTGTTTTATGTAACTCTCAAACTTTTTGTATGATACTTCCATCCATACGTTGCATTTTTTTGGTGTATATTTAGCTTTGCAGTGCGACATTTTTTAACGACCATTAACAATTTTTTAAATTAACCAACGGTTATTTTAGTGTTACTTTAAGTTGCACGTACCTATGCTGTAAGCCTTTCAACATTGCGATCAATTTAACTTTTTTGTTTATTCGTTTGCAACTATTTTTTCAACAAATTTGATTACATTAGAACTATAAACACATAGAAACTTCTAAGAGATGCTTAATCGTAATTTACGGTATTTATTTATAACTAGATAACGTAAACTTAACACCTCAAAAACATATTCGCTCATCTACAATAGCTTCTACTTCAACTCATTAATTTGGTTTTACTTTCGCAATATTTTTTTTCCGAGTTTAAATTTCTTTAGTCTTAACTTTCCATTGCTAAATAAACGTGTTTTAACAGATGTAATATTAAAAACTCCTATCATAACCATCAAGCACTCAGACTGACGTTGATTTTCACGTTAGAATATTTAAATTAATTACCTACACCATAGGGTTGGAGACATTGTTATTTTACCAACACCAAATGCTAAAAGATACGCAAAACTCCATGTTACTACGAGTACCATTATTGTGTGGTAAGTACAAAACACAACATTTCACAGACTTCTACTTTTGTTTGAGTAAAACTCGGGATTTTTCTTAAAAGTACAATACCCATCTTGACATAAAAACCAATTCTTCTCCCTTAACAGACAACTGATAATCACAATAGTAATGAAAAGTAAGTCCATTTAAAACAGGACATCATGAGTCTAGAATCAGCTTACTACATAAAATAATTAAATTAAATTTCAAAATTGAATGTCTAACTAACTTTTTCATGTTTTTGTTTATTATTGTATGGTATTTCTTTCTATTTATTAAAGACTGAATCATTTCTTCCTCGTAAAAAAAAGTTTATTATATACAGGGTGTCCCAGATTACATTTACAACAAGAGGATCTCGCTTATTATAGGAGATACCTACAGGTTTGTTTAAATTAGATAAATTATTCCTTGGTACGAGTTAAGCCACAATCAATTTTTAAAAGTACAAAATTGCTCGTGCTTCAGATGTTATAGCAAATGATATGAAAATGTCGAATTTCTTTTTTCTCTCATAACTTTTTTTGTCCTAATCATTAAATCAGTTTTATTTGTACCTTCTGAAGGTACTTTTTTATGTAGAATGTAACTATTCTCTTAGATTTCTTTTATCACTTTACATTTTTGAAATATAACCCCCAACTTCATTTTTTCTTATGGGCCGTTAAGTTGGCTTTGGAATAGTCAAATGTGCTTTTTCCCCCCTCTTTCTAACGATATATCACATGTCTTATTTATAACACATTTAACAAATGAAGTACCTACCTACCTACGAAGAATTTTGTACTTTTAAAAATTGATTTTGGCTCCTCTAAAGAATAATTCATCTAATTTAAACAAATCTGTATCTCTTATAATAAGCGAGATCCCCACGCTGGAAATGTAATCTGAGACACCCTGTATAAGGAAATTTAAATAACATATTTTAATATACAAGGTGCTATTTTAAAGATATTTTAAAAACAATAGAAATTATGTAAAATCTAAAAGATAGTTAAAAAGAACTCTTTAAATACTTTGTACGAAACCCCAAACACCTATCTTTTAAAATAAAGAAGTTACACTACCTATTAGAGAGTTCTTATTGAGACACCCTATATGACATGTATAAATAATTAAAGTAATAAAAATGGCTGTTTCATATTTTTACAAGAATGAAAGAAATATTTTAAAGATCTGTTTACGAACAGCAATAAATAGTAGAAAAGATGTATCCCACACAAATATATTATCAGTATTATTTATGTACTAATTAGTAACAATTAAGATTGGTACAACTGTAGATAAACAGTTTTTGTCGCTATTAAATTACTTAACAATAACTAAAAACCATGCGCAGAAATATATGCCATTACATCCTTCAAACAGTCCTCAAATTAACTACCTGTGCATCAAGAAAACTTAGAAATTGGCAAATATTAAACAAATTTTTTTTAAAACCGTTTAATAATCTTTTAATTACTTTATATCGCTCTACTTAAAAATAAATACACTTTGTTACGGAGTGCATTAAAATAATCATTAACCATACAAGGTCAAGTGTAGTACAAGTATATGTGTATGTGTATAAAATATTAAATCCTCGAAGGTCATTACTTATCACTTATCTTGTTTGATATAGCGTCCCGTGATGACGTAGCTCATTTATTTACCTGTGTAGATATGTAAATAATGTACGAGTACAAAAAAAATGTACTAGTACATACACATGTTTCATATCAACATTCCTTTTTTTATCGATCCGTTAGTAGCCAAAATCAAAGAGAAAACTTAGTTAAAACCACTTAAATGTTGGTACAAGATGACTTATTGGCGTTATTAATAATTTCCAAAAGTAACAAAAGGTTTTGTTGCTTTAGTATTGTTTAAAATGTCTTGCTTAGAACTATAAAAAGAAAATTTATATGTAGCTAAAAAATAGATATTTTAAAACAAGTTAGTGGTGATTATAGCTTGTGATAGTATTGAACAAAATCAGATAACGTCAAATTTGAATTATTGGGCAAGGATAGACATTTTTAGATACATAACCGGAAAATCTGTTAATAAAATATATTATTGTTTGAACCGATAACACCAAGGCTACTGCCAAAGGCTATTTTTATTTATTTTTGAAGATTATAATCTAATACCAACATACCAAGTACACATTCGTTTTAAATCAAATATAATAAAAATAAACCGAAATTTATTCTAGGAAGAATCAGTTGAAGCAAATGTATTAGTTTTAATTTTTTAATAAGAAAACTAAGCTTTAAAAAATAATTAACGCTAATTAAATGGGCACGTTTTATAATTTACAAAGTCATTTAGAAAGAAATAATAACATTTGGTTATACAGTCACCAAAGTTGATGTTTGATGTAAAAAGTTGGACATTTTTTTGTTAATTTTATGCAGTTTCTTTAAAACCTACCGATAAATATTGGTATTAGTTGATTATTTATTACATTTTACGTACAAAATGTTGAGATTCGGCCATCCCATCGAACATGGTAGCTATTTGCTTTTTGAAATTGGTATTTCGTTTTTTATTTCACAAATTTGGTATTAGTTGATTACCTATTTATTACATTTAATGTACAAAATTTTGTGTGTCGGCCATCCCATCGAACGTGGTAGCTATTTGCTTTTTATTTCAACTCAATTAACTTTTTCCACTCAAAAAGAAAGGAGTCGGTAGCTAGTTCCTTCAACAACAAAGCTTGCTCCAAAACCGTTGGCAACAAGAAGCGATAAACTTACATTTTTCTATAGTTCAGGATAATTTGCATGCAGGTGGAACAAATTACTTAAAAGGGTTGCATAGTTAGCGGCGAATTACACAATTTATATGCTAATGCAAGGATACGATGATGGCCCTTTTAAGGTTCTGAAAAGCTGCCTGAGAAATTCGCGTTTTGCAAACGATGACTAAGTCTCAATTTACAAAAAAAAAGAACGCACTTTCCTTCCCTATTTGTCAACAATAGCCAGGTATGTGAAGAAGAAAATTAGAAACTTGTTCGTTACCTTTTTCAAAGCTTTAAAAACCCGGTAAATAATCTTGTAATGGCGTCTAACGTTTCATTAGAAATGAGAAGGCTTTGCATAAATAATGAAACAAAAACAAACAGCAATTTTGTTTAGAGTTAATTCGTCAAACAAAATAATTTTTTATGGAAACGACATTTTTAATAAAAACGTTTAATTATTTTTCAAAGTCCATTTGCAGTCAAAAAAAATATTGTTTTATGTAGGCAATGTTTATGAAACTACACTATGTTGGAAGTCCCTAAAGACAAACAAACTTACTAGCTTTAAACAATATTTTTTAAAAGGTCAAAGTGCAAATCCTTAAATATCTTGTGAGGGAAAAAGCGGAATTTCCAAAATTTGGCTCATCAAATATGGTCGTAAAGAACCTCAGACTTATTGCAAAATAAGCAATAAATACAAAAGGATAATAGCAGATAAACCGCTGATAAAATAATTAGCAGTGCAAATAAGAACACAAACAACTAAATTTTTAAGAAATGAAACAGCTTTTCAAAAATGAATTTATCACAAACACGAGTAGGACAAAATGTGACACAATTTTCTGTCAAACCCTAGAACTGTAGCCAAAACGAACTCAACCATTCACTCAAAATTTGTAGAGGATATGACAAAATCCAACAATCAACACATAATACATGCACCAAAAATGGAAACAATAAAATTCAACTTCCAAGAAACATCTCCATTTACGTTTACAAGCAAATCAATATTCCAATTCAAATAATGCTTTGCAAAATCCCATGGAAATTAACACATCAGTAATTAAAATAACCACAGGCAGGAAACGAAAACTTAATCTTTGTTCCAACTCTATCCAAAGAAGGAAAATCGTACTTCTAACTTCATGTTGAATGTATTTGCACTGGCAACGATTCTTGGAATTTTGTTTAGCAAATAATATGCAATCTAATACAAACATTTTGAGTGTCATTTTTTAACGAAAATGTGTGGCACGTTATCAGTTCGCAAATTCAGATGATAGTGAATTTATGACTATGCAACTAGAAGTTTGCAGGATGTGTTTTAATTGCTATTTTCACAAACGTTTTTAATAAACGCAGAGTTAACGCCAGGCTCACAAAATGTTGCAATTTTGAGAAAGTTTTAAGAAACACTGTATCAAAAAATTAAAATTGAAGCTTTTGGTAGTTAGACAAATGTGTCATGAAGTTAACTACAATTTGGAAATTCGACTAAAATTGGTTTCAATCGCGTAACTAAAAAACTGCTTACAATAAAGACGATACAAGGCTCGATAAATTCCAATACTTACTTGTTAATTTATGTGGAATTATGACTACTTCATAAACTTTGTTGCTATAATCTTCTAGAATAATCAATAATTGCATTATTATTTAGATTGTTTAAGTGGTTCATTTCAAATGTAATATGACTAAGTTTACTTAAAAAACAATTATCTTATTTTGCATAACCGTATTTGCAGAAAAACCAGACCAGTTTCGAGACTCAAATCTCTTCATCAGTGTAGTTTTTCTATAAGACATTTTTTAGGGGAGTTATTTTTATTTAAATTACATTCCAATTCCCTTTTACAATAAGTACAATAAATAATTAAAAGCACCTTACATGGGCTAGTTATTTACATTTCAAAATAGCTTATTTTCTTTCAATTTTACACTATTTTGAAACAGTAATAATAATTGTAGTCTGTACATACATTGCAATGTTTCATATTGGCCAACTACTCACCGAGTAACGTAGCAGTTGCAATTTTACACTCATTTAAAGTCTATTAAATGGGTATCAAATAAAATAATTAATATTTAATACAGTGTAACAAGATAATGAATTATATATTTTAATAAACAATGACATAATTTCACACGATTGAATCAAACAATTAAAACGTGATAAAAATATGTAACTAATTTTAGTGTTCTCTTGAAGCGTTAAAATAAAATTAATACAAGCAATAAAGTTATGATTTGATCAAAGGAGAGTCTAAAACTATATTTAATTTTCTGAATTGTTTAAGCATATTAAAAGAAAAGCTTTAAGATTACCTATAAACTATTTTAATATTGTGCAAATTGGTCATTGCTTAAGATATACCTATTCAATAAAATGTAAAAAGTTTGGCGACTATTTAAATGAGCAATAGATAAAATAAAACGTGCATTAATTGTGAGCATTTAGTAAAATATTTGTGCATTAAAAAAATTATTAGATCATTACAAAAAACGAATGTGCCATAAATAAATTTGTTTGTAAATATATAAAAACATTTGAGCAATATTTAAAAAAAAATGGCATTAGAATAAATGCTTGCGCATTTATAAATGTGGATGTTCCTTTAATAATATATTTGTACACTTAAATAAATAAATGTGCAATACATTCGCACCTCTACAAAAATATATAAAACATCTCAACAAATATTTGATCATTTGAAAAATTACATTCCCAATAGTTTAATTAAATCACCATTTAAATATTGAATGCGCGCATTAATTAAATTATTTGAACCACCAGAAAAATATTTTGTAACCTAAAACGAGATGCGATGTTAGCAACCACCGTAGATGTAGATTATTATACTACCAATAGAAGATGAAAAATGGAGAGATGGCCGATGTACTTGGCCAAAATTAAAAAAAAAATACATATATAAACATTTACTAGGAGTTGCAATTAGGTTTAAATATCTTAATGCTCCTCTAGAAGCAAAGAATTTGGCAATAGGAACAAAACGAAAACAGGGGCGGCCATCAAAAGCGAGAAAAGCTATGATCGTTCAATAAAATAAGGCAACTATTTAAACGGGCCTTATTTAAATATACATGAGCCTTAAAAACGAATACTTTAAGCAATAGAACTATAAATATTTAGGTATATTTAGGTTATAGGCTAGGGGAGATTTTTTTTACAGCAAACATTGAATTTATCGACAAAATGTTTTATCATTTGCTTAAAAGATATATTTCTTTCATGCTAAACATTTATTATTATTTTAAATATTTCTAATGCACAAAGTATTCGTTTTAATGCACATGTATATTTAAATAATGCCCGCTTAAATTGTACCCTGATGTTTGTTTGTTATGAAATATTGTTTAATTCCTTTAATAAAATAAATTGAAAAATATTAAACACGTTTGTTTGTCTTTAAAAATGGTTTAGATGGAGTAAAGTTAAATAAAATATCTTGTAAAATACTACAAATTCGATCCACATAGGGTGTAAAGTCTAATGACAAAATTTTATCATTTGTTTGAAAGTTATATTGATTTCATGCTAAATATTTAATTATTCTATTGCTCAAAATACCTATTCGTTTTAGGGCACATGTACATTTAAATAATGCTCGCTAAATCGCACCCATATTTGATGATTCTATTGCTCAAAGTATTCGTTTTAGGGCACATGTATATTTAAATAATGCACATTATAGTGTTTTTTATTTAAAATAAAATATTTATTTAATGCGCACTTTTTAATACTTTATTGCACAGAAAAGTCGTTTTAGGGCACACTACAAATAAAATATTGCTCAAAGTAAAATTTTTTATGTAAAATAGATATATTATTTAATGCTAAATATTTATTGTTCTATTGCTCCAAGTATTTCTTTTAGGGCAACATGTATATTTGCACGCTTAAATCGCACCCAAAAAGTTTTACAGAAAGTTATTATTGCCAAAGCTTTTCTGTTTGTTTTCCTTTTTTGGCATTTAAACCTGCCCAAACAGTAATATTTTCGTAATTAATAGGCCTTCTTCAAATATTAAACGTGAAAATGGGGATTTTTTAAAGTTCATGATTCAAAATTGAAAAATTATGACCCTAGGACACTTTGGTGATTTACTTTTTGTAATTTAGATATAATCTTAGTTCGCCCAACAAACAGGAAATTTAACGTACCTCTTTTTTAGCCCACCATGAATTATCTCGCCAATTATTAATACCTGATTATTAAAACATAATTAATTAATACCGATCAAACTTGATCTTGAACGAGTCGATTCTGCCCTTTAATGGTTAAATGACAAATATCTGGTTGACCTAACGAATTAGTTCCATATATAACGCAAGTTTTGCTTTACATTTTAGGAAGGATAAAGTTCACAAGGTCACAAGACAGCCTTTGTTGACCTTTACTGAGTTCTAGGGTTGTCGCCCAAGGAATGCGAACGGGGAATTAAAATGCGGAGCACGAATTTGAAACTACTTTTGTCCCACCGAGGATTCCCACAAAATTAAATTAGAGTGCGATGGATCATGGAACTGATATATAAAATTTATCATATTTATTTATGAAGCCAATAAAATTTACCGATAACGTGAAATTGTTCAGTAAAGGCACCGCTTGAAGAATTCAACTAAGATGTGAAATTAAAACAACTCCTGATTGATCACATAATTTTATAACAATAAAAACATTTTGAGATCATTATTTGGGGAACTTGAAACATTTTCAAGTTGCAAAAATTAGAGTGCAATTAAAGATAATATTAACGACAATCAAATATTGAATATTATCTCGGTTGTGTTTACCAAAGGACTTATTTTAGCAATCAAAGAAATTGATGGATTAAACTGGCCTGGAACGATTTTCAAAATCGCACTGCTTTAAGTATTCTTCGACGAATATAATCAAATCCTTAGGTACTGAGCACCTGTGGAGTGTGGTGACCATCCAGGTCGAGTACCCGTTCGCTGAATCTTTAAACTTACCATTATAATTATCGTAAGCTGTTGGTATATACTCGCTGGGAAAACTATCATTGCTATAAGAAACCGCTAGAGAAGTTTTTCCGACCGCCTTATCCCCAACCAAAACACACTTAATTTTGCACTTTTTGTCTTTTTCGACTTTCACTTTTTTTCTTTTAATTGTTATTGGCATTGATTGTTTTTTGAGCAGGGGCTGTTTTGTGTAGTGTAAAGTTACATTTGCTTGTGGAGTCATTTTGATACGAATTATCTTTCACAATTAGAATAAAACACGTACATTTAGGTTTCTTTTGCACGAACGTCAACTGATTGACATCACAGTACACTAGGGAACCCTTCCTATGATGTGACTCACTCAAACTAAACTAGAATGGTGTCGGGACGATAAGGTCCTATAGTAGTAGGAGAATCACTCTCAGGATTTGATACAGCACACCTAAAGCTTCCAGCGGCCTCTATCGCTCTGCTGATAAATTTAAAAGACGATATAAAAGCAACCTTAAATATTAGGTATACACAAATAAAGTTCAAGCCGTTTAAAATCAATACATATAGCCCCCGCAATGAAAGATGGCGAGCAAAGCAACTTATTTTGCATGTTTCTCCAAAACTCTACAAGTTAGTAGTCACTTTCGAATTGCAACTTTAATATTTACTGTTCAAAAACATTATTATGCATTAAATTTCCATAAATTAAATGTTTCTTATTAGCAACATGAAATAATCAGACTATTAAATCCAATTCCGATCCATCGTATAAGCGCTCTCACTTACAGTGTCATCGAACATTCCGATCATGCACGATAAATAAAAACAAGGAGGTGCTAATGTTTACTATTAAACTTGTTATTTAAACACTGAAAAAGTGTAACATTAATACGAAATGTAGTCAAAATTGAATCAGACAGCTTTCTAAAAAAGTTATTTAACATTTATGTAATCAAAAAAAATCCTAAATAAATACTGAATAATGCGAAGGTCGTTGATCTGCACAGTCCTGAAAGACGCCGAGTTTATACTTTCAATTAATGTGGGCATTATATGATGTTTGTGAGTAAAAATAGATTTCGCTAATCAATAAACGTAAAATTCTAAATTAAGTGTGATTGAAGTGTTTTTTTAAATACGTAAATTCGTTAACGAGTGTTGATTGTGTATGTGCATTTAAAACGACATATTAATATTGTGTTGTGCAAAATGTAACCAGTAAATCTTATGTACCATGTGTTGGGGGGTAAATATGTTCAAAAATTACTTCAGAATTATAAAAACGACATGAGGTGAAGTATGAAGTTAATTTTTAAGATGACTCATTACATTCAACATGTAGGCCTAACTGCATGGCGCAGAAAAACAACAATTTTGGTTGCTACTGCTTTGTTATTGTTGTTAATATTTGGCTTGCAATATTCACAATCTGAGAAATCTCGGAACTCCAAACAAGACAAAGAGCCACCGTCCGCTTTGGCTCTGGGGTTATCACAAGATGCTAGCGTTAAATTTTTGGATCCTCTACAAAGAGCAAAATACTCGACACCCGATTCAAAATTTTCAACATTAGATGCTGATGCGTTATCCAAGCTGGAACAGCCAAGTAGAGGGGATATACGTGTGAGAAAGCTGGTCGAGGAAGACGAGAAAATCCATAGAGAAATCGAAAAGCAATTAGGAATACCGTTCGTCAATTTAGATCCTGTTCATCCATATGTTCCCAAACAACGAGTCGTACATTTCGATTTAAAAGGTGCCCCCCTTCAAATTAAATTTTTCAAGAAAATTTTTCCGTTAATAAGAACCTTGGGGGCCACCACAGTGTTACTTGGTAGGACCGCTCATGTAAAACTGTTGATTTGTGTGTAATTTTCTTTTAACATTCAGAATATGAAGACATGTTTCCGTACAGTGGTATCTTGAAGGGTATTGCAGCGAAGAACGCTTACACGGCAGAACAAGTTTCAGAAATTTTAAACTTAGCCAAAGATTCGAAGTTGGATGTTATACCGTTGATCCAAACGTTCGGGCATGTTGAATTCGCTTTGAAGCACTCCGAATGGAAGAAACTTAGAGAAGTCCCAGACAGTCCACAAGCGTTGTGTCCCAGCAGAAATAGTTCTTTGAATTTCATTAGAGAAATGGTTAATCAGGTAAAATTTTAATATTTTGCGAATATACGTATTATTATTTCAGCCACATTTAAACTAATTGATTTTTATTTAAAATGTACATTAATATTTGTATTTAATGGACAAATATCTTAATTACAGATCATGGTGTTACATCCGAAAGTAAAATATCTCCACATCGGCTGCGACGAAGTTTACCAAATGGGTGAATGCGAAGTGTGTCGCCTGGAACTTCACGAAAATCTATTCCTAAAACACGTACGCAACGTTGTGAACATAGTCCACGAAAAATGGCCGAAACTGAAAGTAATAATATGGGACGACATGCTCCGACACTTAAGCCAGCAGAGCATGCAAGATATGCTACTGGGCGACCTGGTGGAGCCGATGGTCTGGGTCTACGCGGAAGACATATACCGTTTCGTACAGACACCCATATGGGACAAATACGCGGCCGTATTCCGAACCGCTTGGACCGCGTCCGCGTTTAAAGGCGCATTCGGTGAAACACTCTACGTACCTGACGCTAAAAGACACTTAGAAAATAATCTACGATGGCTGGACGTGATGACCCAACAAGCGTCCGCTTTCAAGTTAGGGTTGGCAGGTATCGTGCTCACGGGCTGGCAACGGTACGATCATTTCGCCGTGTTGTGCGAACTTTTTCCGGCCGGAATACCGTCTCTAGCTCTGAGCTTATTGGCAATTTCACACGGCTACTTCAACTTGTCGTTGCGTCCGGCTCTGCTATCGGCCCTGAGCTGCCCGGAACACACCAGCTCCGGACGACCCACGCCGTTTATCGCGCTGGATATCGACCCGTACCTTTGGGACAAGCTCGGCCGGTGCATGTTCCCCGGTAGCCCCTTCTTTCGCCTGACTTATCGGCTACACAACGCGGAAACCGAAGTGCTAGAATATTTAAAAATGACGAAACAACACAAGGGCTGGATGACCCAGTACAACGTACGACACAACTACAGTTTGCCGTTACGCGTCGACGAATTAACAGCGGATCTACCGAGAATTTACCACGGGCTTTTGGCACTCGCGAGGGCTTCGTACGACTCCATGACCGACGTGTTCGACAACTACACCATCGCCGAGTGGATCGAACAAAGAATTTACCCGCACGTCATCGAACTGGAGAAACTACAAAACCAAGCGGCCGCCTTAAAAAGTGTCGGTTCGTGGCCGGCAAGGCCTTTACCGCCACTGAAAGATCTGCAAAGGTTGGGCGTCCCGCTACCGGAACAATAGGTTAACCATTACGTTATTTAAAAGACATTTTATAAATTTTATGTGATTGTTAAAAGCAACTTATGATATTATTACTCATAAGGATTAGAAACGTGGAGGGATGTTCGTGTGATATATGTAGTGTAGTCGTTGCAGTGTGGAATGTGTTTGTAGGAATTGTCGTATGTCAGCGTATTCGGATCATTCATCTTAACTATAAAATGTGATTTCTCATGTACGAGAACGGCACTGAAAATCTGTAGAAGAAAAGAACGTGCACAGGTCTTCAAAATTTTGAGTTTTCTTGCTAATGTAAGTACAAAAAAGTTGTAATAATGTTTTAACTGATTTTTGTAACTCTCTTGGAAGGCTGCTGTGAATTGGTTGCTAGGGTATGAGTGTGGTTGCTATGGTAATTTTATCCGTATTTTATACATTAACAATATTTTAATAGATTTTTGTAACTATGTTGCAAGGCTGCTGTGAATTGGTTGCTAGGGTTTAAGTGTGGATGCTGTGAATTGGTTGCTAGGGTATGAGTGTGGTTGCTATGGTAATTTTATCCATATTTTATACTTTAACAAAATTTTAATAGATTTTTGTAACTATGTTGCAAGGCTGCTGTGAATTGGTTGCTAGGGTTTAAGTGTGGATGCTGTGAATTGGTTGCTAGGGTATGAGTGTGGTTGCTATGATAATTTTATCCATATTTGATACTGTAATGATATTTCGATTGATTTTTGAAAATGTTGGAACGCTGCTGTGAATTAATTGCTAGGTATGAGTGTGGTTGCTAGGTATGAGTGTGGTTGCTATGGTAATTTTATGCTTATTTAATACTGTATCAATATTTTAATAGATTTTTGTAACTATGCTGCAGGTTGCTGTGAATTGATTGGTAGGGTTTAAATGTGGATGCTATGAATTGGTTGCTAGGGTATGAGTGTGGTTGCTATGATAATTTTATCCATATTTTATACTGTAATGATATTTTGATTGATATTAGCAAATGTTGGAAGGCTGCTGTGAATTGATTGCTAGGATATGGTGTGGTTGCTGAATTAATCTTATCTATATTTTATACTGTTATAATATTTTAATAGACTTGTAGTTATTTTGTAAGGCTGCTATGTGTCGGTTGCTAAGGTAAAGCATGATTTCTGTGGTATTTTATCTATGATTTATATTGCATTTTGTTTAATTTCTTGCAAACTAGATTTTATTGGCTCTCTATATTGGACACGGTTTTCTAATAGACATTTTCAGTGCCGTTTTCGTATGACATGTAACTGTGAGTAAAGTCGTATTTTAAACATAAAAGTCAAATCACAATACTCGAAACTCGAAATACGATTTTACTTACAGTTGCACTTTTAACAAGTGACCAATAGTTTTTGGCCTATAATTTGCTACTTTAATAACTTGTAGCTAAGTACGGCTTTGATGATTTTATTGAAGTTGTTTCCATGACATGTTACCAAGTAATAACTCATTTTTGAATACTCATTTTTTTGTAAGTTTAAGAATGCAGGGTACGATTTACTTTTAACTCCATGCGAGTTTTAAGGATGTTTTAAGATGAACTGAAAATATATTCAAACAATTGGGACCTAAAATTGATTTATGAGGCTTATTATGTTAATTTGCTTATTTTTTTGGCAAATTATTACTTTTATTATTTAGTCATGAGTCTTTCTACTGTTAGGTGTAGGAGGGCAAATTAAAAAATCTTTAAAACTCATGTGGAATTAACAGTAAACCAAACCAGTCACTGATATAATATTATTCGTGTAAGTTGATTCTGTACAAATTTTATATAATGTCATCCTAACATTAGTCTGCAACACTTTCAAACATACCACAAAAAGTACAAATGAATAAGTTGGTAAAATAATTGTGATTTTCATTGGTTACCTGTGCAAATTTTTCAAAAACAAAACGTTATGCCAAAGTATATTTGAATATTATAAATAATTTTATTGTCCACTGCCTAATTAAACGTTCCTGAAAAGTTTGTTTCAATTGGCTGTTTAAAATAATTTATTTAAAGAAAAACTTGCATTCTTGTGCAGTATTTTATTTCCAAAAAATGGTGAATATACAGAGTGGTCCATAAAAAAGTTATTTTTTTGTGTCCACACTGGTATTTGCTTATCAACAAAAAAAAATTAAATGGAAGCAAAGAAAATGCAGAGTGCAAGTTTTTATTAAAAAATGGAGTTCAAAATTTAAAAATAACTATACAACTTTTTTTATAAGACTTTTCAGCAAGACTAAAATATATATGAAACTAATTTCTTTACATGGATGATATAGTATGTTAACCTTTTGTTTTATTTGCCAATATTTTTTTGTGAGTAGATTATTTCTTATTCACAGTGAACATTCGCCAAATGACAGATAGAGATGGGACTTTCTTCCAGACAAATTTTTAATTTTAAAAATTTCGTTTTTAAAAAGTTCTTGCAAAAATCAAATCTACATGTGTCGAAGGTTCACTGCACATAAATATTAATATATAACAGTTAGGTAATGTATTTATTGCATTAGTTACCATTGATCAGTTGGAGATGCCCCTCTAGAATTTAAATAATAAAAACCTAGATAGCAATAGCCTCCTAGGTTATTATTTGATTGTGTGAAAAAATATTGTAGCCATATTTTATATTGATTTGTATTTTTAACTGAGTCTTTTCGCCAAAGTCTATCTAGTTGCATAGATGCTATTTGTATACAAACTTTTATATAACAAATTTTCACGATACTGTAATTAATTTTTATAATTTGCTCTGTGATTATTACCCAGTAGATCTTTTTAACCTGATTTTAAATTTTTATTATTTATTCGAAAGTTGTAAGTTTACAAACAAAAAATTACATCAAACATTGTCGTATGTCACCATTGTTAGAACCAAATAATACACAAAATAAATAAATCATTAAAAAAACTGTAGCTTTATTTATTGTATTTTTTTTACTTCCACAGGTTCTTCGCAGATGTTTTAAAAATCTTAGGATGTTGCAAATTTGCCCAATTTATTGCAAATTTGCCCAATTTAAAGTTAGTGTTTATCTCCAATAATAAAAGAGATCCCCAGGTTAGTAACCCTAAAATTAGATGAACCACTTACATTTTTGATGACTGCAATCTGTTCCAAATGCTCTTCTAGATTTCGTCAGGAATAGTCCGACGTGCTTTAGCGATAAACTTGACATAATTTCTCCAACTTAAAAATATACAAAAATTACAAACTATTTTTGCTTAAAATTTATTAAATATAAATAAGTTTTTGTACAGAAAACAGTACATAACATTTAAAAAGTGAAAGAATATTGTAAAGTTTACTAAATATAAATTAAGATTCGAATTGTTTATTGATTAAACTAATTATCCCATTTTAGTTGATGTTCTTAAAATTAAAATCATTCATGATCAACTTTTTACAAAAATGACATGAAATTACTTTAAAAAATCTCCTTTTAATAATAAATAACTAGACATGTTTTAAGTAAGTGTTGCATGTTCAAAACATTTTATAAAAATTGTATTAAAATAAAAATAATAATGTTAAGATTTATTGCAATGCTGTGATCTTATTTTAAGGGAAATTGACGGAATATTTCAAAAATGCAGTCACACAGGGGGTCTCGCATTTAAAATAACAAAGTTAATACACGTTCAACTGTTATGGAACATTCTAAATCTATACTATTAAAAATATTTTTATTATGAAATATTTTGGAGCAATGCTATCAACTTTCATGTTGAAACTCTTTTGTAATATACAGTGTGTATAAAAGTGTAATAACTTTACAAAAAAAAGTTTTAAATAGGAGTTTTAGGAAGTGACTTGAGCTACAAATTTTAAATACTTTTGAATACACAGGGTGATTGATTGGGACCGTACATTAGAAATATATGAAGAATGAAAAAGAGTATTGATCTGAAATTTTGGTTATGACCATAATGGCATCTGATCTGTTTGTTTTTTGTTATGAGCAGCATATCGCGTTTTTCTTCATTATTAAAGTTCATTTTTACGACTAACAGGCCTTCAAAACTTTTAGTTTGTTGATCGGTTGTCAAACATAAACTACAATGACCGGCCAACCTGATTTATAATGGTTATTGTTTGTTTAAAACGTATTTTTTGAAATTTGACAATGAAAGAAAAAGTAAAATACCATGTGTGATACATCAATGGATTCAGAAAAATAAATGCTATTTGATAATGTAAATAGCAAAAATTGCGCCCATAAGAAAAAATAAAGTTGGTTGTCATAAAACAAAAACGAATCGATCTAGAAAAAATTTGTGCACCATTCGATTCGGCTTGAAAAGTTGCTTGGGCAATGTCTTTACACATTTAAAATATTTCATACTCCAAAGGAGTAATAGACAATTTTCAAAAATCGTATTTTCCAGTTTTTTCTAATTTTCTCGGATACCGTTTGAGATATTTCCAATTTCTCTTTGGATCATTAATGAGCACCAAATTTAGCAACTTTGCCAAATTTAAACCTATACTCTAGCTATTATAATAAGCTAGATACCCATGCTTAAACTCGAATTTCAAACACCCTGTATATGTACACATTCGCACAATAAAAACTAATACTTTAAAATCACGAGTTATTTTAAATTAAAAATTTTACTTACAATTATATTAAAATTCAGCTAAATCAGACTTAACACTTATCACTTCTTTTAATCGGCTGCGGTCTCTACGAAAACGTGGAAGGTCTGTTGATTACGGTTGTGGGTCTTCTTGTGGGCGGCAAGCTGGCCGGACTGGGTGTACCTGTTGCCGCACACGCCGCAAACGTACGGTTTTTCTCCCGTGTGGGTGCGCGTGTGACTCTTTAACGTCCGCGAATCACCGAAGGCCTTCCCGCAAATCGCACAGACGTGATCTCTGATGCCCAGGTGCGTGCGCTTGTGGGCCGACAGGTTGCTCGAGGTGTGGTACCGTTTGGGGCACTGGTCACAACAATACGGTTTTTCTCCTGTACAATGAGAAAAAAACAATCAATTATTAACCAGTAAAAATACTGCAAAAAATTATACACTAATGCCAAAAAAAAAAAAATTAAAATGATCTGGAAACATTTATTACCTGTATGTGATCGCATGTGTATCGCCAAATCAGCAGCCCTTCCGGCCCTTTTCCCACAAACTGAACATTGAAATCGTTTTTCTCCCGTATGGGTCATGTTATGAGCTACTAAACCACACTTACTAGTAAAAGCCTGAAAATAAATAATACAAAGCAATTAAATATTGCTTATTAAACAAATTTCCACTTCCGTTTGACAAAAAAAAAAAAACCAAGGCAACTTTGTCACAATAGATTTAAAAAACATTGTTGAAATAGATATTATTTAATTTAAAGGTAAGTTAACATTCCAGTAAAGATAAATTCAACAAGGTAACAAGACTGGTACATACTTTGGGACAAGCGTCACATTTGTAGGGTCTCTCTTGGGTGTGGGTCCTGGTGTGTATTGTAAGATAAGACGAAGTCCCAAAAGCCATCCCACATATCGAGCACACAAATGGTTTTTCCCCTGTGTGTGTTCGTTTATGGGCAGTAAGGACAAACGAGTGGGCAAATCGCTTCCCTATGGTGACAAAAAAAGTTATGTACAATAATAACATACAGGGTGTCCCACATAACATTTCCTCACTTATTACAAGAGTATATAAGTTTGCTTAAATTAGATGATTTATTTTTAAGTATGAGATGGGCAACAATCAATTTTTAAAAGTACAAAATCCCTCATAATACAAAAGTTAAAGCAAAAAAATGTTAAACTTCCTTTTTCTCTCATAACTTTTTCGTCTCATAATCATTAGATCAATTTTATTTGTACTCTCTTGGGGTAGGTTTATATGTTAAATAAAACTATTATTTTAGATTTTTTTTATCACTTTTCATTTTTGAGATATTACCCCTAATTTCATTTTAAATACAAAACGCAACCCACTTGGCAGGTTGCGCCTAAATAGGTATGCAATGTGCTTAACAAAGCGCCTACTTTCGGCATTTTCAGGCAACCTGCGTAGAAACGACGTTAAATTAATTGCATATCTATGTAGGCGTAATGTACAGTATGCAACCCACTACACGTTGCGCCTATTGATAGGCAACCACGACACAAAACGCCTACATAGGCATGCAACTAATTTGACATAACAGTTACGCGGGCTGTCTAAAAATGACAAAAGTAGGCGTTTTGTTCAGCACACTGCATACCCATGTAGGCGCAACGTATTAAGTGGGTTGCGTTTTGTAATTATGAATTACAATAAAAACTGAACAATATTGTTCTTATGACAAACAAAATTAATTTCTGCAGTATACAGTACCAAGATAATCGTAAACTTCAATAAAAATTAAAATAAATTGGGTTAAGATTAAGTTACTAAAGATTTGGTTTTGGAACAGAACTGTCAAAACACATTTATTAGTAAAAATTCAATAAAAATTAAACAATGCAATATTTATGTCTCAAATATGGATTTATAAAGTATACTGCACTAACTCAATCGAAAAAGGAAATAAGAATCAAACCATATCTGGTGACGATTAAATTATTAAAAATGTTGTTTTAGACCAGAACTGTCAAAACACAATTTGTTAGTAAAAATCCAATAAAAATTAAACGATGGAATATTTATGTCTTAAATATGATTTTATAAAGTACACTGGACTAACTTAATTGAAAAAAGAAATGAAAATTAAAATAGATCTAGTAACGATTAAGTTATTCAAAATTTTGTTTTGAATCAGAGCTGTCGAAACACATGTAAGTAAAAATCTAATAACAATTAAATGATACAGTGTTTATGTGTCTAATATGAATTTATGAAGTATATTGTATTAAGTTAATCTGTAACTTGCCTAAAATTTAAAATATTTATGGTTACGAATAAGTTGTTAAGAAATATGAATTACTGAAGTATACTGTACTAGGTCAATCGAGAACTTGAACAAAATTTAAAATATTTAAGGTAAAGCATAAGTTATTAAGAAATTTGTTTTAGACCATTAAATATTTCAGTAGAGAGTAATTGTTCACAAAAAATAAGTTCTCTTTGTACACTTTCAACTTCTGGCAACCCTACTCTCGTACAACAGAATAATTCATTCTTATCTGGTATACCCTGTATTATTCAAAAATACATAATACTAAATGCTGCACACTTCAAAAATTATTTATAGATAATTATTAACACATACCACAAATATTACAGCCATAGTTGCGTTCTCCCGTATGAGTTTTATTGTGGGCCGATAGTCCGTGGGGGTCAGCAAATCTTTTACCACAAAGACTACATATCACCGGTTTTTCTCCTGTATGGGTTCTCATATGAATCTGAAACAAATGAAAATTGCTTAAAACAATAGGGAAAATTTTGTTTTTGATTGTTTTTTGTTTCATATTTTGTTTGTATTGACAAATGATTCATTTTGTTTTCGAATTTGCCCAATCAAATGGTGGATAAGACTGTATACAACTTACCAATAAATGTCCATGTTCGTAAAATCGTTTCCCGCAAATCGTACACAGATGTTTCCGTTCACCTCCATGAATCCGCATATGTTTTATTAGATTAGCAGAAACCGCAAACGTTTTATTACAAATATTACAAACGTGCGGCCTATAATCAGAATGTATTTTCATGTGAGAGTTCAGGTGCTTCATTACTGCAAAATTTCATAATTTTAATCTACCACTTTGGTAATGTAAACTCAAACGTGTTTACAGTTTCGTTTAAAACAAAACTTACGGTTGAATTCTTTTCCGCAGACTTCACACTTTAATTTTTTCCCATGTTTAACAGAGTGGGCTCGAAGACCGCTAGCCATACGAAACTTTTTTCCACACTCCTCACACTCGTAGCTTTTATTATTGCCCGACTCCTCTTTTCCGTCCTCTGCCTCGTCAGTCTTAAAATCTAAACTATCCTCACCTTCACTGTCCGATTTTGGAATATCCAAGACAATTTTTGCTTTCCTTTGCCTCAATACAACACCCCTCTGTAAACACGACTCACACCTTACCAGTTCATGTAAATTCGTTTTAAATTGCTTACCCCAGTCTGTACACAAACATCCGAAGTTTCATTTTCAGTCTTAACCTCTGTCTTGCATTGAATCTTAGGTGGATTCGCTGTTTTGCTATCGGGAGTTTCTTGAGGAATTTCTGAGTACAGCAGCGCTCGTAATTGTGTTTCCGATTTTTGACACTGTTCTTTAAACGTATAAGCTATACTTAGTTGAAAAGCGCAATCATTGCACAAGTAACTAGGTAGGCCATCTCCTTGTATAGCCTGTAAAAATCGTGTAATAATCTGTCCCCAAACAAGATATTTAAACTTACTTTAACATCTGCTAAACCAAGCAACATTGAGTCGAAAGTGCTTTCAAATATTGAACGCAGTTCTTCGGGATTCTTCTCGTTTAAACAAGTCCTACATAATTTATCTACATTTGTTATTAGAGCTACAACAGTTCCTTCCATTTTTAAATATGCATATTTACTATTTTGTTACAATTTAACCTAAAACACGACATAAACAAGCAACTGACAGATCATTGTAGGCAATTTCAAAACATCACTGTCCCTACTCGTAAGCGTTCATCGAATCTATGCCTTGTCCGTTCGAATTAATCGGCTTGAAGATTTTCAAATCGTATTTGAGTCGAAAAATTTCGATAGTTAATGCTTTGTAAGAAGTTAATAGATAATGTTTGACAAACTTTTTTATAATCAGAGTTAAAACTATTAAAATTCTGGTATTTTAAACGTAAAAATCAACAGGTGGTTTAATAAAAATTACAAAACGTGTTAAAACTATTTTATGCTTTAAAAGAGTTAGAAAATAAAAATAAAATTGCATCTATCGTTTTGGCAACGAAATAAATGTATCATCAATTTTTGGTGTAATTCTAATTTAAGCCTATGGGGATTAAGGAATTTATATAAAGTTTAAATAAATGTATAGCTCACGAAATGTTCCAAATTAATGAATGATACTGCAACAAAACATTCCAATAAACTATATTAATCTGCGATGTCATTTAACCAGTAATATTAATCATTGGAAAGAGCAAAAAAAAAACACATTTAACCATTCCAAAGCCAAGTTGATGGGACCATAAGAAAAATTAAATTAGGGTCAATATCTTGAAAAGTGATTTAAAGAAATTAAAAATAATAGTTATATTCTATATAAAAAAGTTCCTTCAGAAAGTACAAATAAAACTGATCCAATGATAAAAACAAAAAAGTTATGACAAAGAAAAAAAAACTACATTTTATTATTTTTTGCTATAACTTCTGAAATAGGAGAAATTTTGTACTTTTAACATTAGATTGTAGCTCTTCTTAAACCTATAATTAAATAAATAACTTAAGCAAACTTGTATCTCTTATAATAAGCGAGATTCCTATGTTGGATATGTTATCTGAAGCACCTTCATATAAATCTTATTGGTGTTCAAATAAAAGTCAAACTTTGAGGTAACATCTTTATTAAAACAATACAAAAATTAGATGTATGTATAATAAATAATTATTTGTAGGAATATGGCATCACGTCGGGAAGTTTCTATATATGTAGGAACGTATGGCGACTGGCAAACTGACTAGAAATATTAGACGAACAATATGCGTTTATGTAGGGCTATTACGAGTACAGACAACTATTTTTGTAATTTTTTATAGAACTGAGACTGTTTTCAGTAATATTTCTGTTAATAGTTTTTCACTAAAGCAACAAATTTTCAACATTTAAAGTCCATCAGACCTTAAGGCTAAGCCCTTCTGAATATTTTTAGAACAGCGCGTCACTTTTGAAACAGCAATTAACAAGCAACTTTTGTTGCATGCTTTACAAAAGCTACAAATTTTTGGTTGGAGGCTTGTAGTGACTCTCCGCCAAAACTCAATTACTCAAGTTTTGCTTAATTATGTTTTCATTTGTTTTTGTCTAAAGTGGAACGAGACGGGCAAATCGCTATAAAATCTTTTGCAGTTGAAACGGATCAAATTAATTGAGACTTCAAAGTCTAAGAAAACGTTGAAGTTAAAATAAAATATCACAGGCTTGATTTGGGGTGTTGGAATGAGGTCAGTGTTTGGGTTTCGTCTGCTAAAAAATTATTGTTGATAAGTCTGTAGGTACATTAGTACTTTTGTAGTTGTTCATGTGCAAGAGGAAATATTGGGGTTACCTGATAACATTTTACTTGCAATGTTTTTCATGAATGATTCTTTTTAATTTTTAAAACTCTTAAAATTCTTCTTTATTTTCAAACCCCAGTTTTGTCTCCAGCATCAACCAAAAATCTAATCGTTTTTACTAGTGATATTCCCAAAGTTTTTGAGTTCAGAGCATAATTTAGGCCATTATTTTATTTTAAAATTTATTAGCTGCTCATAAAATGCCTGTTTTTCTTATAACTATAATTAGTTACTTATGCAGAGAAATAAATTTTGAACAAGAAACGCCCTTAAAAGGATTAATTAGGTATGTCTACACTTTAAAATCGATCATTTTTGAAGTTACTGGAAATGGCTAGGTTGCTATTTCGAGTCAAATAACTTTCTTATCTTTACAGTTTGAAGGACGAAAAAAGCTGTATGTAAAATAAAAAATTTCAATGTGTTTGGTTTGCAATCAAATTCCAGTAAGAAGCCGAATCTGGCTCAATTGTTTTCTATTTTGCTAAGTAGTCTGGTTGCTCAATACCATAAATCGAGCCGAAATACATTCAAAGTCCCGCCTGCTGTGTTTTCCCTTTCAATATAATTACTTTGAGTATGTTTAGCTCCAATGGGCGTTCATGCGTATTTGGAAACGCTCCCATTTGCGTGCTCCCGCAAATAAAGGATAACAATTGATGTGGCAAAAAAACTTGTTGCTACCTATTACATTACATAGAACCAGTTTAATTATACAAGAGGATCTTCGTCACGCATAGAATATACTTTTATAAGAATTTAATTCAAAATAGATTTAAAAAAATCAAAAGTATATGTTTTTGTTAAGTGTAAACCAAATTAACAATTGTTTTCGGTTAAATAAAATGAAATAACTGACAGCTGTATAAGAAAATTCACTTTTTGATCATTTTCAGAAAACCGTCAGAGATAAAATCAAAATTCTGCTGTTTGCTAAGGCGCGAATTCTTTGCAAGTAAAATGACGCAAAGTTTTTGAAAATACTATCCTAAACGATTCCGAAGAAAAACGTGGAAAACGAGAACTCTAGCTGGCTGGATTTTTCCCTATTTTCCTCTTTAAATCACGATGCATTTATAACTTTCCAAAACATTTATTTTTGATGTTCTTGCTGCAATAAACACAGCTTTGATCAGATTCTAGCTACAACATATCGTGATCCTTCCTTGTAAGATTAAGAAACAGTATTTTGTTTCTTGTTCTCATTTATAAACAAAACCGAACTAAAACATAATGTGAATAAAGTAATATTAAAACTGAAATAATTAAAATTTAATGATACCAACAACTTAATGATAACGAAAATTGTTAAGCCTATTTACGACTATTGGTTATGTGAATTCTCAAAAAATTATGTGTTTGATAAATTCACATATACAGGGTTATTCAAATTCGAGGCCCACCATGGGGATCTCGCTTATTATAATAGCTAGAGTATAGGTTTAAATTTGGCAAAGTTGCTAAATTTGATGCTCATTGATAGTCCAAAGAGAAATTGGAAATATCTCAAACGGTAACCGAGAAAATTAGGAAAAACTGGAAAATGCGATTTTTGAAAATCGTCTATAACTTCTTTGGAATTTGAAATATTTTAAATGTGTAAAGACATTGCCCAAGCAACTTTTCAAGCCGAATCGAATGGTGGTCACAAATTTTTGCTAGATCGATTCGTTTTTGTTTTATGACAACCAACTTTGTTTTTTCTTATGGGCACAATTTTTGCTATTTACATAATCAAATAGCATTTATTTTTCTGAATCCATTGAGATATCACACATGGTATTTTACTTCTACATTAATTGTCAAATTTGAAAAAAAACGTTTTTAACAATAACAACTATAAATCAGGTAGGCCGGTCATTGTAGTTTATGTTGTTTCCATGACAACCAATCAACAAAGTTTTGAAAGTCTATTACTTGTCACATTAATAAATTCGTAAATATTAACTTTAATAATGAAGAAAAACGCGATATGCTCCGAATTTTTTATACCGTTCTTTTAAGTTTTGTTATACTTTATCACATGCTTTATACAAATTTACTTAAGTTTCTGTTTAACATAGGAAAATAGTGTTTTTTCCGGATATGTTTCTAATAAAAATGTTTTTTTTTTATTGTTATCTGAAACCTTTCTGCCATTTTTTTCTCTAATTTTGGCAAAAGCCTCATATTTCCCTATGTTTCTGTCCAACGAACAAAAATATGTGTGCGAGGGTTGTCTTCTATCTGGATATGTTTCTGCATATCGTTGACTTGACAGTGTAGAGTTCCTATTCAATGAATAAAAAATTAAAGTTCATTTTTACGAATTTATTAATGTGACAAGTAACAGACTTTTAGTTTGTTGATTAGTAGTCATGGAAACAACATAAACTAAAATGACCGACCTACCTGATTTATAGTTGTTATTGTTAAAACCGTTTTTTTTTTCAAATTTGACAATTAATGTAGAAGTAAAATACCATGTGTGATATCTCAATGGATTCAGAAAAATAAATGCTATTTGATTATGTAAATAGCGAAAATTGCTCCCATAAGAAAAAACAAAGTTGGTTGTCATAAAACCAAAACGAATCGATCTAGCAAAAATTTGTGACCACCATTCGATTCGGCCTGAAAAGTTGCTTGGGCAATGTCTTTACACATTTAAAATATTTCAAATTCCAAAGGAGTTATAGACGATTTTCAAAAATCGCATTTTCCGGTTTTTCCTAATTTTCTCGTATACCGTTTGAGATATTTCCAATTTCTCTTTGGATTATTAATGAGCACAAAATTTAGCAACTTTGCCAAATTTAAACCTATACTCTAGCTATTATAATAAGCGAGATCCCCATGGTGGGCCTCGAATTTGAATAACCCTGTATATAAATTCAAAGAACTTTAGTAGAATATCAATATTTTTAAATCCAAACGAATAGCAATAGGCTTAAACCACTTTCATAATAAATAGTACCAGGGATGGAATAACGTTTTAAATCGTTACGTTATTGCATAACGTTATTTATTATTTGTTTTCGTTACATAACGTTATAGATAACGTTAAAAAAATGAACAGTTATGTTATATAACGTTATGTAACGTTACATAAATTATGATATACAGGGTGTTTCTTAAATAATGCGAAAAAATTTGGGAGGTGATTCCTTATCGAAAATAAAGTGAGGTCTTTTGTATAACAATTTTTTCTTAGACGTCTCCTTTCGGAGTTACACCCCCCTAAAGGGGAGCGGTAAAATTAGGTTTTTATTTTATTTCTCAAACTTAGATAAATGTAGGAGAATGATATTTGGTAGATGTTTTATACTTATCAAAAGGTTTCCCATAGTAATATTTTCAATCATCTTCCACCTTCATAGGGGGCTGATAAGTGCGACCCCTGTTGGTTTTTTAATCAGAACTTTTTAGTGAGTTGAAATTTTGCAATTTAAATTTTTTTTGTTAGTTTGATTTATTTAGAGCCTTTTTTATTCGTTAGTTGTTCTCGTAAATCCTACAATTTTGAGTAAAAAATTAAATAAGTGAATTTTATGTTTATGTTCATATTGGGTAGAATTGCCGGGCGTTTTAGAGTTCTCGCCGCGTCAACGTCAAAATGAATTACATCCGTCACTTCTATCCAATATGAACATAAACAGACCATGGTAACCACCAAAATGAATTGTTTTATATTGGAATATTCGATGGTTCATGTTCATTCATATAATTTTTTACTCAAAAACTGTAAGTTTAACGAGAACAGTTAAAGAATAAAAAAAACTTCTAAATAAATCAAGTTTTCAAAAAAAAATTAAATTGCTAGATTTCAACCCACCAAAAAGTCCTGATAAAAAAACCAACAGGGGTCGCACTTTTCAGCCCCCTGTGAAGGTGGGAGATGATTAAAAATATTACTATGGGAAACCTTTTAATGAGTATAAAACATCTACCGAATATCATTCTCCCACATTTATCCAAATTTGAGAAATAAAATAAAAACCCAATTTTACCGATCCCCTTTAGGAGGGTGTAACTCTGAAAGGAAACCCAAAGGAAAAACAATATATGAAAGACCCCTCTTAATTTTCGATAAGGAATCACCTCCCGATTTTTTTCGCATTATTTAAGAAACATGCTGTATAAAAATAATTTTTATTTGTAACTCTGAAATTATTTTTGGGATCTGTAAATGTAAATTTAAAAAATAGTACAAAATTACGTTGAGATACTTTATTGTCATTTTAATTTCTGAAAATAAAAAGATCGCCATATAAAAATTTAATTTATAAGGAATAACGATACAAAATAACTTTTAACGAAACGTTATCGGTTATTATAACGTTATATAACGTTATAAAAATATCGTTACGTTATTGTAGAAAAAATTATAATTGAATCGTTATTATAACGTTATCGGGTATCGTTATGTTACGTTTTCCATCCCTGAATAGTACATTAATTAATTGCACCAATACTCATGCAAATCAAAGTTCAGTCTCAACAAATTACTTTGGCTTCTTTGCTTGCCTTTACATGTTATGAAATTGGTTTTGATCAACAATAAAGTTTTTTAGGGACTTTGGCACTAAGAATTCAATAACACCCATTTTTAGTTGACACTATTAACTTTGCTAAACAGTTATTAAAGCAATCTTTATAAATAAAAACATGACCTTTTAACTTAATGGAATTTACGAAACTCACTGTAGTATTTAAGTTTTCTAGCCATCTTTAAATATTTCAGTTTTGTTAAATGTTGATCATACAACTTCGATAGACGTCCAGCCTAAGTACAAAAGGCGGCAAGTGACAACAAAACCTGTATTATGTCGAAGTCGGATTTAGTTTCAGGCTAATTACATAGTACACATGTCCGACAATAGTACAATGTCTTACATATCGCCTTTGAAAACATTACTTAAACACATTTCGTAAACACACTACAGCATGTAGCTGTCAGAATGCGAAAATGTTGCTATGTTAATTTTAACACCTGCTGGCAAGTCGTTTTATGCACTGCAATATAATTCACTGTGGCAGAATTTATTTACTTTGTGATTTGTTGCATGTGTGTGGGTGTTAAAGCAATAAAACTGCAACAACAAATTTGTTATTTAGTGACAACCTTTAACAGAAATATCATGTGTAGCTATTTTTTTTCCCTCAGGTGGTTTGTGTAAATGTTTGAAGGTGGATTTTTATATTCTTGCCTAACTATGAGAAAATGGATACAATTTTCCCATGCAAGATAAAGTTATGTTGCTAAATTCTTTACCCTTAATAAGCTGTTTGAAAATATTTTTATCGTGTTCGGAAGAAAAAACTGTATAAAATAGCGTTTGAATCAACTTTCTATCTCAATCCTTTTAGTCACAATCGATCGATCCCGCACTAATGACTCACTCTGTATATTTTGAGTTGAGTAGAACCCAGAATAGGGTTTAAATTTGGGATTTACCAGCTCTCCTGAACACAAATCCTAACATACTTCTTGAAAAACACTGAAAGAGGCCAAAGGTTGTAAGTTGCAAACGTTCCAGTTTCAAAATTGCAATTGCTAATAGCACCCCAACATTCCTTCTTCTAAAACTTGGCCCCTTCAAAATTATTTTTAGTTCTGAAACTTGCAACGAAGCAACTTACCATTGGATAAGTTTTCCATGTGTTATCAACTATAACACAGGATTTTATTTAAAGATGAGAAAGAATTTGGATGACTGCAAAACTCTCTCATATTTAGGCAAGTAACATACAAATCTGCCCCTCTAATGTTGGTTTGCATTTGTATTTTAAACATAGCTTTCTCCATTGACAACTTTCCCACTATTTATACTGTTGATGGCGTGTAAAGGAATTCTGACATACGTGTCTTTGAGATGTCTTTCCTTATTGTTATTTCGAGAACATTCAGGATCCACAACAGTTTCCTTGGCTTCTTTGGTGTTTGCGGAATTTCTTGAAAAGTTTCTATTACTGTATCTACTCCAGAATGACTCAGATGTGTGATGCGAAGAAGTGTTTGTGGAAGAAGTCGTGTTAAATGTATTTTTTCTATTAATATCAGTCCGGTTTGTGTATTTTTGACGAAAGTGGCGTATGCCACACAGTCTCAAGAACCCACCTCTAAACTTAGAGCTCATAATGTTGTATAATATTGGATTAATGGCCGAGTTTATGTGAAACATTATTCTAGAAAAGTATAAAAAATTATAATAAGTTTCCAATCCCATTTCCATTATGGATTCCGCAGGCACAATTATTATCCATAATGTTAAAGCTCTGAATGGTAAAAGACATATAAAAAATGCTACAACTACCGTACCTAACATTAAGACTACCTGTTTACGATATTTTATGTAACTGTGGGAGGGTAGGGCGCCGTTTTTACATGGCGCTATCAGGTTGGGATGATGCATGAGCGTTTTGGCTATTAACGCGTACAGGATTATTAAGATTGCCAACGGCAAAAAGAAGAACGTCGAAATGGATAATATGAAAAACAATGATGGCAGTAGAGTTTCGACGTTGCTGAAACAAACGGGCACCGTTGATCCATCGTAGTAGGTCTCGATGCTGTACTGGGTAATTGCCAAAATTGGACTGAAAATTACAAAAAAGAATTAGTTGCACTCTTAAACATTAAATGCATTTCCAGCTACCAAATCGTCAATAATTATTCGCATATTAATTTAGTTGAACAACTATTGTATAATGATTAATATGAGCTGTTTATTTTGAAATTGGCGTAAGTCACTTTTTGCGAAAAAACTACCAAAAAGTCTTTTTTAAATATTTAATCACAAGAAATATTATGATCCAAAATTATTAAATGCCAAAATTTTTATCAATCAGAACTTTAAAAAAAGCTACCCAAATTGATTCTTTTTGTTTCATTGTCTACTTACTAGAAGTTATTTCATTTTTAGTACATAAATCGCTTTTAAGAAATGTATTTCCATCATACTAAAACGATCGGTTTTGATTTGTACCGATCCAATCCAATTAGGCATTTTTCAAATGATCGTCATCTAAGCCCCATCTCCATTTTAAATTAAACTGAGTCAAGCACAGCATTTGAATTTCCAATGAGAGCTTTGTAGTGTGTGTGTGACTGACCTTCAAAATTAATGAAACCCGATTAATCTGACTCTGAAAGGATTACTTTCATGTGGTTTAATGAAGGAGACAACGAACAAAGAAAAAGATTGAATGGACGATTGTAATAACTTTTGAAATAAATTTGTATGCAAAGGGGATCGCGAAAGAAGCATGGGACTCCAGGATCAACTTTTTTTAATGAACAGTCAGTTTGCTTAAGGAGTTTGTTCGGCAAAAATATTCAAAGAAAAAAATAACAGGAAATTAAATGTTTGAGGTCAAAAGTATTCTACAAATATTAGTGCTTAATTTGTTTTAAGTAAAATTATTCTGGGAAACTTTACAAAACATCTCTAAAATAACTATCCTTCATACACAGGGATTGTATTTCTTGGTGTACTGACTTTAATAAAATATTAATAGGTTTACAGGACATTATTATATGATTGTAATGTAACAGAATAAATTTAAAAAGAAAATGGATATAATACATCAAAATTTTGATTTTTGGATGGCAAGATAAGCAGATAATTTCCCAGTAAGGTAAGTTGGTGGGGTTATCTCAAAAAATAAACAAGATAGTAATTAGTAATGATATCTAAGACACTTCATAATAGGTATTTGTTGTTCAATTATCACAAATTTTACTTTTCATCTACAAAAAAATTTATTAAATCATTTATTATTCTTCCAAATTATTATTAATAAATGCAAAATTAACGAGTTAAGTAGCTCGAAATGCACTTTTTTCACTTCAATTCTTTTCACAGCATATCCTAACTATATTAATATACAGGGTGTCCCACAGGGTGAACACCATGGGGATCTCGTAAACGGTAAGAGATAGAGAGTTGGCTAAAGGAGTCAAAATGATCTATGATTTAAGAGCAACTACTTTGTGAACAAATATCTTGAAAAAAATTAATAGTTTTTGCGCTATTAATAAAACAAAAACTTGATGGTACTTCACGAAAACAATAATATTGTAATAACTTACTTATTTTTAAAAATAAATCTAACAACCTACGCATCAATAAAATGAGAAAAAAAGTATCTTCCTAATGGTGTCAGCCAACTACAACGCGATTTAAAATAAGAAAGTTGATGTTAAAATAACAAAAACAAATGAAGATACGTAAAATTGATCAACAAATTTTAAATCCACGCAAAAAAGTGTCCAACAAATGTCAAAAAACATTTCCGGTTTAGTTTCAAATAGGGAAGTTATAAACAAAAATCAAAAACGTCATTTTTTGTTTTTTTATTAATAGCGCAAAAACTATTCTTTTTTTTCAATATATTTTCATAGAATAGTTGTTCTTAATTTATAGATCATTTTGACAACTCTGTATCTCTTACCGTTTACGAGATCCCCATGCTGTTCAAGATAACTGGGAAACCCTGTATACGACTTACGAACTATTACATAACTTACAAAAAAAACATTTGAACTGTATCAACATCGATTTCAAAGCAACTAGATCACAATATAATAATTTATAAATATCTAAATACTGCAGCATACTTATTACACGCAAATCTACTTATAAAATACTTTACAGCGGCAAATACTTTGTCTAAATAAATTAATATAATACTACTTACATGATTTGAGCCATTCTGTAAGAGATGTATGATATAATATTGTGTGTATAGCGAGAAGTGTGTGGAATGAGCTGTAGTGGATTAGGTAGTGTGTTTAAGGAAAGAGAGTCCGTCTTATGCTACAGTACAAAAAATTTGCTTGTACATTAAATATTGGTTTTATTAACATTAAAATAATTTATTTTAAGAATACTCTTTGGTAATACATTGACATACAGTACATCAATAACAATAAATGCATTATGTTTCCACATAGTGTACAAAACAAGTCGATGTTGCAGAAAAGTAAACATAGATTACTTGATTAATTGCTGATTACGGATTTGCTGTGTTAAATGAACCATCTGAAGCTCAGATTCTGAGCCATTTAGGCAAAACCATGTGTTAACTTTCACATAGTCATTGTAATATTTTGTACCTTCACAAAGTACTTGTGTAAAGTCATTGTTATATTTGTGTAAACAGTTTTTGTTGCCAAAATAACTGAAGGTTTAGCTTCAAATAATATTTTTATATATGTATATGAGGCAAACAACCAATGAATGAAACCATTACATTATACTGTCAAACTAACAATCCTGCATGTAATCACAAGAAGTATTTACGGTTGTTATCAGTGTAATTTTGTAATTTTGTAACTTAAAACGCCCAAATTTTATTGAATTTTTATTAAATCAATGCAATGAAAAATGGGGAATCAAATTCAATGTAAAACAAGCATATTAACAAATATTTAGGAAATGAATTTTGAGTTATCATAACTAAACTATTGTGACTTTCAATTCTATTCACAACTTTATTTTCGAGAAATTTATTTTACTTTGAATAAAAATGTCACAGTTGGTGTCTTTTTATGGCCAAATATTGTATTAAAAAGTGAGTTTAAATATTTGTTCTCTAATTTCGCTCAAGATCAAAGCTTAGACGAAAAACTTGTCTTTCCTTTAAGGCGTATCAGTGAAAATAAAAAATTTGTTTGCAATAAAAGATTTTCTTTAAATAATCAAAAATTAAGTCACATTTTAAAACCAGAGAAAGTTTTGCTGTTTTTTCTGTGATTGTCTATAATTTAAACACAACATTCCTATGTAATTGCTTACCATAAATATTAATACATATTTAAACAAAATATCATTTTTAAAAGGCACTTTACTAAATAATATTCCCAAATTTTAAAGAAATATATTTCTGTTTATTGCAGTACGCCAATGTAAATTTAAAAGTCGTGAAATTATAAAATCCCATGACCTTAATAGCTCTGAGTTCTTAAATTGTGAAAAGTCACAGAACTTCAGTATGTTCTGGGTTAAAAATAAATAACAAGAGAAAAATAAACAACATTGGTTATCCCTTGTTTAATTATATTCTTGCAAAATAAGTTCATCCCACGCTCACAAAAATCAAAGTCTAAAGGTGGAAGCTTTATATGAATAAATAAAAGGTTGAAAAGTAATAATAAATAAAATCTGAATAAAAATATTGGAATAGCAAAATTATTATTAAGTCCATATAATTAATATTTAAGGTTCATTGGAAGTAGCAGGTTGACGTCTTTCATATTTCGCTTACGACTCTGTCCATATTCTTTCTCTGTTGTGTTTAAATTTTATCAAAATATATATCTGTCGCATTTTCACGTGAAGTGACTTCTTTTTCAAACCAAACACTCAATTACTAGATTATGTTTCGTTGTTTTTATATCAAACTAACATAATTTTGTTTTATTTGTCATTTATGGAATCGTAAAAAAGAATAATGTGCCTAATGCATTGGTTTGTTATTTTTTGGATGAGTGTTTAGAATTTATTTGCCAATAACATCAAAATTTCTGTACTAAACAATTTTTAGCAATGAAATAAAATAAACGATAGATACTCAGTTTTATTTTTTGTGATTAGGCGTGACAAATACAGAAATAATAGCATATGCATTTATATATTATTTTTTCTTTATTTTATTACAATAAAGTAAACTAAATTTGGTTGAACATATTTGCTAAAATACTAGAAGTATTACATGAAAATGTAAACTCTAATGCACTGCTTTTTTTTAATGAGATATACAATTATTATATTTGTATAGCAACAATGTGGTTATTTGTCTTTTTTATTTAACATTAACAATTTTAAGTCTTTCTCTAACAATAAAATTAAACCCAACGGGCAAAACCAACTGCAAGTATTTGGTAACAACCCTTGTCTTGTAAGTGATTTGATTCTTCTACAGAACATACTAACAATCTTGTAGTAGAAAATATATGCTAATGGATTTGATTCGATGGAAGCGTTAGAGTTTGGATGAAATTACAATTAAGTGCAGAGACCTAATCAATATTTTCAGCTAATTCCAAAAATGTTGCAGATAATTAACAGAAACTAATTTTTAGACTGATAAAATGATGGTAGCGACTTGCAGGAATATTTCAATAGTTCAATAGTACGTCAACATTTTTAAAAACTGTTGAATTTTTATTAATAATTTACAGTTAGCCATCCGAATTAGAAACTGAATAAACTTCAATATTTTCATGTTGATTTAAAAAAAAAGATGTACACGTACCTATTTTATTTGTTGTACGTTCAAATATATAAAAATATGTGTGGAACTATAATACATTATCTTTATTTAAAACTATTTCATTGAACACATTGCCAAGAATGTTTGAATGTTTTGGCTAAGTTTATTAATTTTGAAATATGTAAACCAATGATAAACGATGTAAGTAGAAGAATAGCTGTAATATGAAAATATATAAACGGCTCTGATTTTTATTTAAAAAGGCAAAATTTAAAATAAGGATTGGTGGAAATATTGACAAAAGCGAATTAACAAAAAAAAATAACCTGCTTGCAAAAAAGGCAAAATTTTGATTTTTATGATCTCATACATTATTGCAAAAAGTAATAAGGCAGATAAATTATTTGTAATTTTAATCATATTGAAAGTTTCAAATCCAAAACGTATATTAAACAGGAAAATTCATAACTTGTCGTTAAGTTGCTATCAAGACTAATTCTTATTTGAAAGTTCTTGACATACTCAATCATAACACCGAAAGTTTTTTAAAAAGTATGTTTAGAAATCTACTGAAATGTAATCATTGTCATTTTAATTATTATATTTGATTACTTATTCAGCTGGTCATATTTTTGGAACTACCTTCGAAATTTAATCAAAAATAGTTGAATAGATTTCTGCTTAACATTACTCAAACTTATTTTTAGAAAATGACGTTGAAAGTTGCTTACAATCTTATACTGACTATAAAGGGCTAAGTTTTTGGGAAGATTGAACAAACACAGTTTCAAGATCACAATACATTCTTGACGTCTTAATAGCTTTTGGTTTATCAAAAGTTCTTACAGGAAAATTTAGGCTTATGACTGTCCGAAGTACTACAGTTAATGAGATTTCAATTAGGTTAAGAAAGGAATTTCTTAAATGCAATGAAACGGTAACCAATATTTTTATATCTAGTTTTGCATTGAAACCTTCTATCAAGGATAAGAAACAAGTTTTGAATTATTCTTGTTGTTAATATGAATGAGTTTATTTAAAATTACCTATTTTGCAAAGGATCTGTAGTAGATATGTTAAACCAGTTTCAGGGCTGTCGTTCCTTCGTCAAAAGCCATAATAATAATAAGATTGCTTCTGAGGAAGACAGGACAGTAATTTGGTTTATCTACAAAAGATCCTTCCACAAATAATGCAAGTGATTTTTAAGTAAACATATTTTTCTGCGTCCGTCTGAAAAATCAGTTTTTTCCGATCTAGGCCAGAAAGTAACTTTGCCATTGTGGTAATAAGTTTTCTTTACCGGCCTATACCGGAAAGTAGCTGATTGCCATGACGATGACTTGTTTTGTTGATTTGCGCTGTCAAACAAACGTCATTATACCACCAAGCGAGTTTTCACCTGTAGTTTGTTAAGTTATTGTTTAATTATGGATGGTGACGATAGTGATTATGGTGTCAGTGGCGGACGCCGAAAAAATATTGTTCGTAACATACCCGTAAAGTGTCTTTAATGGACTCGTATGCTTTCAGGACTCGCCTACAGCTCGTCCCAAAACTGTCTACTCGTCCAGTAAAGTGCCACTTTCCGGTGTTGTTACGTAAATAACTATTATATCAACAAATTGAGCGCTTAAACAACTGTAGTATTTGTTTTTGTTCCCATTTAAAAGTGTTTTCGATGGAATTATTAACAAAATGGTTGCTGATTTCTTAGTTAGGTACATAGCGAAAGTTAACAAATAATTTGTGACGTGGTTCATTCAACACAGTAGACAAGAGTGCATTATTTAGTTACAATCAGGTTATTAATTATTTTTTTGGTGATTTAGGTGCAGTTCCAAACCCAAGTCCTAAACGAAACTTTCTTTATCAACCTTGTTATTTTGTTTAATATACTTTTCATGCATAAAAACTAGCTCGCTGTTGGTACTGCAACAAGTAGGAACATTGCTGTTATAGTTATCGGGGCATATTACAGCTTCGTGTTTGAGAAACTTAAAGTTCGAGTCCCTGTTTCGAAATTTAAAGCTACATTTACTCTTTTTCCCACTACTATCGTGCGAATGGGCCTCTACGTCGCTAATGTTCTGCAAAGCTTCTACAACAGAAGCACGAAGAACTGGACTGTCTTTTAAAATGTTTGTGTGTGAATCGCTGCTTCGGTTCGAATCCGGAGATTCACTGCAGTTTTTCATTAGGACCGTACTGTTACGGGGCGTGAAACAGACTTTGTAGTTGCCGTGGCTATTTCTGCTACTCCTGTACGACGCTGCCGTTGTACTAAGAGTACCGTTTCGCGAACGTTTGAAGTAAAACTTGCGCTCCTTTCTGGAACATAAAATGAAACCGGTACGGAATTTCGAGCTCATTAGATTGTACAAAATCGGGTTAACCGCGGAATTTAAATAAACCATAATCCGGCAGAAGTACAGAATGTTGTAATATTTTTCGGCGCCCAATTTGTAAACGTTTTCGTCCGGCACGATAATTATCCATATCGTGAACACTCTAAAAGGAATTAGGCAGAGAAAAAAACTTAAAACTACCGTCCCTAACATTAAAATGACTTGCCGGCGCGCGCGTATGGAGTAATTGTCGAGGTGTTTGTTTAAAACTATGCTAGCGGCGTTCGAGATCAGGTTCTTCGCAATAATGAAGTACAGGACAAGAAGAATTATTAAAGGGAGGATGAAAAACAGGATAATACTGCCAAGGAAATACAGGGCCGACCAAAACGTGTTGGCCAGGGTGTGACAGACCGGCACCTTGGATCCATCGTCATCGTCAATCTGGCGATATTCGGCTATGCCGAGTATTGGGCTGGAAATTCAAAATTTTTCATTTACTTAACTAAAAATTCCAAAAATTAATTAAGGAAAATCAAAAACAAATCGCAACCCAATCCAGTTCAAAAACCAAAAAAAAAATTCTTGGTGTCAACATAGGTAAAATAACACAGGTTTTTTACAGTACACAGGGTATTAATTGGAACAACACGAAAACAGCACAAACAAAGGTGAAGAACAACACACGCACACATGGAAAGATGGACAGCTTTGGCAGTTTTGCAACAGGTAACACAGAACAGTTTTAATAAGCTTTTATATACCTCAACCGAGTTCAAACATTTTATGTATGTACAGGTTTAAAGCACTGAAAATTATTGTTGAAATCATGTGGAAATTAGTGTTGTACAGGGTGTCCACCTTGTGTATATTTTTTTCTCATCTCTCTCAATAATCAATATAAAAAGGAAGTTTGAATAAGACAGCTACTTACAGCCTAATTTTCAACGATCACTATTGTAAATGACTATTACTGTACACGTACAGTGTACAGCCTGCATGCATAGTAAGTAGGTCTACGCACGGTAAGCAAAAAGCACAGTCTTTTTAGAAATGACCCAACCCATTTAGCATGTATAGTAAGTGATTCCTTAGACACAGTAAGCAAAACACTTGTCTAGATATTTTAAAGTAGACTTATACCGGTAAAATCGTATGTATTATGTGACCGTAGAAAAAGTAGGCTGCATAACACGAGTTGTAAAGCAATTACGCACTCGTGGAAATACGCACTCGCCGCTTCTCACAACTCTTGTTATGTAATATATTATTAAGTATGCTAAATGTTTTATTTAAACAGACCAATGCGTAACTTTTTTGTTTAAAAAAAGCACCCAGTTTTAATTTTTCAGTCTACACATAACAATATGTTTCAAAATATTAAAAGGTTTATTGTATCTTATATCAACAGTTTATAAGTTATTGACGATTTTTTGAAAAGTTGGCTTATACAAAACCTTAAGAAAATGTTGATGAACAATGCTAGTAAAATACATGTTAGAAATTTTATAAATAACACTCAAGTAGCAACTTTTGATCAAGTACAGTTTTAAAATAATACACAGGGTGTTTGTTTAGCATGGTTTATTTTGCTGAACTTTAAATGATAAATAGTAATTTTTTTAAACTTAGTTTTTACTTTTCTTAATGATAATTAAATTGTTTTAAAAAGTTATTAGACATGTTTTAGATCTACGATTAATGTTTTTGGTGTAATTGCTTTTTTAATAATAATTTTAAGTAAATTTGCAACAACTTACCAAATACAATTTGCCGAATACTTTAGGCTGTACAACTTCATAGTTTACCACATTTATTAAAAAAATATGTATTTCCGGGGGTTGTTTATTCTATATTTATGTTAACTTGCTTTTCATAATGATTAATACGTGCGCTATGAAAGACATACATACTTGGTGGACGCCCTGTAGATTATTTGCATGAAGAAGCATTTAAAGAAGCTTCTTTTCATAAGATTTAGACTCTAATAAGTGTGTTAATTGTAATGTGTATATTTACAAATACACTAATATAATATGTTTGCAGCAAATTTTACCCGTTAAGGTAGGGGAAAGTGTTTTTACAGTTTTTGGCCTTATTATTAGGAATACTTTGATTTTGTGATTTTTCTAACATTGTTTATTATACAATAACTTATGGGTTGGAGCGTAACAAATTTTTTAAATGCCTCATATTTATTTGTGTAAGGATAGCAGCATTTTTTGTTTATTGCTGAGGTTTTTTACGGCTGTTAAAGAGAAGATAACAGGATAACTAAGTTCTGAAGAAAATGTACCACACAATTTGTAGTAATGTGGACGTCTTAACAATATTAAATATGTCATCCAGTAGTTCAAAATATTATTATTATGCTTCTCGTTTAAGACTGGAAAAAAGTCATGCTTTTTAATGAGAGTTAAAATATAAATCTGACTAAGACCATTCTAGTAAGAATACTGGATTATTCTTTTCTTAAAGAACTAGTTTAACTTGATGTCCGGTTAAACCTTATTTATTTAACTGAAACGTTTAGTTATGTATTTAAAAAATGTAAGGGACTTCAGTGAACTAATTCGTTAAGAATTTATAATATTTCATACATAAATATTGTTAAAAAAGAAGAAATAGGCAGCGCATATTCTATATACTTATAGTAGTAAGTGTTGGTTACTACCCATGCACAAGAACCATCAACCTACAATAATTTGTGTTGCTTGATCATCGATTTTTTTTCATGAAAAATTGACTAAAGAGGTTAACTTTTTTATTAAAGTAAAACAGAACAATTTCACAATTGCTCCCTTCTTTAATACTTAATTTTAATCTCATACACTCGACATTGAATTTTATTCTGGTTTACTCTCCCAATGGAGGTAATCGCACAAGTTTCATGCCAGATTTTGCATTCGTTTTGCGTCAATTTTGGAAGTAAAAAGAGATAATTAGCTTGTAAAATTATAACCGGTGGCCGCTCTGCCTTACCTCTCCAAGGATTAATAACTGTTTTATTTTACAGACACCAACAAAACCAACCACATGTACTTGCGGAACTTAAATATAAACGAACTTCGACGTGCTTCACACCAAAATTCCATTATTATTACAATCTTGCCCACATTAACTAGTAATAATGTCTTTTCGAATCACATATTCGCGAATAATTTTTCAACTGCTTAAGATAGAGACTTGAACTTTTCAGGATATGTTTATAATGCTCATTCATAAGATTTAAACGGATCAGGAAATTATCCAATATTCTGTTTGTAAGAAATTTCAAAAATAAACTCAACAAAGCAAAATTTCCTTATTATTAATCTCGTTTCGAAACATATTCGCGAATAACTTTTCAACTGCTTAAGATAGAGACTTGAAATTTTCAGGATATGTTTATAATGCTTATTAATAAGATTTAAACGGATCAGGAAATTATCCAATATTCTGCTTGTAAGAATTTTCAAAAATTAACTCAACCAAGCAAAATTTCCTTATTATTAATCTCGTTTCGAAACATATTCGCGAATAACTTTTCCTGCTTAAGGTAGAGACTTGAAATTTTCAGGATATGTTTATAATGCTTATTAATAAGATTTAAACGGATCAGGAAATTATCCAATATTCTGTTTGTATGAAATTTCAAAAATAAACTCAACAAAGCAAAATTTGCTTATTATTAATCTCGTTTCGAAACATATTCGCGAATAACTTTTCCTGCTTAAGATAGAGACTTGAAATTTTCAGGATATGTTTATAATGCTTATTAATAAGATTTAAACGGTTCAGGAAATTATCCAATATTCTGTTTGTAAGAAATTTCAAAAATTAACTCAACAAAGCAAAATTTCCTTATTATTAATCTCGTTTCGAAACATATTCGCGAATAACTTTTCAACTGCTTAAGATAGAGACTTGAAATTTTTAGGATATGTTTATAATGCTTATTAATAAGATTTAAACGAATCAGGATATTATCCAATATTCTGTTTGTATGAAATTTCAAAAATAAACTCAACAAAGCAAAATTTGCTTATTATTAATCTCGTTTCGAAACATATTCGCGAATAACTTTTCCTGCTTAAGATAGAGACTTGAAATTTTCAGGATATGTTTATAATGCTTATTAATAAGATTTAAACGGATCAGGAAATTATCCAATATTCTGTTTGTATGAAATTTCAAAAATAAACTCAACAAAGCAAAATTTGCTTATTATTAATCTCGTTTCGAAACATATTCGCGAATAACTTTTCCTGCTTAAGATAGAGACTTGAAATTTTCAGGATATGTTTATAATGCTTATTAATAAGATTTAAACGGTTCAGGAAATTATCCAATATTCTGTTTGTAAGGAATTTCAAAAATTAACTCAACAAAGCAAAATTTTCTTATTATTAATCTCGTGTCGAAACATATTCGCGAATAACTTTTCAACTGCTTAAGATAGAGACTTGAAATTTTTAGGATATGTTTATAATGCTTATTAATAAGATTTAAACGGATCAGGATATTATCCAATATTCTGTTTGTAAGGAATTTCAAAAATTAACTCAACAAAGCAAAATTTCCTTATTATTAATCTCGTGTCGAAACATATTCGCGAATAACTTTTCCTGCTTAAGATAGAGACTTGAAATTTTCAGGATATGTTTATAATGCTTATTAATAAAATTTAAACGGATCAGGATATTATCCAATATTCTGTTTGTAAGAAATTTCAAAAATTAACTCAACAAAGCAAAATTTGCTTATTATTAATCTCGTTTCGAAACATATTCGCGAATAACTTTTCCTGCTTAAGATAGAGACTTGAAATTTTTAGGATATGTTTATAATGCTTATTAATAAGATTTAAACGGATCAGGATATTATCCAATATTCTGTTTGTAAGAAATTTCAAAAATTAACTCAACAAAGCAAAATTTGCTTATTATTAATCTCGTTTCGAAACATATTCGCGAATAACTTTTCCTGCTTAAGATAGAGACTTGAACTTTTCAGGATATGTTTATAATGCTTATTAATAAAATTTAAACGGTTCAGGAAATTATCCAATATTCTGTTTGTAAGAAATTTCAAAAATTAACTCAACAAAGCAAAATTTCCTTATTATTAATCTCGTTTCGAAACATATTCGCGAATAACTTTTCAACTGCTTAAGATAGAGACTTGAAATTTTCAGGATATGTTTATAATGCTTATTAATAAAATTTAAACTGTTCAGGAAATTATCCAATATTCTGTTTGTAAGAAATTTCAAAAATTAACTCGACAAAGCCAAATTTCCTTATTTTTAATCTCGTTTCGAAACATATTCGCGAATAACTTTTCCTGCTTAAGATAGAGACTTGAACTTTTCAGGATATGTTTATAATGCTTATTAATAAGATTTAAACGGATCAGGAAATTATCCAATATTCTGTTTGTAAGAAATTTCAAAAATTAACTCAACAAAGCAAAATTTTCTTATTATTAATCTCGTTTCGAAACATATTCGCGAATAACTTTTCCTGCTTAAGATAGAGACTTCAACTTTTCAGGATATGTTTATAATGCTTATTAATAAGATTTAAACGGATCAGGAAATTATCCAATATTCTGTTTGTAAGAAATTTCAAAAATTAACTCAACAAAGCAAAATTTCCTTATTATTAATCTCGTTTCGAAACTTATTCGCGAATAACTTTTCAACTGCTTAAGATAGAGACTTGAAATTTTCAGGATATGTTTATAATGCTTATTCATAAGATTTAAACGGATCAGGAAATTATCCAATATTCTGTTTGTAAGAAATTTCAAAAATTAACTCAACAAAGCAAAATTTTCTTATTGTTAATCTCGTTTCGAAACATATTCGCGAATAACTTTTCAACTGCTTAAGATAGAGACTTGAAATTTTTAGGATATGTTTATAATGCTTATTCATAAGATTTAAATGGATCAGGAAATTATCCAATATTGTGTTTGTAAGAATTTTCAAAAATAAACTCAACAAAGCAAAATTTGCTTATTATTAATCTCGTTTCGAAACATATTCGCGAATAACTTTTCCTGCTTAAGATAGAGACTTGAAATTTTCAGGATATGTTTATAATGCTTATTAATAAGATTTAAACGGATCAGGAAATTATCCAATATTCTGTTTGTAAGAATTTTCAAAAATAAACTCAACAAAGCAAAATTTGCTTATTAATAATCTCGTTTCGAAACATATTCGCGAATAACTTTTCCTGCTTAAGATAGAGACTTGAACTTTTCAGGATATGTTTATAATGCTTATTAATAAGATTTAAACGGATCAGGAAATTATCCAATATTCTGCTTGTAAGAGTTTTCAAAAATTAACTCAACAAAGCAAAATTTCCTTATTATTAATCTCGTTTCGAAACATATTCGCGAATAACTTTTCAACTGCATAAGATAGAGACTTGAAATATTTAGGATATGTTTATAATGCTTATTAATAAGATTTAAACGGATCAGGAAATTATCCAATATTCTGTTTGTAAGAAATTTCAAAAATTAACTCAACAAAGCAAAATTTCCTTATTATTAATCTCGTTTCGAAACATATTCGCGAATAACTTTTCAACTGCTTAAGATAGAGACTTGAAATTTTCAGGATATGTTTATAATGCTTATTAATAAGATTTAAAGTGTTCAGGAAATTATCCATTTTTCTGTTTGTAAGAAATTTCGAAAATTAACTCGACAAAGCAAAATTTCCTTATTTTTAATCTCGTTTCGAAACATATTCGCGAATAACTTTTCAACTGCTTAAGATAGAGACTTGAACTTTTCAGGGTATGTTTATTATGCTTATTAATAAAATTTAAACGGATCAGGAAATTATCCAATATTCTGTTTGCAGGAAATTTCAAAAATAAACTCAACAAAGCAACATTTGCTTATTATTAATCTCGTTTAGAAACATATTCGCGAATAACTTTTCCTGCTTAAGATAGAGACTTGAAATTTTCAGGATATGTTTATAATGCTTATTAATAAGATTTAAACGGATCAGGAAATTATCCAATATTCTGTTTGTAAAAAATTTCAAAAATAAACTCAACAAAGCAAAATTTGCTTATTATTAATCTCGTTTCGAAACATATTCGCGAATAACTTTTCCTGCTTAAGATAGAGACTTGAAATTTTCAGGATATGTTTATAATGCTTATTAATAAGATTTAAACGGATCAGGAAATTATCCAATATTCTGTTTGTATGAAATTTCAAAAATAAACTCAACAAAGCAAAATTTGCTTATTATTAATCTCGTTTCGAAACATATTCGCGAATAACTTTTCCTGCTTAAGATAGAGACTTGAACTTTTCAGGATATGTTTATAATGCTTATTAATAAGATTTGAACGGATCAGGATATTATCCAATATTCTGTTTGTAAGAAATTTCGAAAATTAACTCAACAAAGCAAAATTTTCTTATTATTAATCTCGTTTCGAAACATATTCGCGAATAACTTTTTAACTGCTTAAGATATAGACTTGAAATTTTCAGGATATGTTTATTTGGCTTATTTATAAGATTTAAACGGTTCAGGAAATTATTCAATGTTCGGTCCAACAATTAACTCGACAAAGCAAAATTTCTTCGTTAACGTACACTCATGTATTCATAAAACTATTCCTTAGCGTTTTTTAAGCACTGTAAACATTAAACAATACAACACAACAATTTCAGAGCTTTACTGAAAACAAACTAGCACAGTATTTAAACACATCTAGTCGGTTAGCATTATTTGCCAAACACATGCCACTGCTCTTGTATAAAAGCTTTCTGAACTTCTCATGTAGTAAATGAGTCCAGATTGTTTTGTGCCACGACAATACGCCCAACACACGACAAAAAGAAATAACAGAAATGCAGCAAAAAGACGAAGAAGAACACACATAATATTATATTTAGAAGACACTCTCTGACAACATCGGTATATCAATAAAATTATTTTTTAAATCTAAATCATTACGAATTTCAGAAGCACAGCATTGGATTATTTACTATATTTCACATAGTTCCAAAATGTATTTCTAAAGCTCTAAACATAAGTACCCTTATAAATGTTACATTTTTAGAAAGAAATTATCGTTTGTTACAGCAATTACACCAATAATTCTGTTCCTCAGTGGTAGAAAATCGGGTGTTATGTATTAAAACCATACCAAAAAACGAAAAGATTAATTTCTTAAAACTTTTCTGCCCATTTTAATAATTTTAATCATGTCTTTACTTATTAAATTTTACATATTCTTAATTTTCAAGTGATGTAGAATACAGAAAAAACTATACAATAATAAATACAATTTTTTTAATGTGGACAATTCATGCATCACTTTCAAGGTACAAAGTTTTCTTCAGCTCAATGACTAAAAATTTATAATTTTGTATTGACCATCGATTTTGCTTTAAGGATTATTAAATTTAGCTAAGCAATCGATTAAAGACCTAAAAAAACAGACTTAAACATTAAAGATAAAACAAAATCTTCAGTTTAAAGTGAAGATAAAACCTTGTACAGTTATTTATAATTTTAAAACTTAAAGTAAAGTACACAGAATGTATAGAAGTAGTAGACAATTATAAAAAAGCGTTTTTTCTTGCACGATTCTTGATCAAACACCTTTTTTGTAAATGATTAATTGTGGTTTATTTATTATGGTTGTCAGTTTTTGAAAATTGGAACAAGTTTTGCACAATTGTTTTTGCAAGGAACTGAAATTAATGAAGAGAACAGAAACTACACTTTTTTAAAATGATTTTTACTTTAACGATCTTCTGATGATAACTATTCTCAAGTCAACATTCTGTAGTAATATTTTCGACTTAATACTATGCTAGAAATTAGGCTGCGTTATAATTGTCCACCAATTTCTACACACCCTGTACATTAAAAAGTTTTACAAAAGCATTTTTTTTATTATTTACGTGAAGTATTTGTAAAAAGTGTCATTTAAATGAATAGTTGAAAATCTTTCATTCTTCTGTCTGCTCTGCAAAGTTTTGCACTCTGCGAAAAAAGCAAGATTAACCGAAGACATTCTAGCAAAGTTCCGCAACTCTCCGTCCAGATACGGTTTCGTTATATGCTGAAACAGCATATTACGCTTGGTGTAGAACGACAACGGGCTGATTTTAATTCAATTTAAGGTTTTAACGTCAAACCGAGGTGTTTTTTAATGCTTCTGAGCTAGGAGCTAGACACATAAAAACCGAAAACGCTATTTCATTTGGTAAATTAAAAATATTTTTACTTCGCAATCTCATATAGGTAATCTGATTGCTAACGAAGGTATAGGTACCTATATGGCAATAAGAGTTCTTGTCTCTCATATTTTTTTTAAATTTCATGTGAGCAGTTTATTAAGTTTTGTTATTCTGTTTTTATCTTAATTAGTCTTGAAAAACTTACAGATCGTCTAAGAATTCTACCTCACTGATAATTAATACTGAAGTGAAAGACAAAATATGTGCTCAAAATATGTTATAGCAATTGAAGACCACATGAAAAGAACGACCCAGGTCACTTATATGGCTTTGAGGTATTTATGTAAGTAACTTTAGCCTGGTGTAATATTTTACTGAACTGAAATATATGTAATGGATGTTTGAATTAAAAAAAAAAGTTATTTAATTGACACAGAAAATATTAAAAGATTGTACCTTTATTCAAATTGGTTTTCAAAAATAAACTTGGATCAATCTCTATCTGTACTCTGCAACTGTATTTCAATAATTTCTCATTTTATTTTCGGTATTAGTGCGATTTTATTGCGAAACAAATACATTTAAATTGATAGCCAGCGAGTTTTACACCCAATTCGGGTCCTTTGATAATTTTTGGATATAACACTTCGTTGTACAGGGTTGGCCAATAAGTATGACGGGATTTTTTTTATAGAAATAATTTGGTTTTTATCTCCTATGCCTAAAGAATTTTAGTATTTACATTAGGTTTTGCATATTTTTCTCATATTGTCGTAAATATTGTATGAAAATTAGTTGAACATTATTAAAAGCAAACAGATACTTCAATAATTCGTAAGTTAATCGAAAATCAGCCCATAAAAAGCGCCTATATAAAGTTTCAGGAACAATAAAATACGCCCCAGTCGTCAAAAACTGCGATTTGAAACACTGCGAGCTTTAAGGACCTATCTGAACAACCCACAAATTGTAAGATTTCATGTGAATGCGATCGTAAAATTCATGAGAAGTATATGATCCCGCTACAAAACTTTTAACAATTATTCTCGACTGAACATTTTTAGAGGTTGTCGCTGAGAAAAGCGAACAATAGACTTTTTACGGCCGTGTCGAAAACTGAGAAGTAAAAAAATATGCTCTACTTGACAACTTTGCCCAAGTAAAATTTCTCTAACTTATATGGGGACTCTGAACTTCCCCTAAATGGTGATACAAATTACGTTGATGTGGCAACGAGGGTAATAAAAATGTGATTTATAATTTTATATTTTCCGTGAACACAAGCAACTTTTTTGCTACATTTTCATTTCGTTTTTTTTGAAAAACGCATTAAAAACAAATAATGCAAAATATTATTAAACGCTTAGTCAAATATGAATAATTTTGTGAAATGCAATAAATAAAAATAATGGTTCAAAAACTATTTAAAAATTGGAAGTTACATACATACGAGGTAAGCGCCAAAATTTCTTGGCCTGACATAGATCTAGGTATTTCAGGCGGGTCAAATTTTTTTAACACATTGGTTCAAGTCATAATAGCCTTGGAAAAAACAAAAATGGATTTTATGTCAATTAGTTTTCGCAAGCTGTAACAGTCAAAACTATTCTCCAAGTCAGTTAAGGTAAAGAGAGGGATTAGCTGGAAGCTCAAGTTATGAACACGAATTGGCTAACTAGATAGCTACTTTAAAAAAAAAATTCAGTGCAGCGTATGTTACAGATCTATTGCGCCTGACGGAGGGTTACCCAAAAACCACGATTAACAAAACGAATTAAACGTTTTAAATTTTAATATAATCGTTTATAACAAACTACTTTATCACTGACTATTACTGCAGAGATGTTTATTAAACTGTCATATCAAACATTTGTTTTCCCGACCGGATGTACAAAATAGAGCAGTCTGTAAAGCTTTCCAGTATAATTCTGGTGTTTTGATATTTATACATCCAACAAAATGATAAATTAGGAAAGTTATTCCCGAGAATGGAGACAGAAATTTATCCGTGATTTATAACATCTAGGTACCAAATGTTTTTGTACTTATTACTTGACAAAGTAGTTCAAAAACAGGATACTCCTAAAATTAACATTAAATTAAACGTTGAGAAAAAATATCGCTCAGAATTTCGTGTCTATAAGCCATCAATAAAATGCTTTGTGATATGAACCGTATAACGCAAGAAAAAAAAAACTGTTGTCCAGTAATGTAATATCCATGTTATATTGTTTTAAGTCTCGAGAAATTGATCGGCAACTATTCTAGCGAGAAAACAACGAAGTGTTCGGATATAAAGCAAGCCAAATCTTCCCAAATGTGACCGCAGGGGTTTTAATGCCGTGTTACGAGTGGCGTGGATGAAGCGAATACCTTTACAAACTGTGAAAAAGGAAACTGATAATAAAATTTGTATTCAATAACTGGATTCTTTATTCTCCGATTCCGCTGTAATTCTTGCTTTTATATATTACATTGGTAATCACTTTTTTAATGGTGTTTTAAATTCTGTTTATCTGTTTATGAAGCTAAGATAATAATAGGTTTAAGAGGTGAATTTCTATGGATGAAAAAACTTTTTTTCCTGTCATAGTTAGCAGTGAATTGAAATTTTATCTTCCTACTTTAAGATGGGAAGTTTAACGTGCTATTGTAATAACATTATCGGCCTTCTGAAAGAAATAGAAACCACTTATGAACCAAAAGAATTACGACTGTTTATGGATTTGTCGATGGAAGTCCAGCTTGAAGGGGAATTAAAAGGCTTTAGTTTCAGTAGCACATTCCGTAGGCCTCAAAGATTTATATGAAACTACGAAAAGAATCTTCAAAAGTGTGAAGTACGAAGGACACAAGTGGCTACTATGCGGAGATTTAAAGGTTATAGCTTTGTAACTCGGTATGTAAGGGAATTCACAAAATTTACAGCAGATATACCGCAAGACATTATAATACAAAATACCGGCCCCAAAGAAACGTTTAGCTCTTTAATTGGCCCGCAAAATGTTCTCTTGCAACTATGACTAATGAAAAATATCGTTTATGCATTAGGCAAGGAAGGAGGAGGATTTAAATACCTAAGGGAAATTTTTCCTAATGTTTGTGATGCCAATTTGAAGAAAAGCTTTTTTGTCAAGCCTTAGATCAGGAAACTGTTGATGATAAAAATTTTGAAGTTCGACTTTCTTCTAAAGAACTTGCAACATGGAAATCCTTTGAGGGAAATTTTTCCTAATGTTAGTGATGCTAATTTGAAGAAAAGATTTTTTGTCAAGCCTTAGATCAGGAAACTGTTGATGATAAAAATTTTGAAGTTCGACTTCCTTCTAAAGAACTTGCAACATGGAAATGTATAAGTATTGAAAGTTTTCCTTTCATCAAGACATTAAAATTATAAAGAAACGCTACCAGGAAAAGTGGGACCCTGCTATGATGGGTGACTGTTACTGGTTCTTGCAGAAAGAAGATACAAGATCGCATAGAAGAAAGGAGAAATAGGTATGAAGCAACAATTTTTTCCGTTGTTTCTTATCAATTTGTTTAATTAAATTTTGATATAGGTAACATTTTTCTAAAAACCTATTTTTGTTCTGAACTGTATCTTTGTTATCTGATTACTCAATCTAATCAATTTCAAATATACCTTTTACACATTACATTAGTAGGAAGTAAAAACCAAGTATAGTACATCAAAACGTGAAAAAGTAAAAATTTGTAAAAAAAAAAAAAAAAACGCCAAAAATGATGCATGTTATTGAAAAAAAGTAAAAAATAGTTGGGCTGGTGTACTTATTAAAATTTATCGCTCAAATATTTAAACCATTATTCATCACTTAATTTGAAAGATAACGGAATTTAATTATTACTATCTATACAAATATGGATCAACAACACCAAAAGCACATAGTATTAATTAAATATTTATGCTTTACATTAAATAGTATATTTGTCTAAATATAGTTTTTGCATTAGTAATTTTTCGACCAATTACATACACCAGTCGAAAATTTCAACCTACTGTAACTTATATATTCTATGAAAGAAACATACATCAGATGTGTATGATAGCAGCGCGTAAAATTCCTTCTATCGCAAGAATAAATAAAACATCACACAGCTTTTATGCGATATTCAAATTTTGGTTTATTTATAACACAGTTAAAAATGTAACACGAATCATATAGGTAGATACCCTTTTATCTAGTTTATAAACGTTGTTATGTACTATAATAATTTTTTATACACCGCAATTTTTTAAATCTAGCGAAATATTGCATTTATGTATGTTATATCAAACAAAAAAACAATATTTAGTTGGTAAATGTGTTAACGTAAACTTTTTTAAAGAGAAAACAGCTAAAATGTTAATTACAGTTATTTAAAAAACAGAGATAATACATATACAGGGTGGTCCACATAAAAGGACGACTATTGGGATGTCGTAAACGATAAGAGTTACAAAGAAGTTTAAATTAGACAAAACAACTTAACTAGTATGGCCATATAGTAAGAATAAAACCTGACAGAATCACGAGAAAAATAATGGAAATTGTAAAACCAGCCGAAAAACAAAAAGGGAGACTAAGAAGAAAATCGATAGATCAGTTATGGGAAATAGGAAAGTTATTTATCAAACAGATTTCAAAAAACCAGGGTGGGAAAAGTAGAATCAAAGGCAATTATTAACGAGTTAGGTGTACCACAAGGATCAGTTTTAGGTCCAGTTTTATTCAATATTTACATAAATGACATTACGCAGACAGTTAAATCGTGTGACATGCATTTATTTGCAGATGATACGTTAATTTCGGTATCAGGTGAAGATTTACAAACAACAGTTAATGTCATAAACGAAGATTTAATTGAAGTAACAGATTGGTTTAAGGCTAATAAACTGGAGTTGAATGTATCTAAAACAAAATGCATGTTAATAGGTAGTAAACAACTCAGCAATATGTCAAATGTTAACGTATTTATAGAAAATAATAAAGTAGAGATAGTTGAAGAGTTTAAATACCTAGGGGTAATTATAGATAATCATCTAAAATTTAAAAAGAACATAGATTATATTGTAAAAAAAGTTGGTGCAAAAATTAGTTATTTTGGGAGAATATCGAATAAATTAAACTTTGAAGCTAGGATATTGGTCTATCATACAATAATAGAACCATACTTTAATTATTGCAGTAGCATAATATTTCTAAGTAATGAGGGGGATCTGAAAAAATTACAAAAGCAGCAAAACAGAGCTTTGCGTATCATATTACAGTGTTCTAAATTAACTAAAATTGAATATATGCATAATAAGTTGGGGTTCCTTAATATATGGCAAAATACAGTGTATAACGTTTTGGTTCTAATATACCAATGTATAAACAATATGATGCCAGGATGTATGAGTAAATATCTGATATACAACAAAGAACAGCATGATTATGAAACAAGACAAAGAGAACATTTTAGACTGCCTAAATGTAAAAAAAGTAGTACACAGAACTCGCTCTATTACAAAGGGCTAAAATTATTTAATCAATTACCAAACGAATTAAAATATTCTGTTAATCTGCATGCGTTTAAAGAAGGTTGTAAGACCCATGTAAAACTGCAATTTTAATTTGAAGTACTAGCTATAAAGATTGATGTATAAATAGTTTTTTTCATAACTAAATAAAGCCTATTATTATTATTATTATTATAGGGTATGAAATAGGAAAAACAGTAGAAGATATGAAAAAACAACAAGAGATAGAAGGGCATGGTGAAAATGGATACGAAACCACCCTCCGACGCCTGAGAAGGCAAAAATAGTCGAGAAGAAAAAGAAGTTTGTTATGTAGCGTGCTATGGAACTTTTTTAAAACATTAAAAAACTGAATAGGTCTAAAAAAGGAGAACAATTTAAACTTCTTTACAGTTTACTAGATTCCAATAGTGGCCCTTTTATGTGGGACACCCTGTATATCTATGAAGACTGAAATCCCTTTATCAGTATGTTCCCTAATTATTTAAAGGTGGTTTATCGTTGATAGAATGATACTATTTTATACACAGCATTGGTAAGTAAAAATCGTTTAAAATATAATAAACACAATTTATTAATACAACAACCGTTTTCCAAATGAAATAAATAATGAATAAAGATATTACGTAGTAAGAAAAGACACGTGCTTCCAATATTGTTCAAGCCGTTGTATATGAAGTTTGCACCATATGGTGAAGTTTGTTATTATCGATCAGAAAATTTTATTTTTGATAAAACTTGCCACTGCAGGTCCCTTTGTATGGAACAGTTTTACTATTCCATGCATAGCAGAGAGCAAACTCGCTTTTAAATAAAAATTTATTCAAGTAACAGGGTTCCGATTGAAGAATATTAGAAAAAGGAAAACTTATTGCAAGCTACAACGTGGATATTCAAGGTTTTCATAGAAAGTTTGAAAGTTGTAGAGAACTGCATAAGTACGTGAATGAAACCAAAACACTCATAGATATTTTTGTTGTAAATCTACTGAAACTAAATAAAATCTACAATAAATTTATTAAAGCAGATTCATAATATAACTCAAAATCATTTGTGTATACTCGAAAACTGCAGTTACAGCAGTTTTTTCCAACTTTTTTATATGCTAATCTACTTTTCCCTTGAAATTTCTTATTTATTAGGATATTACTGTTCAATTTTACTACGTCACTTGAAAAAGGGGCGCTTTTTGATTACTTTTAGGGCTTAGAATATAAGATGAAAGTATCAAGGAGAATGATACATTTTTAAAATGATAATTTAATGATCAATAAAAATTTTATTGGGGGAATAAAAAATAATTTTAGGCCTAGATTCTTCCTCGTACGTTCCAAGTTGCAACTGTTATGGCCGGCTTAAGCAGCCGAGGACTTGACTCTCCATTATGTTGTAAATATTTTTCACTTTACGTTAAAACGTAATGTTTTATGTTTTTTTGTAATTCTTCATTGAAAAAACAATTTTAACGACGAAAATATGTAATAAGTTTAACCAAAAATGACTTCATAAATTTATGTTCGTGTATATTTCAAACTGACACGTTAATAAATCAAATATTAAAGAATAAGAATGCTTTGCCTATGGTAATTTCTTGGGTAGTCGAATGCATCTTTTGATTTACAAATACGTCTTTGTATAATTTAACAAGGCCTGCATCCCTTTATTTGGACCATAGTGTCATACAACTGCAAATTTAAATCAAAACATGGTCACCAAAATTAGCATGTCTAGTCGAAAGGTTCATAGAATAAATAATATCTAGTGATAAACAAATTTAAAAATTAAAATGATCGAAAAATTTTCTTGCGTTTTATTTTAAAAATATCTACATCGCCATTACAAAGGCAGAGGTTTTTTGCAACATATGCACAAAAATTTAAGGTATGTTATAAATTATATCACATAAATATGTAGAAGTACCTTGAACATTACATTATTGGACATTTATGTGTGTGTTAATTATTGTTCGTGGCATTTATGTATCATGAAGACCTTTATTAGCTGACATTATTATGCCCTGAAAAATATACCATTCGTTATTTTGAACACACATTTAAAACTAAATACAAGACTTACAAAACAACAGAACTTTACATTTCTCTTGAAAATCAACTGGTTCATCTTTAACATTATAGTTTTCAGAACGAATATTTTTCTAACCAGGGAAGGTCACGATGTGTTGTCGCTAAAATCTGATCAAAGCTGTGTTTATTGCATCAAGAACATCAACACCAAATGTTTTACAGAGTTACACGTGCCACTGGCCATTTCCTTCAGAAAAATAGGGAAAAAACTGAAAAGTTGAATAATAAAAGTAATTTTTGCTCTCGCGTTGGTCATGAAACCGTCAGAGAATAAATCTGAATTCTTCTATTTACCAATTCGCGCATCCTTTGCAAGTAAAATGGTGCAAAATTTTTGAAAACATCTTAAACGGTCCCGGAAAAAAACGTCAAAAACGAAACCCCTGCAAAAGTGCTATGATTTAAGAAGTTGTATGACTAAATCTATGCAACTTGCATAGGCGTTTAAGTAGACTGCATAAAAATGCGCCATCGTATCACAAGATTTTTAGGTACAATTGTTTTCTTGATATTTTATAATTTATAATTTTAATTTTCAAAACTCCAAGTGTATAAAATTTTAAAAACAACTTCAAGTTCGTTGACCTGCAGTGAAATATAATACATAATTCCAAAATCTTTTTTGTTTTATCAGATGACTAAAAAAATTCAGCTTTTTTTTAAGTGACTTACGACACTCGATATTCAGAATGAGTGCTTTTAGAGTGATTGGTATTGAAGTCCATAATTTCACGACCTAGCCGACTGCACTTCATGTACTTAAATTTCATAAATTATTGGGTCTAGACTGAAAATAAAGGACAAAGGATGAAGTGTTCTCAAGTAGATTACGTCTACTTTAGAGAATTGAAAGCTTCGTAAACAAGCGGTGGGAAAGTAGACCTGTGTCCCTAAAAGCCGATGTCTGCATAAAAAGTTTACTCGGACATTAAAGCGCACGTTAAAATGTTTACGCACGGTGCGGTTTACTTTGGAAGAGCATTTTAAACTTGATACTGTGCCAATATTTTATAACTTGCTAGATCAGGTTGTTAACCCTCAAGGGAGAAGACAAGATTTTCTGCAAAGTAAGTCGACGTTGTGCAGCTGTAAATTTGTTGTTACTTGGAGTTGTTCATCATCTTTATAAACAGAATTAAAAAATTAATCCAGACTCCTGAAGATGACGAGTGTGACCTCGTCGTAACGTCGAGAACTCGGTCTCTCTAGAGACCAGCAACAGACGCAGTTCAGCGCCCGAGAACCTAGTTCAACAAAGAATTAAAAATATCTGCAATAGATGCAATTAATTTTGGAAAAAAACTTGTATGAAAATACTTTTACTCTCTGGCTTTGGTTAAATTGTAGTTTTGGTATGTCATAAAACAATTAGAATAGCAGTGCTGTACGCTGTACACTAATTTATGTTAGAGTAAAGTGCCCTAATATGGAACAGTTACCTATTATGGAATACATCAGTTTTATGACAATAAATAAGCGATATCTGTTGAAAAGTATATGTACCTATTTGTACATTGATCACACATTCCCAAATGTAAAATAGTTAAAAAATATTCAGTAGGTTACATAACAGATTCAAACATATTTTTGACGTGCTACTGAGTTTTTAGGCTAAATCTTTCAGTGCAAAATATTATATGCTAGGGTAAATGATATAAAATATTTTATTGCATGTTTATTTAGCATGAGCCTTTACATTTCAATTAAATAGACCAAAATTTTGATTGGGGCCATTTCATGTTTTACATATACCGATTTTTGAAATGTCACATTGATACCTAATATGGAATACATAGAGATGCCTTATAATGAATTATGGTCACTAAGTACAGCAATATGGGTTCCGTGTCAAAAGTGTCAGAAATGGGCAGACGAAAAATGTGCAAAATACCCAAAAAAAAAACAATTCTATAGTACTACCTGTAAAAAATAAATAAATTATCAACATTTAGTTCGAATGACACTTGAATTATAATTTAATTTACAAATAACAGAGTTTTGGTTTGGTTTAAGTAATAATGCAAATAAGAAAGAAATAAAAGATTAATCTATGAGCAGTTGTTTATTTTAATGTATATTTCCTATATAATTCTATATTCTATATTAAGAACCCCTAGTATTCCATATTAGGTTCCCCAGGAGCTTAATATGGAATAGTAGTAACATTAAAAAAAATAGCTATATAAGAAATATCTACAGTAATATCGTACCAGAATTCGAGTAGTGTGTTGCGTATTCATTACAAATTCCTTATAATTTGTTTTGCAAAATTTAGTTGAATAAATGTGAATATTATTGCCGAATACAAAAAAGTATTCCATATTAGGGCACTTTGCTAATTAAATTTGAACAAACTTTATTTATATATTTCTTTAGCTTCCTTAAACAAAACAAAACTTAAGCACATCACTCATTAAGATAAAAATTTTAAATTTTTATCGTTATTAAGTTTCAATTTAATTATGTCGTTAATCTATTACTGATAATTACTCATGACAATAGACTCTACGATATCTCAGCTCCAGCATTAAATGTTCAACATTATCCTCTTGAGCTTTAATAATCAGAAACAAAGTGGGCTGTGAAGAGAGGGCAATGTTTAATTAACGCATTCACATTGTGCTAGCTAACATATTAGCTTTAAAGGTCCATGTTCTACCAGCATAATGGAGCAATAAAATATAGCCCTCTGTATATGGGAGCTTGTTTACATACAACCTACGATGCTGATGAAATTACAACGGACTCTCTACATCTTAATCAAAGTTTACAATCACAGTAATTAACAGAAAAATTCAAGCAATTCACTTGATTACGAAATACGCGAACGATGCTACGTGGAAATTCTCGATTTTAAAATGTCAACGTTTTCATGTGCCTGCGTTATTGCGTTTTTTCGTCATATTTGCTCAGAGAATGTAATAAAACAACAAACAAATGTTGCAACCTACGCGAAAGAATTTACTTATACAGAAGAGAATTTACTTGTTGCCGTATACTGAGCATCAATTTTCTCGAGACAAAAAAATTAATTACTGGAGTAACATTCCTTTACTCTTTTAAAACTTAAACAGTATTAAAGCTTTTACTAAACATGTAACACTGCTTACAATTAAAGTTCAAAAGCTGTTTCTTTATACAGGGTCCGGCAAAATGATCTCCCACATTTTAATCTTTAATAAAAACGCCATTGTAAATGCTATTTAGATTTTATTTTTATTAACTGAAAATGAATGCTATGCCATTTGTTTTTATTAAGTTTTAAAAATTACAGAATCCAAATGGTGACCATTTTTTTCGATACACATTCGAAGCTGATTTCTGAAAGTTTCCATCACTCGAGCAGTAATTTGAGGCGATATTCCTGTAATTTCATGGCGTATTGCTGCTTTCAATTCGTCAATGGTTCGGGGATGGTGTTGAAAAACCTTCGCTTTCAGGTAGCCCCAAAGGAAAAAGTCGCATGGGGCAAGATCGGGTGAACGCGCAGGCCACCCAACGTCTCCATATAACGAGATACGTGTACTGGGAACATTTCCCTTAAAACGTCCATTGTCCTTCTTGCCGTATGAGCCGTAGCTCCATCCTGTTGAAACCATACATCCGGATGTTCAAGTTCTCTAAGTTTTGGATGTATGGTTTCAACAGGATGGAGCTACGGCTCATACGACAAGAAGGACAATGGACGTTTAAGGGAAATGTTTCCAGGACACGTAATCTCGTTACGTGGAGACGTTGGGTGGCCTGCGCGTTCACCCGATCTTGCTCCATGCTAATTTTTCCTTTGGGGCTACCTGAAAGCGAAGGTTTTTCAACACCATCCCCGAACCATTGACGAATTGAAAGCAGCAATACGCCAAGAAATTACAGGAATATCGCCTCAAATTACTGCTCGAGTGATGGAAACTTTCAGAAATCAGCTTCGAATGTATATCGAAAAAAATGGTCGCCATTTGGACTCTGTAATTTTTAAAACTTAATAAAAACAAATGGCATAGCATACATTTTCAGTTAATAAAAATAAAATCTAAATAGCATTTACAATGGCGTTTTTATTAAAGATTAAAATGTGGGAGATCATTTTGCCGGACCCTGTACTTACTAAAATTCTTATTTTACGTTTAACTGAAAAATAAAACAATGGTATATTATTTTTATACACAAGTTAGTTTTTAAATATGAATTAACCAGTTATTGCCAAATTTGAATGTATCGAATGAAAGAGTGATTAAAACCAAAGCAGATGACACTATAAAAAAAGTGCTATCGAAAACAAAAACTTAAAAAATATTCATGGCAATCTGTATTAAAAAGAAACCGCATGAACTTTTTTTAGTTACCTGATACTTACAAATTTAGCCAAAAAGTGCTAGTATTATGTTTTTAAAGAACCTTCCCTGAAACTGTATAAAACAACTGAGAAATCAAAGGTTGTATGTGTAGGTAAAACGTACTTGCAACATTATATCTTAAAAAAATATGCAAATAACTTAAAAAGACTTTGCACATTAAAATTCAAACTTCCTCCGTCGTTGAACACTTGTTGAACATGAACCAAGTCCTCGAATAAATTACATCGAAACGAGGGAAACCAAAACGGGTGTTTCTTTTAAATTAAGTGTTTTGGAATCTCTATAAATTCTGAACTTCTACATGATACGTATAAGTTATACCTACAAATTGTTGAGCCGCCTTATATCCTCACGCAAAACTTAAAAGTTTTTGAAATAATGTACGGACGTTATTACACCAAAAAGGCGTACCTATTTTGTTTTTTAAACGCTTTCCAAAGCTCAATTTTCTAATAAAAACAGATCGTGCGGTAACAATTTTGATCTCGTTCTTGTCAAGCGGGCAATGTTAAACCGAGTGGATAGTGACATATTACGCCAAATATTTCAACTGACATTCGACTGACAAATAAATCCACACGAAATATGTGAAAAATGATCGAGACAAGGGTAGGATTAGTTGAAGGCATTTTTTATCGTCTTGTTATACATGGCTTACGGATTATTTGTGAAATGAGATAAACATTATCGACAAGCAATAAGTTATCCACCAACCGCGTTTGTTAATTCCGTTGATCATAGACAAATTGATCTTAGACAAAACCCCAATGTTCTGGTGTTTGTTCAGTTTTTATGAAATAATATACATTTTTCTACGACCACTAATGTAAATGACTGTTACCGTACAGCCTGCATGGATAGTAACTGGGTCCTTGCGCACGGTAAGCAAAAAGCACAGGTTTTTTTTTAAAGAAATGATCAAAGTAGACTCACGTCACACACTTCCTGCCTGCCTAGTGAGTTATAATGGTGCCTGTCCACGTGAGAGTAAACAACTCTCGATAGCAGCGTCGCCAAGGATACAGCCCCTGAGAGTAACTCCCGATTGGCTGTATCCTTGGCGACGCTGCTATCGAGAGTTGTTTACTCTCACGTGAACAGGCACCATAACGCATGGTAAGCAAAACGCACACTTGTCCAGATATGTCAAAGTAGGCTTACGTCAAAATTGACAAGACAACGTAATTACATGTGTATATTAGCCAAAAAGCCGTTAAAATCGTAGGTATTGTGTTCGTAGAACAAGTAAGCTACATAACACGAGCTGTAAAGCAATTACGCACTCGTGAAAATACGCACTCGCCGCTACGCGGCTCCGTGCGCAACTTTTCCACTCGTGCGTAATATGCTTCTTGCAACTCTTATTATGTAATATACTATAATTGAAAGTTGAGGTGTTAAATTAACTTATGAAAGTGTTATTAACAGATGAAAACTCGAAATAAACGATCTATGTTCTCTTTACCTATTTATTACTTGAAAATTAAATAGTAGGGGTGTTTAATTATTTAACACTACAATCTAATTTATATTGGTAGGTACTGCTACTGAGTAATCTAAATTGACAGTATATTTTGCATAAAGGATTAAGTATAAGTTTAAGAAAATATCTAAAGATAAATATAAGTAGGATAATAATTATGTGGATTTTGCTACAGAGCTAACTAAAGATCTTATCATTGAATTCTACTAATAGAATACAAAAGTCAATTTTAATTTGGTTTCAACATGTTCAAAGTAATTCTATTCACATACGACACTTCACTTTTAACTCCTTCAAAGCTGTCAACCTTTCCCTTTTCGTAATACTTGCAAAATAATTGTGAACAGCAGTGTTAATCTGCTTCTCAGAGAAGAATCTTCTACCCCGCAAATTTCTTTTAAGAATTAACGTTACGTTGCTTGTCACAATTTTGGACACAATTTTTGGCTCACCGTTATTAATGAGATACAAAATTACATTGCAAATTCAGCTTAGAACTCGTAGTGCAAGAAAAGCTTTTCAAATTAAATTGATTATTAAAAATGAACTAAATTTATTCTATTTCAAACCAATCACTTTGGATAAAGCTTAGAATATTATTTCTTAATGCTCAATTTTAAATTTACTGGTTCTCGAAGACATTACTCTTCTGTTCTTTCGTCTAAAGGGTATCAGATATCTCTTTTATTCTCTTGATTATATAAATATATTTGTATCCAGCGGCATAGGTAGGATGCTTCCATGGTGGGGGGTTAACAAAAGCAAAAACAGCTGAGGACCTATTTTTAGGTCACCACTATCTTTTTGCAGCTGGATGTTTTTGGTGTTTAACCTTTTTTTTAGCACAAAATTTACTGTTCTCCGGATCTTTAACCGACTTATTGAAAACCTATGGGGGAGTTCTAACCCCCCTGTTCCCCTCCTGCCTACGCCAACGTTTGTATCACAATATTTTTCACTCTTAAAAGCAATTTCATATGAAAACGAGCTACGCATTCATATCAAGTAACTTAATTTTCGTCCAAAGACGAGCCTATTTCAAGGTTACTCATAAATACAAGTGACAAATGGGTTTTATACGATACCCACATAATTTTCCACAAAGAAAATTAATGGCATAAGTAACTCTTAAACGTAGTTAACTTAAACCTTTCATAAAACATTGTTAATTACAGTGACATTATTACATTAATGGCCACTAAATTTCAAAGTTTTCCGGTAACCATACGAGGGAATAATTTATTTTCACGTCACATGCAAGGATTATATAACATAAATTTATGAAATATTTCCATAATGGTTAGTTCGGAATTATTCAGCGCTAGGATCTTAACAACTTTTGAAGTATGATAGGTAAGGGTAATGGCCTTTAATATACTTGTATACTGCGCGGAAATCTTTGGAAATTTTCTTTGTTAAGGACCAAAATTATTAACATACTGTAACTAGTGTTTCTTCTCGAGAATTCCTTTAAAGAATTTCTCGAGAAAAAAGTATTATTTGTTGTACTCATTTCTTAAGAATTATAATAATTCTTTTCGAAGAAAATTATTGCTCAATCAATAAATTTCGAAAATGAGGATGCAATTTATAAATTTTGCTGTGTTGTAATTTTAAAAGCTTTGTTTTAGAAACAATTGTTATTATTTAGATACATCCATTGAATACAAACTACATTTTTGTAGTAATACTCAAATTGCAAAAGAACAAAGACACTATAAATTACCAAAGGAGGGCGGGAAAAATCTATTCGCACCACTAAAAGGTCATCCGTAATTTGATTAACATGTAAATGACCCACTGTGGAAGGAATTTACAACCTGGACAACTGCCAGTGCGAACATTTTTACTCTAACAGTACCTAGGAGACGTGAACTAGTTATTTGTAGTAGGAAATTACTTGCACAGAATTGTCCTTCAAGATCGTTTTATTCGGCAATTCATTTAAAGTTTTATAGAAACTATAAAATAAATTGCTGAAACATTGTTGTCCCACTGCCATTAAATCGCAAATGGCGATTAGGAAACAATGGACAATGGAACATATATTTTGGTATCAAACTATAAGATAGGCTTCTTTGAATAAAATGAACAAGAAATAGTTATTTATATCCTATTAAGTATTTTTATATTATTTTATAAATGGATGAAGTCAACTTTAGCAAGATACTTCAATTTAATAACTTATTTAGTCCCAAAGACATTATTTTTCTATGTAATCATTGTAAAAGTTTTATAACTATTTCTATAATTTGACTAACAAACAATAATATCTGTTAAATTTCATGTTTAAAAGCTTTTAATCTCTAACGGTTTCTAAGATTATCTTGATCTTCGCGATGAAAACCACACCTCCTGTATAGTGATGTACATTATTTAGCTTCTGGTAGCAAAGCCATCTTATAAAAAATTCAAAACTTTCATGTAGTAAACAAAGTATTAGTATACTTATTTTGTATTCACTTTATGTAAAACTTTAACATCGCCATCAAAATCTGAAGCTTTTGAAGTTGTAACGGGCTTTGTAAACATGCTGGGTTAGTCATAAACCTGCACATATATTAATGTAAATAGATGTGCAATGTGTTTTAATGTGGTACATGCAAGATGTACAGCGGTGCACCTTCTTGGTTTTATTTCTGGCCGTTTCGAATTAAGTTTGTTGTGTTCTAGGCAAGCATATGTTAAAGGAACAGACTGCCCGTAACTCACAAGGCAAGTACATTTTCAAATTAGATAATACCTGTTCCATTTACTTAAATAACTACGACATCAATAAAAAATCAAAATATTTCCGTGATTCGTTTTAATTAGAAATCGCTTTTTTAAATGAAATATCCCATGAAGACATGTTCGATCAGTTTTAAGACAATGTGCTCTTTATCATTTGCGATAAGATGTATTTTTGTTGTCACTGACAATGACAAGAATCTTGAAAATGGATTCATCTACTTTGGTTTAGAAACTTGATCCACAAGGGACTAACGACACAAGTTCAGCTTTCTTCACAAAGAGCAGTGCATTATTTTAACTCAAATAATATGTTTTATAATATTTATACATTAATTGGCTTCTCATTATTGTTAAATATTTTCATAGCTTAAATTATTAAAACTTTATCTATTTGTAAACAATTTATTAGCCATAAGTTCCTAAGTTTTTACTGCATTATTTTCACTTATAAAAGTTTACGATTTAGATAAGAAATTTGTAAGTCATGAATAAGCAATTTTTTGGTGTTAGTTTTAAGGCGTTTTTTTTTGTAACTCGCTAAAATGTTGAAAAGCAAATTTAACTTGAACTGAATGCAAAAGTTGCGTCAACAAATTGATAACCATTAATAAGTTTTAACGTTTATATCTAAGTAGCATTTCTTTAGTACAGCGAGCGGCTTGTTATAAGAGGGCTTTTTTCTCTATCACTGATTTTTTTAAGCACATTATACAAGAACGTGACAACGCATAAAGTGCATCGGTTTCAATAAAATCTCTCTTGTGTCAATATTTTTATCGCAAATGCTCTAAATCTTATGGTAGGGAGATGTTTCCCTTCATAATGGAATATTATCCAAGCTATAGCATAAAACGTTTTTCTTCTAACAGATAAACATAAATTTTATTCAAACAATTTTCGTTATAAACAATATAAAAACAGACAATTTTTTACAAATTTAGCAGAAATGAATCACAAATCAGTGCAAATTTTTTTAATAAGTGTAAAATTATATAAGTGAATGTGTAAAATTGTTTACGAGTGTTCCATCGTTTTCTTTAGCAACATCTCACTTCATACAATTAGTTATCAACAAAAAAAACTTATTATTCAGCTTTAAAAAACTTTTCAAAAAAGCGAACCAGATAACAGATCGTTTAATTCAAAATTAGTTTTTTATTTAAAACAAATTGGTGGAGGCGCAAGGTCAAATCTTCTGCACTATTCAGAAGGCATGTAAAAAAGTATTCTGTACGTTCACGTACAGATTTAGAAATAAAAACTAAATGGAAAGGCCTTATAAACATAAAGAGTGTCCATTTTTTTCAAAATATACGCAGCTTTTTGTAATTACTGATTGTACTGAACAGTACGTTAACAACTACGTTTTTTGTTAAATAGGTTTTTGTTGGGTCAATAATTTTATAAATTTTAGATGTTCTGGGGATAAAACTACCAGTAAAAAAATTCTTTACGTTAGTAATACGTTTATGCTATGAGCAAAAAGTTATATGAAGTTTAAACAAAAAGTTTTGTTTCAATTAAGACGCAAAACCAGGATAAATTGTAACTGCCTGAAAAGAAACATCTAAATTTAGATTTAAAAAAAAAAACATAGCCAGCGTCTGAATATTAAAAACTAATACTATACATTAATAACTAATTTACCAACCATATGCTACTAGCACTATCATATTGCCAACGTCAAAAATTTAGTTTTCTTAAACTGTTATATGGAAAACTAGTGACATATGACTTAAGGTTACTTAACGAAAAATGTTGTAAATGCAATCAAATTTACTAAATGCCTTTAAAATTCATCCTGTTTGGTTAGGATTTAATCACCAAAAAGGTTGATCCTGCAATTTCTTTGATTTTGCAATACCTTAATAGCGCAAACTTGTAAGGTAAAATTCCTTTTAGTACAGAAAAAATATACTATAGGCGCGCAAAACTAAGACCGCTAAAAGTTTAATCTTTTTTCTAAACACATTTATATAATATACGAAATGTCCTTTTAAGAATAAACATTTTAAGGACTAATTAATTTGCAACTAACCCTTAAAACATGTGATTTTTAATAAGCTTACCAATATACAGGATGTTTCTTAAGTATTGCAAAAAAATTCAGGAGGTGATTCCTTATGAAAAATTAAAGGGGGTCTTTCATGAAAAACAAAATCCTTAGACGTCTCCTTTCGAAGTTACACCCCCCTAAAGGGGTGCGGTAAAATTAGATTTTTATTTTATTTCTTAAATTTGGATAAATTGAGGAAACTAATATTTGGTACATGTTTTATACTTATTAAAAGGTTTCCCATAGTCATATTTTTAATCATCTCCCACCTCCACAGGGGGCTGAAAAGTGCGACCCCTGTTGGTTTTCTTATCAGAACTTTTTGGTGGGTTAAAATTTTGCAATTAAAAATATTTTTCTTTAAAGCCTGATTTATTTAAAAACTTTATTTATTCTCCAGTTTATCTCGTAAAACCTACCGTTTTGGAGTTAAAAATAAAATAAGTAAACATGAACCATCAAATAATATTCCAATATAAAACGATTCATTTTGGTGGTTTCCATGGTTTGTTTATGTTCATGTTGTTTAGAATTGACGGGCGTTATAGCGTTGTCACCGCGTTAACCTTAAAATGCATTACACCCGTCTGATAAGAAAACCAACAGGGGTCGCACTTTTCAGCACCCTATGGAGGTAGGAGATGATTAAAAATATGTATTACTATGGGAAACCTTTTAATAAATATAAAACATCTACCAAGTATCATTCTCCTACACATATCCAAATTTGAGAAATAAAATAACAACCTAATTTTACCGCACCCCTTTAGGGGGGGTGTAACTTCGAAAAGACGTTTAAGGAATTTTTTTTTATGACAGACCCCCCTTAATTTCCAATAAGCAATCACCTCCTGAATTTTTTTGCAATACTTAAGAAACACCCTGTATATTGCTAGGTGTTTTCAATTATATTCATCGTTTGTGTTAAAGTAAACATTATAAAGGTACAAAAAAGGTGCCTTTTACCGCTGTCCGTATTTTTTTAAATAAAAAATACAACTTTACGTTTTTAACTGAAGTTGCAAAGTCCTTTGAACATTGGAGTAAACAATACAACAAGCAGAAACATTCATTTTAAAAACCGTATTTCCGAATAGATTAAACCTGAAACTAACTTAAATACGAGATCGTTTCTAGATCAACAAAACTTGAGAATAATTACAGCGAGAAGAGAGGAACAGGAATTCATCAAAAACCGGAAATATAATTCTGCAAGGTAGTTTGTAATCTGATGTTAACAAAGCGATTTATTTACAGCTAGAGTACACATTACAGTTAACATTTCCATTACACCATAAAACGTTTACTTACATCGAAGCATATAAAAAAAAATAAATCAGATCATAATACCACCATAAGCAACCATGCTCGTGCGCAAACAATCGAAGTACACTTGAAGCGGGCACTTACCTCGTAAAGACGGCCGCGACGAACCAAGCAAGCAAACAGATCAGAGACGCCCTCGCCTTGGTGCAGATGTATCCCGCTTTGAGGGGCTTGCAGATCGCGTAGTATCGTTCGAAGCTGATCGCGAGGATGGTCAGGACCGAAGCGTGAGCGACAGTTAGTTCCACGAATGGGACCGCTTTACCTGAAATTAAATAACAATTAAGAACTGTGGCGATTTGCATTTTATTGCATAAATTAGAGGAGGGTTACGGATCGTGCAACCTAATGAGAAAATTACTTGGAAGGCTTTCAAATTAAGTTGTACTAATTTTTTAGAACGCTGCCTCGAGTGAGCTATACACTAATGAAAAACAGCAATACAACTGGCGATAACAAATAAAATAGAATCAGCAACCTTTAAGTAAATAACATAATTCCTTTTCCTGTTTTAAGGTAGAAGATGTGTATTGGCGCAAAGGATGATTATTGGAATCTATGGTACAGAAACTTCGCTTTAAATAAAGACCCAAAAATATCTTTTACCCCAAGAACTTCAAGAGAAGTTTTGTATAGAATTTTTGTGTGTGTCTGTGCAAATTTTTAATCATACAATTTATAAGTTTAACATTAGATTCTGTTTGTATAATCAGAAAGCTTCTTGCATACAGACACTAAATAAAATATTGAGAATAGTATAACGTGTAGTTTGATGTCTTTAAGAAATTTCAAATAAAAAGTTATGGTATAAGTCATTGAACTAACAATATTATCAAGAAAAAATATGCCTGAAACTTTCACATTTTAATTGTTTAACAAGACCTTTAGAACAAAAATATTCATATATTTCATTTATTTCCAGATATTTCTAAAATTTATTTCAGCAGAAAGGAACAGGAAAAAGGAACAGGATAAGACCATCCTAAGGTTATAATCAACATCCGATCAACATTGGAATTATTAAAAAAAATCCAAATCATTAAGAAATTCTTGTCTACTAAAAACTACAAATTTAATTTTTATAGTATACCTATGTTAAACCTCGAGTACCTACTCAAAATTTTCTTATGAAAGTGTATTAACGGAATTATTCTCGACCCTTGGAGGGTGATCCCTACAGGGGACGCGAAAAATCCAAAAGGGAGCGCGAAAAAAATGGAGAAATTGGGGGCAAAAAAGTTATTGAAACAAGTTTACTCAAAATCATACAACAAATAAATTAGGAGGCATTAACTCTGGGCATATAATTTTTATTTTAATATTTAGGTAGAGTTAAGTGATTTAAATGAATTAATACTTTAAACTTAAAAATTGCAAATACATACCTCTTTAAGTTGCTGTATAAACATGCATTTATTTCTAACATTTCTCAAAAGGATGCAATGACCTCATTATGAATAAAAAATAATTTTCAGCAGTAATTTGCATCCTGCTGAAATATTTAAGAAAGTTTAAATGTAGAAAGTTGAAATAGGATCTCAAGAGTAGATAATTACTTTAGAAATTTCATTAAGTCCGCTAAGATTATCCACCTGCTAATTTATCTTACACTTTTTTAGCTGTTATTCATTATAATTAAGACATTAACTTTATAAATTGACCTAATCTAGGGTCTTTTATGTAAGAAAAAGTGTTTTACCTCAAAGTTTGTGAATATTTAAGGATATCAACGCTTATAATTAATAATTTAACGTACCGCGTGAAGTGGTTAGTTTCAGTTTTACGTAATAGGCGGGGGGTGTAATCAACAGGTTAAAAACAATTACGGGAGCGCTGGTTGTTGGCGATTGCAATTTTAGAAGCCAACGCAAGCGTTACTAACGAGTTTTTGATAACTGATTTTGCCAAGCTGTTGAACGAAATATAAAACATGAAGCGTAAAATTTATCCTTAATGAAAATATAGAGAAAAAAATATTAGGTAACAAGACCCTGTTGTGGTTTATAAAAAAACTAAAACTAAAACAGCAGGATTACTTTTTACTCGATAATACAAGTTAATAAAATAATATACCAATTGGTTTAGTTACGGCATAATAATAGGGCAACGAAAAACTGTCAATTATTATAAAGTATTACAAGATAGGAAAATATGTTTGTGATAAAAGATGTTCTAAGTTCTTTATTCTACTACCACTAATGTAAATGACTCTTACCGTACAGCCTGCATGCATAGTAAGTGGGTCACGCACGGTAAGTAAAACGCACACTTGTCTAAAAATGTCAAAGTAGAGCCACGTCAAAATTGACAAGAGAACGTAATTACATGTGGATATTAGCCACAAGCTGTTAAAATCGTATGAATTATGTGATCGTAGAAAAAGTAAGCTACATAACACGAGTTGTAAAGCAATCACGCACTCCTAGAAATACGTAATATACTTCTTACAACTCTTGTTATGTAATATACTAGGTATAACTAGAGTGTAATTTCCTTTTGTTAGGTAAAATAAACACTTGATAAACTATTAAACACAAAATTACAAGCTACAGCAAATATAATTAAAAAATGTACAAAATTGTATCTCTTATAATAAACGAGATTATCATTCTAAAAATGTAACCTGGGACACCCTGTATATCCAAGGCTCGTTTGTTTCAAAGAAAAATAGGCTTATTTGGGGATAGCTTCGTGAATTTAGTCGAAATGTTTTTAAAACACAAATCAACTTAATTTTAAAACTTATTTCTCATTTAAAAAAACACAATTTTTGACTAGTCCTGTATAAATACTTAGTTTGAGACTTAAAAGCATAACCTTATTGGATTTTTTAATAATTTCAATGCATCAATATAACATCTGATACCGTTGTAAAATTTCCAGTGTTTTGTAAATTGGTACAGCATCTGCTATGAGGAAGAAAAAAAGGTTTCTTTTACATTTAAAGGTCAATTGGGCTTTCCGTTCAAGTTCGTGATGAATTTGCTTCAAAATCGAATTGATACTGACGGTCTAAGTTTAATTGAAACTGGTGCAGTCGTTTGAACGCGAACGTGATCACGCAAAAGGACTGTGGTGAAGTTAGGTAGGTAATAGAGTCTACAAAATACTGTAATTTTTTATTATCATCCAAGAAAGTTTCGTTTTCGACTATATACTTTTTTTAAAGTTTGTCATGGAATTTTAAGTAACTAATAAATAAAATGTATAAATAATAGAAGTATAAATTATTTATCGTATAAAACGAAAATGATTAAGTAATCATTGTCGTATGCAGGATGGGGCAAAGGGGGTTCGTAACCCCCCCCCTTCCCTCAACAAGAACATGGATATAGTAAACTAGAGGCGTACGTAAGGCTCTTATAAAATATTTTAATACATCTTACAATTCGTGTTTGTGTGTGAAGTTGGACAAGTAAAAATCAGTTTAAAAGGCTGTTGCTTCTGAAATGTAGGACTGAAGAATTTGGGAGTACTGTTTTGCAGGGGTTTGGAGCAGCCCAATTTTTTAATTGCTCCGCTCCAGCTCCGCTCCGGAATCAAAATGCCTGCTCCAGCTCCGCTCCATGCTCCAAATATTGTTAACATTAAAAAAAATTATTTTTGATTTAAAAAATTGTTTTTAAAAACAAATTTTAATTTTATCAGATATGTATAAGTTGGTCAAAAATAACAATATTTGGCCCTAACAAACAAGTGAAGTTAAATAAATGTTTGAAGAAACAGATTATTGATCTTCAAACGTTGAAAAAAAAGGAAAAAAAAGCTTTTTTTGCAAATTTTCCATAATAAACTGGAGCAGTGGAGCAATCAAAATTATTTGCTCCGGGCTCCGCTCCTGCTCCGGGCAAAAACCCATTGCTCCACTGCTCCGTGCTCCAGCTCCGAGCTCCGCTCCAAACCCCTGCTGTTTTGGGAGGAGCGATCTTAGTTTACAGTTCAAACCATCATGCCTCACTTTGTCGAAAGCCTACGTCTAGAAAGATGGTTGAACAAACTTGTTTTTCTTCTAGGGCTTTTTCTATGACATTCGTAATTCTGTGTACCTGGTCAATAGTTGAAAGTGTATTTCTAAATCCAAGTTGATGAGAGGGAATTAGTTCTTTTTATTCTATCATTGGCTTCATTCTTTTGAGCGACAGCTTTTCGAACAGTTTTAATATAACAGGCAATAATAAGATTGACCTGTAAGATGAAACTTCATGGGGAGATTTCTCTAATTTAGGGATCATAATCACCTATGCAACTTTCCACAGCATAAGTACATACTTGAGCCTAAAGGCAGCATTTATTAGGGTGGTCAGTTTCATTATAGCTTTCCTTGGGATATGTCTTAGCACTTTTTCGGGTTAATATTTTCTTTAATTTCAATAATTACTTCATTAGGTGTTGTAGGTCTGATTTCATTGTTTTCTTGTAGGATTTCTTCCCAATCAGGAGCTTTCTCGTTTTCTTCATGTGGTTAAAATGTTTTTTCTAAATGATCTGCGAATGTTTTGGCTTTTTGTTCAATCTTTCGAGCCCGTTTTCCATCCTGCTGTCTTATTGGCAGGATCTGCACGATTGGTCTTTTTAGTTGTCTGGTCGCTTTCCATAGAAAATAGTCAGTGCTACTATCTTCTGTTAATTCTTTTAGGTAAGCATGCTCACCTAAAGCTAATTTAACAACAAATTTTGAATCTTATGTAGTAATTTATTTAAAATATGACAGGTAAATTTTGCAAGCTGTTGCCGTCAGAAATTTTAATATCCCATTTCCTACTTAGTGTGAACATCTCATAACTAAATTTAAGTATTTGGCAATTGCTTAGTGATTAGAGCTTCAATTTCGTAGCAATTTGCGACAAGAAGAGCATTTATTTTAGATTAGCTAAACCCTAAAAGTAATTGCAAGAACGAAAAATCAATTTTTAAAAGGAAAACATGATTCTACAGACGTATTTTACCCGGATCGCTGAAGCTACGTAATTATACCCTAACCATCGACAACTCAACACCGTTATACGTGCGAAAGCTGCTGCAAAATTATATTATCCTGCGTAGGTGTACAGAAGCCTGCTGAACTCTGCCGAAAGCGGTCTGAGCTAGAATTTATCAAGCGTATAATTTATAGCTACAACAAAACATAGAATTCAACCTCTTGTCAAAAAAAATCGTGAATTGTAATTAACTAGAAACTAAAATTAACGTCCTTAATCATCCTGTTAATATTATTTCATTAAATTTAATGCTTCATTAGCTGCAAGCTAAATTGAATGTTTATTTTGACGGAGATAGAAAAGATAAGTTGATGCTGGTGTACGAGTTTCTTTTACGGAAGAAATACAAGTTAAACTATATTAACACCTAAAAAACGAAGTGAGTTTGACACGCAGCAACCTCTTTTTAAAATCTTCCGCCACGCAACCAAATGTTAAAATCCTGACTGCGCAATGTTTAAATATTGTTACCAAAAGTTTTAATGTGTTTACGCTTAAGAAATGCAAAGAGAAAAATTAAACTTCTTAACAACTGTTCTTACTTTTTCGTTTATTAACACAATTTCCCTCCACTTTAACTTTTGAGGGCGTACTGTTAAAACGCAACTGAAACGTTTAGATCTTTTCAGACAATGAAACATTCAAAGCCAATCATATTTATGATATCATAGCAAGGCGACCGTGGACAAAACTGACATGTCATTTCCTGTTGGATGTGAATACCGGTGGGTTCTAGTAACAAATGATGAAATTGTGACAGACAGTTCCGTGACATTGAGGGTTCGCCTGTAAAACGAAATAGCGCTACAAGTTATGATAGAGTTTATGAGCTTGATGTGGGATACAAACTTTAGAATTTCATTCAACACGTGAGAAAATAACAGAACTATACAGCTATTACTTTATTATTCATTGATGTTTTGATTGTGTAAAGTAAGTTATTACCTTAAATTGTTATAAATATTTATTAATGGTTTGTGTTGGTTTAATGTTGTACTAATTATTCATACACAATGAAATTTGTGAATATAAACAATAGGCAAATTACTATTGTGCTGTTTTAGCAAATGCCAAAGATAAAAAAACCAAAAGTAATGTTGTACCTTGTAACGAAATTCCGATAAACCGCCCCAAACAAATATTTCGATAACGTTTCGACGTCACTGCCGCAAAGTAGGGAGTTATCATCTTCCTACTCTGTTACCATCTCTCCTACCCACACCACAAATTTTGGGTATAAAACGCCGGTACAAATTATATAGAGCTCTCTTTCACAGACGAGCGGGTAAAACCCAGGTAAGAAAATCCTTCCGTTAGACCTCTTGGGCGGTGGTGCGACACGACCAAGAGTTTTCTAAGTCCCGATCCGATTTCCGAACTTAGTCTCTTTTAAGCGGAGGTGTGACACGATTAAAAGAGCTAAGTCCGAATATTTGAACTTAGACTATTTTGAGCGGAGGTGCGACACGATCAAAATAGCTAAGTCCGAATTCCCGTCTTTGAATTATTTTACACATATGAAAGCATACCCTGAGTCCGTACTTAGTCTCTTTTAAGCGGAGGTGTGACACGATTAAAAGAGCTAAGTCCGAGCATTTGAACTTAGACTAGTTTGAGCGGAGGTGTGACACGATCAAAATAGCTAAGTCCGAATTCCCGTCTTTGAAATTATTTTACAGATATGGTAGCATACCCTGAGTCCGTACTTAGTCTCTTTTAAGCGGAGGTGTGACACGATTAAAAGAGCTAAGTCCGAGTATTTGAACTTAGTCTAGTTTGGGCGGAGGTGCGACACGACCAAAATAGCTAAGTCCGAATTCCTGCCTTTGAATTATTTTACTTATATCGTAGCATACCCTGAGTCCGTACTCGGTCTCTTTTAAGCGGAGGTGCGACACGATTAAAAGAGCCAAGTCCGAATTTCAATCTTTTTTTTTATTATTTCACCAATACCGTAACCCCGTGTCCGGACTTCAGAATCAAAATCAGAATGAGAATCTAAATTCATTTGAACCCTAATTGTATTAAACAAATACTGGCCCCATTATTAATAACTGCTTTACAATTATCTTTTGAGTATTAATTATTTGTTTTACACCAATTATTGTATATTATGTAAATAAAGAAACCAAAATAAAGATAACCATTTTAAACCGTCTAAGTTTTATTCAACGAGAGACCCCTGGAATCTACATTCTCCAACAGAGCTACAGAAATAGAGGAAACAACCCCTACAACAAATTTGGCGCCCGAGAAAGATTAAGTTAAAAGAAAAAATATAAGAAAGCAAAACCAAAAAGAAACAAAAAAGCGTCACAACCTATACATTTTGGCAAACAAGATCAAATTTCATTCTTTATTTCTCTACAAAATTAAACCATCAACGAATAACATTAAATAAAACGTGACCAAGTAGGAATCAGGGCAATTTCTTTGTCGTTTTTTATTTGTTTAAGGTTTCCACCGATAAAATTACCTCTACCAGGAATAAATCGTCTCTAAAATACATTTTTTTAGACTTTTCCGTAAACAGTACTTAGTTAATTCACAAAAATAACTGAAAAAACTGTGTATAAACTATGTGATACGATTTATTAAATTTTCAAAAATTGTAAATGTTACAATTTGAGGCAAAAAATCTGAAGTTTGTACAAATAGATCACTTTTATCCTTCAACGAATAGCTAGAAAATTAATGCAGCTATCATTAGCAATCTGTATCCCCTAGCAATGTTTTATTACTCAAGAGTTTATTAGCCCTTAGAAGTTCAAACTAGTTTCTAGTTTATTGTATTGCGTGTACCCGCTAAGATGTTGTCAACAAAAATTAAAAAGTTGTTTAATTGGCTCTTAAGACTTTTATTTACCTTAGTTGGTAGTAAAAAAAGTCACTAAGTTTATTTACAAAACAAAAGTTTCATAAAAAACTATGATTCACATGAAATACGGTTGCGTTTAGGTAGCATCTAATTAAGATGGTCTTCAAAGCAATTTTTAAAATTAAAAAGCGCGAAAAGCTATCACCAAATTATGATGCCATGTATAAAAGAATTAGTTAAAAGTTCGACACAATATACTTACACATAACCACGTAAGCCCAGAGAAACTCAAAAGTTTTCCAGAGTTATACATGCCACTGGCCATTTCCTTCGAAAAATAGGAGACAAACTGAAAAGTTGAATAACAAAAGTAATTTTTGGAATCGCGTTGGCTGTGAAATAGTCAGAGATAAAATCGAAATTATTCTGTTTACCAATTCGCGCATCCTTTGCAAGTAAAATGGTGCAAAGTTTTTAAAAAAATCTTAAACGGTTTCTGAGAGAAACGCGAAAAACCAGGTCCTTGTAAATTATTTCGATATGTAAAATTTATCTGTTTTATTATTTTAAAATATTTGCACATTAAATAAAAGTATTGCACTTTGGATAATATAATATAATAAAAATTGTTATCGCAAATACAATTAAAACACTTTCTTATTAGTAGAATGTTTTATCAGACTTCTTTTTGCAAATAAAGTTAAAAAGTTTGCCAAAGATCTAAGCAAAATTATTTTCGTCTAATAATTACCTAAAGGTCTGCACAAAATTCCTTCCAAAAATTATTGAAATATTTACACAACAATTAAATTTCTTTAAACAAAAAAACCTTTGGGACCATTTTATGTTGACCAATATAGTGCCACAATAACTTTTATTAACAATAAGTGTTTTCCCAAAACAAAATAAATCAAATTAATTGAAATTTAAAATACAACTAACAATACTTTTGTTGTTGATGGCTGATTTATTAAATGAAAACATTAAATTATGATGTCAAACCATGTACATTTTTATGTATAAAGTATAACTCTGGTTGCAATAAAATTTTATCTTGTAAAGTGCCAATGTACTAGTAAAAAAAGGTTTTAATATTATAGATTTTAGAGGATTTTTGACCCCCAAAAGATTTAGTAGGCACTGAATAGGGTTGTAAAATGATAACAAGATTCAAAGGGACCCTTAGCTTTGGCAATAAAAGATTTTATTATATTGTACCAGTAACGGTTTCTACCCACTACATTCTGATTAATTTAAGCAATTGACGTTTTATACGAAATATGTTTGGCTCAAATAACAATTGCTGGTACACAGAATTACAATACATTAAGTGATTTTGGTACAAAAATAATTTTTTATTACTTTGTTGTTACGAACAACCTAATATAAGCACAAGTTATTTTTTATCTCATTTTTTTATCTAACAGCATCGCTAATAGAATTTTTGTTGTTTCTTATAATAAGTCAAAATATATTGTGTTGGTTCATGTCGACATAAAAACTGTCTAAATTTAGATCTTTGCATGAACAAGGGACACTGAAAGCGAAGAAACGCGCTTGTTTAATTAAAGTTAGACAGCATAATTTAAAACCACAGTTGCTATAAAGTCTTCTTTTATTTCAGGCCCATGTAAACTCAACTAAAATTACATGTGGCCGGAGAAAATTTTAAATTGAAGCTTCATACAAGCGCCAGATATTAGATAAATTGTTATTTAAGGCTTTCTTAATTTTTTTTATTGGTTTGAATGTTTCACAATGTTTTTTGCTATTACTGATGTACCAAATAAACTCTTACATCAAAATTACGATCAAACTGTGTAATTTTTTGAAATATCTGTTTGATTTTATGTTTAAAAAAGCTTAATACAAGCGCATTACCTACAGTTAATTAAATTAAATAATATATATTTAAATATTTTAATTGTGTTTAAATTACCTAAACACAAGACCACAAACTAATACGGCTTTATTTTATTGAAGCAAAGGCTTGGCCCAAAATATTTTATTGGATCTTTGCGTAAAAAAACTTACAAGAATCCATTAAATAAATTTATTCCATCACATTAATAAAAGTCATGCACCAAAGACTTTGTTCTGTTGGGAACAAAGCATCAGTTATACCAAAGAAAATTTGATGTCCCTATAAGAAACATCAAACTATTCTACCTTTGAAACACGTACGACGTTCCATTTTACACTACAATCCAACGAAAACCTTTAGGAAATCAATTACTACCTGATACAATGCCGGTTTGAGAAAACCGAATACGTTTATAAACGTATCTCTGGTATAAATGAAAATGAGCGTACTGCTGAAAGTAATATAATTTAGTAAAGTTTTGCACTTAGACGAGCTCTCCTAGTCCCATCTATTCTCTGTTTAGGATTTAAAAAAAAGGAGTGATCTAATATTTATCTGATCAAAAACTACGCGGTAACAGCTTCTCCTTTTTAAATAGTATTACTTCAATCAAATTTACTGCTATGCATACAAACTAATAAATAAGCAATGTTTGTGCAGTACTTTTTTCTAAAACTTTTGCTTAGACTATAAACTAACTCTAATATAGTTGGAAAATCACTTTCACATAATTTTATTTTGTGACTTTTATTGGCAAAAAGTTGACAGTGCGATCTATGTTTATATTTTAACTATTTTAGGTGGAGTTATTTTATGTTAAAAGAAACTACTTTTGATTGCGGTTTTTATGGTAATTTGCATATGATAAGACATTTAAATTGGTTAAAGACGACGTGTGGTTTATTAATGGTATATGCTAGTAGTAAATAAATATAATTAGCACAAAGACGTTTTTATGTCTGCTTAAGTTTAATTTGCCTAAAATATAGTTGAGTTTATTGTGGGAAAAAATCATAGACCAATATGTGTCTTGAGTATAAAAAATAGTATATTCGATGCTGTTTCATCAACTTTTTATAATTACGCAAAAATTTGCTTGACGGAACTAAAGTGATATTCGACAGTTTAGTGTTTTAAGAATCACTTTACAATTTTTTCTTACCAAAATTAATTTTAGAGATTAATCTTCGCCAGTTTACTTTTAAATCAATCGCTTTCAACCAAAAGTGGGTATGGGCAGATACATTGAATTTTAAGAACGTTTTCGAAACTTTAAAAAATCGATAACTCAAAATTTTTAGGATTAAATTTTAAAATTGTTTTTATCTGCTTATGAAGCATAGGGAAGACCGGGGATTAAACAAACTTTTTTTGTTAAATTTCATTTCTCATGGAGTATAAATAGGGATTGCAATCCCGATCAAATTTTACGATCCCGGGATTTCGGGATTGAAGATGTTTTAATCCCGGGATTATATCTGTGGTCGGCGGGAAAAAGCACTTAAGTCAAAAAGTGCAATTTTTTTATTATTAACCTTATACCATTCATATCGTTATGTTTTTATACTGGTAATTTGAATTTCGGCACTTGAGTTTCCTGTTTATAATGTTAGTTCCATTACACATATTTTTATTAATAATATTTTTCTATTGCAATAAAATTTTGTGTAATCAAAAAATAATAAAAGTTATATTTAAAAATGAGTATTTATGTTTACTCCATAAATTTTTTTAAAAATTTTACATGAAAATGTATTTTTTAAGAATAAACGAATAAACTGAATATATCCATTTGTTTACATTTGTTAAAAACTACTTAAGTTATTCTTATTTTATGCCAGTTTAAGTCAAGTATTTACTGTTTCTTAAAAATTTTTATCATGTTGATATATTGTGATAATTTAATACTTAATTTTAAGTAAAATATACCATACAAGTAAAATTCAAACTCACATGATAATCAGTAAAATAAAAAAACGTTGCTCCTGAAAATTGCACTTTTTGACTTAAGTGCTTTTTCCCGCCGACCACAGATTATATAATGTGAAGTATTTGCTTAAAAACAGAAGCTAATGCAGTGTATATATATATTTTTTTAGAATTACAAATCATTTACATAATTATTGAATAATTTAGTAATTACCATTTATTTTTATTAACTTTTTATTAAATTTGTTTTAATTATATCATAGGTGTAAAGATGTTAATAATAATTGAAAAAAATATATATACCTACCGTATTATGTTTTATCATTATAGAAATAATCGAATTATTAGATATAACATTTAAATAAATGAAATATATTTGAATATACTTATTATACATTAGAATACATAATTACATAAACAAATTTGCTGAAACTGTTAAAAACTCAAACAAAGCACAACTTTAATTCACTAAAAATTTAGAAAATAGACTGTTTTATAAGTAACAAAAATAAAAGAAATTAGGATGATTATTATCTTAGTACAAGAATTTTTTAAAATTTTGTTATCATACATAAGACGGCGAGCGGCGACATAAACAAGCTTATACTTGCAAAATTGCATCGTTAAACTTATTCACGTTTAGTAGATACCAACTATGAGCAATTTTTTTTACAAAATAATGTACTTATAGTTAAATTTTTTAAATCCCGAAAATCCCGGGATTCTACATTTAAAATCCCGGGATTTTCGAGACCAAAAAGCGACCGGGATCCCGGGATCCCGAATCCCGAGATTGCAATCCCTAAGTATAAACAAGCTTTTTACATCAAAATTGATTTAATGAAATATTGGACATTTGTGTTCCTTCCACGATATTTATATTTCATATGTTTCGTAAGAATTTTTTTTCTTTAGTAAGACAGCTGTTACTTACAACCACAACGTTGGGGCTAAAAGTAACAATGATCGGGGTAAGTTGTAACGGAAAAATAATTTACACAGCTCATAAGTAGTGGGTAAATATATTAGTATTAATCAACAAAATTAATATTTCATTCCAAATTATACATAAGCAAAATTTAAAAAAAATAAAATTCTTTGGTACAATCAAAAAATAATAAGTGAACATTACCAATTTTCAAAAATGTGAAACAAAACAATACAACAAATTGGAAAATTAATCCGACAAATTTTGTATGTTCTCATTTACGAAGAAAACCACCAATTATATGCTAAGAGTGAACATTTGCAAGTGAAAACATTGATTGGGGTTAGTTGTAACACTATTACTTTTGACACTAAGTGTGCACAAAACAAATTGGAGGGAATTCACAATTAACCACGATTCCAACGTCAAATTGTGTTGCATCCACCAATAGCCAACAAAATTTAGAACATAATAATCTTGGTACTTTTTTGTTCCTCTATTAGAGATTGCCTAAAAGTCACTCGACCAGTGACACAACGCGTTAACTTTTAGACAGGTAATAGTGGCTGGAAAAAACCTTTATGACAGATGAAAACTAACAATGTACCTAGGTAGGGAGGTGGATGTAAATGAACAGTGCACAAGCGCTTAGTAGGGCGACATATAACAAAAATTAAAGAAACTATAGGCAATGTTACAACCTACCCGTGTTACTTTCATTCCCGGTCTCCCCTACATACAAAAAAAAAACTAATGCTTCTTCTTTCATTCAATTTACATAAAAATATGCATAGCACAATCTCTGACGCCAACAACTGACAAAACGTATGGAACATATGTTAAACCTGTTCTAAATATGGACTGCAGTTCCTTATTTCAATGTCTACTTGACACTCAATAAATCTGCATACTCCCGCCACGTTTCTCACAAAGATTTCACAACTTCAATCAAGAACGAAAAAATATTCGTTACGGTCAAATAACACACATTACAAAATCGGTATACTTAATGCTATTCGATACTTATTACTTTGATTTAAGATTATTTTATACCAACCACTTTTCACAAAGTTATGATAAGGTCTTGGGTCATTGCAGCGTATATACTAATATAATAAGCGATTTATGATATGGTGGGTATGATTGATCGCACCTTGAAGGCCAATTTGCACTGTATTAGCTGCTCAAAGTTGGGTGTGTAGGATTTACGGAGCTAAGTTCGTTTTTTTTTTAAGACCAAAATTATTTGTGCTTTTTTGTGCTTTGGGCTGTAAATAGGGACAAGTTTGGATGAGTACCAAAGCCATTACTTCTCAGAACACACGGAGAAAATTAAAAATCATGCCGTTGTTACGTTATTTTTAATTTTTCGTTTGTTGCTGTTGCAAATAATAATTCGTGTAGGTTTTTTTTTGCCAAGCAGGGACATCAAAATGCGCCAAGAAACGCATAAACTAAAGAAGAAAAGCGAGAGTTAAGAAAAACTATACAGGCATAACTGAATCCGTTTACCAAAACTACATAATTTTCAGAAGTTAGAGAAAAAATTACCCAAAAGATTGGAAAAGATTCCTGATATGATTGGGTTCAATTTAGATAAATTGTGGGGATATTTAAGCGATTAATTTATTAAACAATGTATACCAAGCTTGGAATAAAGTTTTTACTTGATAATCATGATTCTACCCTGTAGAACCTACAGGGTGAGTCATTAGTGCGGGATCGGTCGATTGTGGCTAAACGGTTGGAGATAGAAAGTTGATTCAAACGCTGTTTCATACAGTTTTTTCTTCCGAACACGATAAAAATATTTTAAAATATACAGGGTGAATCACTTCTCTGGAACTAATAATAGCAACTTTTATATTTTAAATACAACAGCCTCATTTTTATTTAATATTTATGACCGCCTTTATTTTAGCTTTGAATCATTATAAAATAGTACAGGTTTTCATGCGGCCTTGTCACTAAAAAAAATAAAATTTCAAACTTTTTCAAGGTTTTAAGTCTTTATTTAAAAAATTATCCTGAACTTATTTTTCGAAGTACAGCGTTGTAATTTGGTAAGGACATGCAGAAAACATTGCTCTATTCGCTCGATAGTATTATCTGTCATTATAAAAAAAGGTAGGTCTAATGAAGTATGACACTTTAAAAAAAGAATTTAAAAATTTAATTTTTCGACCAAATCCTCAAAAACAATTTACTGGTGGTACTGGTATCACGATTTTTTTATGTTATCCTTGCAACTTCTATATTTATCCTTAAAAAGTTTCGCGGTAAAGTTCATTCATTAGAGCTATTTAGTATGTGAACCGTCGTAGGTTGTATCGGCGCCTGCAATCTACAGCATAAATCTTTCACTCGGTTGGCGCTTGTAAAATGATTTGCACGTGAACCTATTAGATATGCAAATTATCTAGTAGGTGTATCCAAATCGGAACTGTACTTAACATAGATCTTAATTTATAGTTGTAATTTCGTAAGCCATTTGAAAGTCACTTGGTGGTCTACAACCGTTGACAATTAACGACATTGAAATTCAAAATATTTTATCACGTCGTTAGGTTATAACGTGACATTATTTTAATTATTATTGGGACAACCTCACAGCAAGTTGTATAATTTAACGATAACCAATCAAATTCAACCAATAACGTGATCAGAAATTTCGGTTTCATTGTTATTGTGATGCAAAAGTCGTTGGCGAATTAAAAATAATGGCTACTGCTAGAAATATGTAAATAAGCTTGTCTTAGATGCTGTTGTGTACAGTTTTATTCCAAATCTTGTGCCATTTCGGGTACTCCAATAGCTTAAATCAAAACGTATTTGTCTGTAATACTTTATCAAAAGATATTGCTTTAGAAGAAGTGCCACCTTGTCTTGTAAACAACTTAAATTTGTTGAAAGATTGTCTTCGGTTGGTAAATTATAAATTTCTGTCATAACCCAAATATAACAATAGATCGCTGTAAAACTTTTCAAGATTTTATGCACGAGTTTTAAAAAGTTACTTAAGTTTATTGAATTAGCAATTCCAAACTTAAGATCCTGATCGTTTTTGAACTGAATCAGAATTGGGTCTAAGAATTTAAATTTGGAAAGTAGATAAGTTTTCGTTGTTTGATATTATAAATCAGAATGGATAATTGAATTTTATTCATCCTGAAACTCAAAAAGTTGTATGACTTTATTGACGGTAAGTTTGAAACGAAGATGTTTTTCAACTTTTGTTTCTCCTCAATGGAATTGTCTTTTGGTAAATTTTAAAATGCACTAGATTTGTTCAATTATTATGTTACTAGATTTCCTTTTTTTCACATCACAATTTTCTCAAATTGTATGAAAACTGTGATATTAAATTAGTCTTAAAACTAATCCAATGTTTCGATTTTGAATTTAACTTACCGGGTGGCCGGTGATCCTAGTGGTATTACATATAAATTATTTAAATTTTTGAAAAACGATACATGCTATACTGTGACACCCCGCCTGAGATCAATTATTTTATTTTACTTCAATGGTATTTCATTTACTCTTAAATGAATAACATTGCAACAAATGCTGATGCATCAGTTACTAAAACCTGTAACACTTCAAAAGGGCCAAGTTATGAGGATTTCAACTTTAGCAAAAACATTCACCTTAAAATATTACGGTCATAACTTGGGTCCTAAAACGCTAACATTTGGATTTCGTCAATCAACAAACGATTTGTTGATAAAGTTGTTCATCATAAGTAGAGCAAACTACTCGCACAAAAATGTGTTTATAGGAAGGAATGACAAAGATGCAACTACAATAAAAAGGGATAACAACAGGGAACCGAAAATCTTGGGAGAGTCGCACTTGGGTAGTTTAGAACCAATCACCGAGAAATGTACACCAAAATTAAAGAATTTATTGTTAAAATTCTTGTGTTTTATTTGTTTCTTACTGTGTACTAATTGCTCTAGACCTGTGTACTACGTAAAACAACGTTTCAGGGTCTTACCACGTTACAAAGACGATCAAGAGCCATAATTAACAACAATAAATATAAGAGTAACATGTACTCTTCCACAACAGTGCGGCCTATGTACAGTACGGTCCGTCACACTACAAAAATCGTACTGTGCCAAAACATAAAATGTACTGTTTTGTGTACAGTCAATTTTTTTTTTTGGATTTAAGAAAGAAGCATTTCAACTGTATGCAGCTCCAAAGAGCTCGTCTGATCTCCTGTGACTCCATCGTATTATGAGGGTTAAATGACAACCAAAAAAGGTGGTTAACATCAAAGAATGTTATTACAAACTCAATTGTTTTTAGTACCTTGCAAATGTTGAATCCAATGTGCACTTGGATTGAAAGAACACCACGCAGCGATTGTTCTGCCCACCAGTGAACTTGATCTGTCTTAAAACGATTCTAACCATTACGTTGTTAGTTTATACGCTTTCGTGCAAAGAAAAACAGTCTTGCCAAAAGCGCTTGTTATCGACGGGAAATCCTTTTAGCGTACAGTCCTTTGTTTCTTGCGTTACAACTAAAAGATGTTTGTTTGTTAGGGTGGGCAATATCAAAATTTTTGTAACAAAAAGCGGTATTAAAATAATCTTTAAACATTTAAATTTCAAATACATAGTTTTGTAAAATACCTAAAATGTTAAGATAAATAAAATTACCTCAATCCGTAGCTAAATAAAAAGTTTTTTTTTAAAACAAATGATCAATTGTACACTTTCAATGTTAATTACGTAATTATACGTATTGTTTTGCCAAAACTATACATAATAACTACATAAATCGTAAATAATAAGAAACAAACTGCCTGGTGGACTAAAGAAGTCAAAATAGAAGTAAAGGAAACTAAAAAACTTTGGAAAAAATACCTGACAACAAGCAAACCAACAGATTACGAAAAATATAAACAACAAAAGAGAAAATGCTAAACGAATTGTGCAAGAAGCAAAAGCAAAGACTTGGGAGGACTCTGGAAAAAGAATGGAAGAACGTTACAAGGTATTAAACAACCTAAGACAAGATAAAAATCATACATTAAAGCAAATAACGGATAAACAGGGAAAAATACAGACAACAGAAAAAGAAATTATCGAAAGATAAGAAAATTATTTTAAAAAAATTGGAAAGAGATAACATAATAAATGATGAGGAAGAAGAGCGATGGCAAGAGGAATACGAAACAATTGAACAAGAATATGAACAAGAAATAACCGAAGATGAGTTGGAAAGAGCGATACATAAAATGAAAATTGGAAAAGAACTAAGTAAGAACAAAGTGTATGAAAAAAATATTGTTCTAAGAAACTTGATATTTTGTTAATTATTAGATTAGATGTTAAATTATATTACTAATATAAAAAAGGCTTCCTAAAAATCATTTCATACGACATATACACTTCCTCTAGAACAATTTGATACACTTTTTTTTTGTAATTTTACATAAATTTTGAGGAAGCTTTTTTTTTAATTATGAAAAATTAAAGTTGTGATGTTCAATTATTTCCAGGGGTTTGGAGCAGTCCAATTTTTTAGTTGCTCCGCTCCAGCTCCGCTCCGGCATCAAGATGCCTGCTCCAGCTCCGCTCCCGCTCCGCTCCGCGCTCCAACTATTAATAAAATAAGTTTTTTATTTAAAAATTTGTTTTTAAAAACAAAGCTAAAATTTTATGAGATATGTGGAAATGGACCAAAAATTACAATATTTGACCCTAAGAAACAAGCGAAGTTAAAAAAATAAACAAATTATTGATCTTCAGTTAAAAAAGTGAAAAAAAGAAAAAAAAGTTCTTTAAAATCTTTCAAAATTCAAATACAAAATAATGAAAATTAATATTCAGAAAAGTTACATTATAATAATTTTACTTCAAAAAAATAAAATTTAGTTTATTTATAATTTTATTAAATACTATACCTACCCATGAGAATAATTCATAAAAAAAAAAAATGCAGTTTATAATAGTAAACTGGAGCAGTGGAGCAATCAAAATTCTTTGCTCCGGGCTCCGCTCCCGCTCCGGGCAAAAACCCATTGCTCCACTGCTCCGCGCTCCGCTCCAAACCCCTGATTATTTCTACATAATACCATAAACTTAAGTAAATAAAAATGGGGCCTAGGACTTTTCTGCTTTTCCGTAATGCATTTCAACTGGTCTAATGAAAAAACTTTTAATTAAAATTTTTATCTTTAATATTCCTCAATCATTACAATATTATTTTCACGTCACAACTGTTGGGTTAACTGTCTCATGAAACTGCGGCATTAATAATATCATTGAATAATTTTTCTGCCTTCCATTGTTGCCGCACAAGCAGGGTGTTACAAAAAATGAGGATAATTAAATTCTTATTGTTAGATAGATTCATGAAATGCATGACTTTTTGGAGTCACACATGATATTGGACGTTTTTATGCACACCGAGGATTTATTTGCAAGTTTAATATATTACACATTGCAAATATTAATGTCGACATTTATCATCTCCTGGCTTAAACGTGTGTGAGCGCGTGCGTGCGTGTTTAAAATCTTTCAAAAATCTTTCAACGTTTACAAAATGACAATGAAGAAAAATCGTTTTTGTTCTTGTCATGCAAAATGCGTTTACATTGGCTTCAGAATGTTTCTGTAAATAAAGAACACTATTCACCATAATTTTATTTAGAAAAAACAATACTGAACAATTACAATATTACAAAGAACGTACATGCTATAAATTAAATATTACATAGTAATAAACTTCCATTATTTATTATCTAAAAGCTAAAACAATGTAGATTAGTAATCTACAGATACAATATAAAATTTGTGTTTAATACTTGTAAGTTGTGGCATTTAAAATATAAACTAACATTCAATAAACAATACAATTTTGAAATAACTGCAAAAATTAATACAAATTTAAAGTATCTACTTATTTTACTGCTTTATTCGTTAATAATTAATAATCATTAGTTTTCTACCACAACAGTTTTCTTCATTACATTAACAACTCCGAAATATGTATAAGAATAACAGCACTTATTAGAGCTTTTTCTTTCATTTAAAAACCGTTTATACAGGGTGACAATACTCTACGTGTGTTGTTTGGGTAACTTTCTTATTATGAGTGTTCCATAGTCGGTTAAAGTATCAAAGTTGAGCAGAATTTCAAGACGAATTTAATACCAATTGACATTTGAACTACACGTTCATCTTTTTTAAATATTTTGTAAAAACTAAAAACAGACGATTCTTTCAATGGTACCTAAATAATTCCATAGCCAGCTATGTTAAATCAAAAAGTGAAATGATTCCTGTAGTTAGTTTTACGAAGAATTAGAATAAAATACCTATCTATAAAGTCATGGCGTTTATTTATCACAATAACTAATCCACACGTTACAAAGAAAACATTCATGTATAATGCTTATTTATTTAGCATAACATAGATTCACACATTGTATAGTTAAATACTAACGTATAACAATTTTTATTTAAGATAAACTACTTGCAAATTACCCACGCACACGTACCTGTCAAACTCTACTAACATAACCTCACATTTTCTCCCTATCTATATCTTACGAATTTACTTCTCAACACTAGATGGGGCTAGTTAACCCCCTTGCACAATATTATTGTTTTTATTAAATTTAATCTAAGTGGCCATTAAAAAAACATTACATATTAAACTAGATGTACTTCATTAAACACAAAATATTTAAAACTTAAATAATTTAAGATATTTTTTACATTTCACAATAATTTGATTTTTTACTTACTGCTATACTATATAATATGATATGATTAATAAACTTAGAAAATGAATCTGTAGCAAAAAAAAATTAAATTTACTACTTAAAAAAAATATATGTGCTTGACAAAACGAATAATGCCCGGTATTATAGGTTCAGTTTAAACTGCTTGTCAAGTTTAAACTTAATGGTGCCTGTACACCTGAGAGTAAAGTACTCTCGAGAGTAGCGTCGCCAAGGATACAGCCCCTGAGAGTAACTCGCGATTGGCTGTATCCTTGGCGACGCTACTCTCGAGAGTACTTTACTCTCAGGTGTACAGGCACCATTAGATTAATAAAAATAACCATAGTAACCTTATTATTATTCTTAAGTTTAAACTTGACAAGCAGTTTAAACTGAACCAATAATACCGGGCATAAGTCAGTCATTCTTAATAATAAACACTACAATGTAATGATATTAAAGTAATTGACTTTCAAAGATAAACTTTAAGTGTCTCGTATATTCCGATGTAATGAGTTAAAATTATTAAACCCCCTAGCGTGCGTGTATTTTATAGTATCGGGTGATCAACAATGACTGATGCCCGCTAACTTCAGACCGAAAATAAAATAACCAAGTTTTAGTTGGTATCTCAGTGTAAAATTAGGATATCAGTGGCGTAGTATTATTGACGTTTTTTGTGACGTTCAGGTTGACCTGTCATTTCGTGTGCGGTTAGTAGCTTTTCGTTCTAATTTGCATCTTTTCGTAAAAATCAGTTATCGTTTTTCGTTTTCTGTGCGTTCAGGTTGTTCTGTCATTTCGTGTGTGAACAATATTTACATATGTATGCATATTAATAAAGGAACTGATTTAAGGTAGCCTCACTTAATTGTTTTTATGAAGCTAATTCTTTTAAACAAAAAGCTTTGCAAATCTTTTTGTCAGTAAAAACTGCAGCTGTCGTATTCAAATGGAGAATATTATTACCCGTTCTGTCAATACAAACTTTTTTTTCTACGCTACTGGTTTTCCCCTATGGATTACCATCCATTCGAACAAAGTTCCTAACACCCTTGGCATCAATCATTTTCGATCACCCGATAGTTATGATAGTAAAAAAAAATCGTGTCTGCAGTGCGTTTCAAACTCAGTTTCGCTACGTAAAACCCGAGAGCTAAACCAGCCTCCCACTCATGCTTCACTGATTACTTTAGTAATATTTTGATATATTAAATCTGAATGACAAATTTTAACATATTAAATGAATTTTTAATAATCTCTAACAATTATTGCGAACAATTTACTTTTTATAAGGGGTAATTTAATACAATTTTGAAGCGTAAATATGAAAATTTAATCAGATGAATAAAATAACTGTATACTGTATAAGAATATTTTGGTATAGGTATGTCACGCTGATCTTGGTTAGTGTATTATAAAACAAAATCATATCACAAGAAATAAACAACAGTGTCAAAATAGTTTTTAAGTATAATTCAATTAACGAATTACTGAATTTTATTGAATGAAAACGTTTATTTCGAAGTAAATTTAGCGTGAGTAATGCATTTTTATTTATTATCTGTTTGTTAATATAAATTTTATATTACTATAGTTTTAAATTTGAGAAACCGTGCAGTTGCAGTTAATCTAAATACATTGAGTCAAAAAATATGTCCTTAGAAGAGGTTCTTATTACAATTGTTTAAATATTTTGCAGGGTTTGGTATAAATAAGCTTAAATTAAAATCTTTTCTTAGTTTTTAAGAATTTTTTGTCATAATATAGGTAATATCAGATTCAAGGCTCTCGACTTTTCGGCAATCCCGAAGACTAGTTCACCACGGTGTGTTCACAAGTGGCGCAAACGTAGGCACACAAAATATATGTAAAGTTAAATGTTTATTGCTTTAAAAAAAAAGCTTTTACAGACCTCTAACCTGACCCTCTTTTACCAACAAAATGAGTGACGGTCGTGAGAAAGGACATTTACACTCTGAGTTTAATATTTTCAAGAAAACACACAGTATTTCTTTGATGCTTACGTTTGAGCCACTTGTGAACACACCGTGATGAGCTAATCTTCGTGATTGCACTTATTTACAGGGTGTAGACTCGGATCACGCAACTTAGCAATTTCAATGGTAAAATTTTAAAAGTCGTTTTCTTGCTCCCCTAATTATTTTAGAAAAAAAGTGCAAATACGTTTTTTGTAGAGAAAAAAATTCTGTATCCATAAATGTAATTAATATAATTTTTTACTTTTCCACAATAACACAAAATTAAGCAATTAAAAAACGCGTTTTGACAAAAATCTGTACTGCCTTGGAATTATGCTATGACAACTGCACAGCCTAATGTCACTTATACTGTCACTTTGACGTGAAGTTAATTCATAATAATCATTTTTATTATATCTTGGAATGAAAACATAAGTAACTGTGTAAAATAAATGTTTGATAAAATATAAAGTATAATTAAGAATGAATTTCGCGTCAAAGTGACAGTGTAAGTGACATTAGGCTGGGCAGTTGTCATAGCATAATTCCAAGGCAGTACAGATTTTTGTCAAAACGCGTTTTTTAATTGCTTAATTTTGTGTTATTGTGGAAAAGTAAAAAATTATATTGATTACATTTATGGATACAGAATTTATTTCTCTACAAAAAAACGTATGTGCACTTTTTTTCTAAAATAATTAGGGGAGCAAGAATACGACTTTTAAAATTTTACCATTGAAATTGCTATGTTGCGTGATCCGAGTCTACACCCTGTATAATCAATAATCATGAATGATTACATAAATAAACCAAAAATGTGTTGTGTAGGTTTATTCCACGTTGCAACGTGGTGGACAAGAATCAAGTTTATTGGCGGCCGTTGCCGTTAACAATGGGCAAAATATTGTCATCGGTTGTGGAATTTAAACGAAATAAAGAAAAATTAAATTTATTTTATCGCGGTGGTGTTGAATGGTAAGCCATTTTGTTACTGCGGCGCAGGGTTTGAATTTTACAAGATGAATTGTCACGGAGGCCGGAGGTGAGAAGTGAAATTGGTTCACGAACGAGTGCTGCAGTTGCTACCAGGAAAATGCAATGGCGGAGCGACCTCATAGCTGTGTACGGACAGTGAGCAATACACGAGATTTTAATTAAATAATTGAAATAGTTTTGTAGTGGAAACATTTAAATTGGTAATTTTTTAGGTATAGAAGAAGTTGAAGTGATGTTAGATATTGATCCGGCAGAAAAGCGCCGATTAGTAAAGAAAATGAATATTTTGAACATATGCACATCATCGAAACTCAAAAGTCGATGAATTTAATTGGAACTGTGAAGAGAAAAGCGATTGACGTTTATTAATATTAATTATTTCATGAGTGCGAGTGAAATATTAACGAATAAATCAAATAAATTAGATGAATATTTTGAACATTTAAGGGAAAAGAAACGGGTTTACCGGAAATTTTAATTTAATTTGATTTATTTGTTAATCTTTTAGGGTCGTTATTACAAATGTTAGTTAAATAGTCGAATACTTAGCTATCCTTCAGTATTATAAACGAAAATTGCCAAATAAATAGGTAGTTAACCGTGAAATAACCAACTAAAGTGATAAATAAACAAACACAAACTCATAGATTCATAAATCGTGTGTAGGTATATGCGATGTCTTTATGATTATTTATTAATTACCTTTTATAATTATTATTAAGTCAAATTTACTAAACAGTTGACATAAAAAAGTAGAGTTAAAATTTATCCCGTGGTTTATCAGAGTTAACTTCGGGGATTTATTTGACAAGTTAATTTGTTTGACGTTTATGATACTCAAAACGGCTATTTATTCGGGAAGTGAATTTTACTCCACGAGTAGGTAAACTGCTTATTCGTCGTTTATAATGACGGCCCATATTCGATTTATTCATTGTAAAAGTCGTGAGTGGCTGTAAGTTATCGATTTAAGTTAATTTGTTTGTTACGTTGATGACATTGATGACTCGGGATCACCGGAAGTTCAAGAGACAATTTATTATAAACGTCTCAAGACGATTTTCAAAATATTTAGGATGAATTTTCACATTTATATAACGGATTTAGATAATCACAAACATCTCGAAGATTCATTTGTTTAGCCCAATCTAACGCTGTATAACCTCTATTATTCTTGATATAAATATCAGCCCCGTGATCTACTAAAAGCTTAACAATGGACAAATGACCATAATGAGCGGCCCAATGTAAAGGTGTTGCATTATCATCATCTCTAACATTAATGTCCGCTCCGCAATTAACCAATGAAATCGCTAGATCTAGATGTCCAATACCACTCGCCACATGTAATGCAGTCTGATTCAAAGGACCAAATTGTTTATTTATAATTCGGTTGAATGATTCAGAGTTTTTATGATTAACTAAATCATTTAATATAAATGTCGTGAAATTATTGTAAAAACAATTACAATAATAATGTAAATATATCTCTAGATTATTAACGTCAATGATTATTGTTTTATCGTTAAATTTCTTAGTAATTTGTTCGGCAATTCTAAACGAATTTGTTTTTATTGCGTAATCTAAAGGATAAAAGTTTAATTTGTCTCTAACATGTTTTGCGCCTTTGGATAACAAAAGTTGAACAATTTCTTCCATGACTAAGTTAGGTTTATAATCTAATCTATGTTTATTGTAATATATTTCTTCCCCCCGTTCTGGCACGGGATGTCTTAGACCCCACGAAGCTGCCAAATGCAAAGGCGACCTCCCGCCCTCATCAACGTCATTAACAATGTCAGGACATGATGAGATCATCGATTTAACATCATCAAAATGTTTATTGACTATGGCAAGGTGTAATTTATGATTTTTTGCCAAAATTCTGTCAAAAACGTTACGAACGACATTGTAGTTGGGTTTTAATATTTCTTCAATCAATTTGAGGGCGACTTTTCGATTCAGACCTCCCTTAAAATTCGCACTAAGCCACTGAGCCGCGAAATACTCCGCAAACGTCCGGTGCACGAAATTTATATTAAAGTCGCTGCCAACAACTACGATTCCGTCCTTCTGTACGAGTTTAGTTTTAATAATGGCATCAAACTTTGATAATTCGGTTTCGACGTCCAGTTCGTTTATTAAGTCACGGGGAAATATGATTTTTAGCGCGTACAAATGTTGATACTCGTTGATTAAGCCACTAATTTCTTTACTGTAATGACCAAATTTGAATTGCAATATTTTCAATTTTGAGCGAACAAAACTTTCGTACAAATAAAGCAAATCGAAACTTTCGCTCAAATCAAGTTCTCCCGTTTGTGCATAAATTTTACAATCATCACTAAAAACCTCCGCTAATAATCTACATTGTAACGGCACGCCAGTGAATTCGTTATCCCAATCGCTTAAATTTTGTTCAGTCAATTCCAACAATTTATCAACAAATATTTTTACCCTATCGCGATAATTATCGTCCTGCAGATTGTCAATTTCTTGTGTGAAATGTTTATTCAAAAACGTAATTTGATCATCTTTAGTAAACGGATTTAATGCGATACTAAAAGTGTCAAACTTATCCTCGACATGCGCCTGCATTACCGGTCTAGTAGTGAGAATCATCTTATAATTGTTATCGTACAAAGATCTGATCATATCAGTCACCTCACTTTCATACGTGGTCGCAATTTCGTCAAACCCATCGAAAATAATGAAAACACGATTTTGATCCAACATACAATTGAATATTAATTCATTAATTTCTGTTCCGCACGAATTCTCGGCCATGATGGCTTTATTAAAATATATTAAATGTTGAGACGGATTTGAATGATTTGTTTTAAATTCGTTACTGCAGTAATAATCCAAGTAAAGTTTTAAATCTACGTTCAACACCCAAATATCTGATGGTATTTTGTGAGCTATGTAATCCATGAGAGTGGATTTTCCCATCCCCGGACCTGCGCTAATAATACAAAGTTTGTTTTGAATATTATCAACGAAATTCATTGATGACATCCTGACATTAGAATTAGTTCTATACTTTTTAATATTGTTGATACCACGTTCTGTTTTAATCAATTCAAAGTTGCTTTCATTTTCATTTAAATACAACGCATGAATGCGCTCTTTCGGATTTCCTTCAACAATTGATTGAAAATAATCACTTTGTGACAAAATAACATTATAGTTGCAAATTATTTCTTTAATATTACAATTATCTGAATATTTAACAAATTTAATTTGTTTTATATTCATCTTATTATTTTTTATACATTTTTTAAAGATATTTTCATTTTCAATGATAACTAAAAATCTATCGCTTTTACATTCACTCAGTGCCTCGGGATAAATTATTATTTTTGATAAAGTTTGCGGCACGTAAGAAGGAAGCAACACATTTAATTCACCTCCTACACAAAATTTATTTATCAGAATATAAATTATATCTTTTACTAGAATTTTATTTGCAAATTGTTCAATATTAGGTATTTGTTCCAATTTTATTGATTTTCCCTGCAATTTAACATTTTTCTTAAATATATTTGCTTTCAAATCCCTCTTTAAAGTCGATAACTTATAAAAAACGTTTGGATTTTTATCTAATTGCATATCATCAACAATCTCATTCACTAAAATTATGACTCCCAATTTACATTCAGTTCTTAGTAACACATTTAATATCGCTCGATATTCTACAATGTTATTGGCCCGTAATACTAAAGGTATTTCACCAACTAACCACATACCTTTAAAAATATCCAACAATGTAATGTTATCTGTGACACCAAATAACCTACGAATTTGGATATCTATTCCTGATCCCTTCAAATTGCACATAATTTTATTCTTATCGTCAGACGTAAAGTTTGTAGTCCAATATTTGACATAATCAAATTTGCCTACGTCTATATTACATCTCTTATTAATTTTATCAAGCACATACGTAACAATAAAATCATCGATTACATTATTATTATCGGTTTCAACTAGAGTGATTTTCTGAGTTTTCACAGTGTCATGCCATGATTCTGTATCAACAATTTTTGAATACTTAAACGCTGTTGGATAATATTGGTTTATAAATGGATCTAGTAACAATTCAGTTAATTTATTCGATATTAAGCATCTTGTGATGGTGTAAGGTTTAGATGCTATAACGTAACTATTTATAAAACTTAAATAATTTTTTGTAACTGTTGTTAAGTCACGAGTATCACAACATTTTTTTATTTTATTGCTGACAAGTTGATTCAGTGCAGATTGATCAGATTGACCACAAAACCAAACTAATGTGTCTAAAAATGGGCAGAAGTTTTGATCATTAAAATGTTCAGAAATTTGTTTTATATCTCTTAATATGTTTTGTAAATTATTTTTGTTATTTGATCGTAAATTATTTATGTATTGGCGGTGATAATTTTCTAACTGATTTGTTGGTGAAGCCAATTTTTTATCAAGTTCCTCAATTGTTGATACAGATGATACAAGATTATAAATAGCGTTATATTCTTCAATAAACAGTTTACAATTTATATTATATATGTCAGAAGTAGTTGTACTTAGAGCTAATAATTCAGGATTTGTATTTTTTGTTAAAAATTTAAATTTGCTATCCATTGTTCTATTCGTAAATAAAATCAGGTGATTATTACCGATATTTTCAATGATGTCTCCTAATTTACCTTGCTTATAATTACTTAAAATATCCCCATAACCCTTGAAATATTTAATTAAGCTAAAGTCCCCTTTCTTTGTTGAAAAAAACTGATCAAAAGCAATGCTTTTACCTTTTTCTGAGTGTTTTGCTTGAACCATGTAAGTAGTCCATTTTCCACTAGGATATTTGGTCTTCACCACCAGATCATCAAATGGCAGACAACCTGCCACGTTTACTGCCATTTTATAATCTATTACGAGGTGGTTTTCAAATTGCTGTAGCGCTACGAAAGCCGGTAGTTTGCTTTCGTAATTCCGACCTAAATCACTGGTTCCTGGTACTCTCAGATATTTCTGAAATTTTTTTTGAATGTTAGTTTACGAAATTGTCAATATTTTCAAAAATGGCGCAAATTTATAATTTAAAATATATTATAAACAAAAACTTTACCACGTTAAGGTTTTTTTTTAATAATTTACAAACAAATATGGTTTCTAAAACTGTACTGTTTTGGCCATTAAAGGCGTGTCTTAAAGTAATGTGGTAATAATTTCATAACCAATTAACACCAACCTTGTATTTTCAATTTTCATTATTGACGGGGTTAGCAAAGGTCGCTTATTGAAAAGTGAAACAACCTGTAGGTATGTATTACACGGGATCCTCGTACTCATAGTGCCCCGTATTAAGTGGTGCACTTGTGCATATTTGTACATACGATAATAGGAATAATTTTTTTAAAGTTTATTAAATATTTTACGCTTGCGGACAAAAAATTGTTTTCACAACACTGCTACGAAAATTGGGGAGCGACATGACAATTTTTTGGGAAAAACCAACATTAAGTTTAAAAAACGTCTTCAAACTATGTATTTACATGTTGAAAATTTAAGCCTTAAGATCGCAAAACTTTATTATTTTGCGTCAAATAAATTAATATCTGTTAAAATTTATATCTGTAATAATGTACAATGCAAATAATGAACGCGTCACAATACTATTTTATCTTCTAGCAAATACATGCACAAATGTTCTTAAATATCGAGTCAGCGTGCAAATCACTGAAATTTTGAAATGTTTTTTTTTAAATTTCACTACAGTTTTTTTGTGTTATGAATAAATAAATAAAAAATAGTGAGCGTAAAACGACAAAGACCTTTTTATATTAAACGCTTCATATCGTTTGCTAAATAGCCTGAAGATATATCATTGCATTTTTGCTGCTAACTTTAGTATGCGATGTGAAGCGCTTTACAAGATAAAATCTTAGTACGTTTTATTAGAGTAGGTACCTACTTTAATTTTTTTAAATATTTAAATACTAACTGTAGGTTGCAAGATTGATGTTCCAGGCCTATGATCAACAACTTTTATTTCACTCTCAGCATCACGACTTCCAGAAGTAGATTGTTTCATCCCTTGGACTTCCGTTAGTACCTCTTCGATTTTGTTTTCAATTTCTAAGACCGCGTATAGTATTTTCCTGTTGGACTGAGCTAATTTTCTACCTGCTTCAACGCCTTTCAGCATATAAGCAGTCCATTGATCAAAGGTGTCGATATTCGACAGCACATTTGAGTTACCCTGGCGTTGATTCATAATTAATAACTATTTTAAACTGAACTTCTTAAAGAAATTTAAATAAAAACTGAAAATTATTTCAATGCGCGAACTTCGAATGTTTGTAAGAAAACTTTCGATTACGTGGAATATGAAAAGTACAAATATATATAGATTATTTTATCTTATCAAATGGGTGCAGCTATCAGTTGACCAAATAAAAAATGTAATCCTTGATCAATCGTATCTTAACACGAGTTTAAGTGTTTACATCATTTTGCACACGGTAAATACCTAAAAGTCACGTACACAGCGATCAATCATTCATTTAAAAAAACTTGCAATCGATTAAGATAAAAAATACTTGTTAAAAATGTGGCTACGTTTTCGCAAAATCTATATAGGTACATGGTTGCATAAAGTGTTAATCGAAATTTAAATTACAGACATTCCAGTTATTAAGATGTAGAGTAAACCCGGGCAAAATTCCGCACCGGGGTAAAAGTCCTATTAGGGATAGGAAGGACTGGAGAGTTAAGAGAGAATAGGTTTTATTATACACTGAGAAAAAGGTTTATTTAAGACAAAGTGAAATTCATTTGTTCCAAATATATGCTAGAATTCTATATAGCCAAATGTACATGACAACTGACGTAATAAAATGATCAGTTTGAGGAATATAATTGTATCAAATAAATAATAAATTGTGCCAATTATATAACATTACTGAACAAAAGAACATAAGTTTGTGTCAATAAAATCATCAACTTGTACCAAATTTACATTGGTATTAGAACAATCTTAACATATCACCTTAATCAGAACAATAATACTATATTTGCAACAAATCAAGGGTTAAGTTATAGCAATATATACAGCGGGTAGACTTAAAAAAGCACGATATTGTAAAAACTATATTTGTATTCACTACAAATAAATCACAACTCTTGTGTGTAATAAATATTGGAAATAAAATTAAGGAAATATTTTTATACGGTGCACAAAAAGAAATACATTGACAAAATATAAATATATATATTTAAGGTCGGTAACAATACATCTCTGAAATATAACAGTACCATAATGTTATCACACTAACATTTTCCATTTTATACTCTGCAATAAAACTTGTTAGCTAAAATTAAACAAATTCTTTTCTGTTTACTTATTTTGCAGTACCTACTTATAACATTAATAAGGTAATGTAATATTATACGAAATACAGAATAATATATAATAAAGTCAAATAATGTTTGTATATCATAAATATACCACTGTATTAAAGTCCATAAATGTTCAGATTCCAAAGGATATGCAACATTAAATGTAATAAATGTTTTAAAACACACTTCTAGTCCTTTTAATAACGATGGCACTTTATATAATATTGAATCAATACTTAAGTACACAGCTTTAACTTGGGTCACAGTTGACGCTTCAACTATTATGAATGGTTGCACTGTTGGACCATATTTTTTCATTTTTTTACGCTATTCCTCAACAATTGCGTCTACTTCACTAGCAACATACAATTAGAACAGAAATTTAATATATTTTGGTTCCAATAACAATCTAACGAACTCACCTTCACTGAAACCAGTATACCTTCTACACTCTCTGTGATAGACGGTTTCCATTTTTTTAGTTTTGATGATCTGGGTGGTACACTGCTTCCTAATAGGGATAACCTTATGATGTTTTTAGAATCTACATGACAAAAAATTCATTAAATATTAATTGGTATACAAATTGACCACTTCGTACACCCAACAAGGGTATTAATTCTTTTAAATCACTCTCAGTTAGCAGAGAAAAGTTTTCTTGATCTATTTGTTGTTCTAAATTAAATAATAGTTTATAATTAGAAAATTGCACTAACAATTTGTTTCGGTAGGTACTTATTGCAACTGATTATATTTTGCATAACAAATTCGGTAATTTGCAAGCGAAAACATTGATTGGGGTTGGTTGTAACACTGTTACTTTTGACCCTAACTGTACACAAATCAAATTGGTGGGAATCCCCTAATTAACCACAATTCCAACGTCAAATTGTATTGCATCCACCAACATATAAAAACAAAATTAGTTTTACACAAAAACACTATCGTACACCTTATATGATACTATAAAAAAACTTCCTGAACAAGTGCAAAACAATTTATACCGCATTGAAAGGTGAAACAAAAATGGCGTTGAAAACCGCGGCAATGATACACACGTAATACCTATATATTTAATATGACAATATAATAGAAAAAAGCGTATGGATACATAAAACATTTACTTACCTTCAAATATGGGTTGCAAAGCAGATAAACCCCATGCCGCTAGTGTAGTTTTCACGAAATCATCCATTATAATGCACACGATAACTAAATGACGCATCGAACACGAAACGATGAATGATGCTCGTCGTATATCAGAGGGCACTTGTCCTCTACCAAACAATTTACTCACTGTCTCAAGTTTTTATTTATTTGTGTCAAATATATATTAATAAATGCAAGAAAATCATTTATTTGTAAATTCACATAAGTTGATATGTTTCGTAATAATATTAGCCTATGTGAGGCAAATGTAGATTTATTGTGTGAATTAAATACAGATCAATTACACCCAATTATTGGGTCAAAGTGATTCATAAAGTTACGCTAAACAAAAAACGTTGTCATAAATAAATATAAGCTGTTGTCAAATTTTCTAATTTGAAAGCAAATATTTATTTGTTAGAAAGATTCATTTTTCTCAGTGTAGGTAGTTGAGATACAGTATCTGTGGTGGACACATATAGTTCTAGCTTGATCGGCAGTTAAACCGCTGCTTAAATGAGCTAAGTGTGAAAATGCTTGGCTTGTTATAGTTTTCGATGATCTTTTATTAGGCAGTGATATTTAAAAGTCTCTCACAACCGGCATGCAACTTTTTTCATATAAACACCCTCCATTTTAGCTACACAATCATGTCGCCAAACGTTTCCTAACTTAAACTAAAGATGCCGTCATATTACTTCTATCGTAATTAGCACGCATGGGGGCAAAAAGCCGCAGTCTTGACTGGGGTAAAAGGCCGCACACGGGCTTTTGTCCCGTCTATTTAATTTGGAAAGATTCAAATCCACATTTAAGTCTGATCACGAAGCAAGTTTGGCTGATCACTGTAGATAGATAGATGGACTTAAGGTTCTACGAAATTACTAGAAAAAAATTTCGACGGTTGGCTTTTGACTTTGCTTCGCAAAATAACATTGTAAACGATTTTAATAAGGAGTCACAAATGGCGGGAGACGACTGGACCAAAAGTTTTTTTTTTCTCGACACAAATTTTCTTTCAAACGCCCAAAAAGACAAGCGTCGGAAGGATTATAGGTTTCTATAAAGTCCAAATAGAAAGATTCTACGATAATTTAACGAACAGCCATGTCAGAGAAGGGGAAAACGAAATTTTTTGCCCAGGTTGTTAAGAAATATATGAAGATCCACCAGTCGAGGACTAGATTGTGCAGTAAATGCCACAACTAGTGGCACGAAAGTTGCTCAAATTTTGAAACCGGCGAGTTCGCCTGTGATTTTTGTTGAATTCGTCAAATATTTATTGTGTTCTTTTAAATGTGATATTTTTTTAAATTTTGTTACAGGACTGAACTTTTATTTTGTATTTTTGAAGAGAATTAACTTTCATTTTATAAAATAACACACCGTATATTAATGTATCAAAGATGTAAACATTTTAATTAGACGAATGCGCGAACGGACTTTTGCCCCATCAATTTGGACTTTTGCCCCATAGGGTGGGGCAAAAGTACCAATCTACATAAAAAAAAAATATTTTTATTTGAATTCGTTACTTTTGGTGGCAACCCATTTTATGATGCAATGAGAAGTGTCTAATGTGTTCATAAAAAAAATGTTGACCTGTTAAACATAAAACTTACTTAGGGAGTTGAGAACGTTAAGTGCGGACTTTTGCCCGGGTTTACTCCAACTGGTTTTGGTTAGTAAAAAGAAAAGATCAAAACAAAGTAATATCTGGTGTGGCCACCAAATTTATTTTAGTAATTATATAAAATTAGAGAGAGTTTAATAAAACGACTTTTTACACATTTGAAATATTTTATACCTACTCCGAAGGAGTTAAAGACTATTTTTAAAAACCGTATTTTCCGGTTTTTCCCAATTTTCACGGATACCGTTTGACATATTTCCAATTACCCTTCGGATTATTAATTTAGCAACTTCACCAAATTTAAATTTATATCCTAGCTTTTATAATACGCAAGATTCCCATGTTTAAACTCAAACTTTAAACACCCTTTGTGTGTCCGTATGTGTATGCGCGCGCGAGTTTTTGTGTGTGTGCCAGACGTTAAAAATTTAAATTCTTAAATTCACCATACGTAGTATGAAGAGTGTGTGTGGGTGTGAATGTGTATGCAACAGGAGGTAGATACGAAAACTCGTATTAAATCGACCTAAAAAATAAAGTACTAAAACATAATTCAGAAAAATTGGTAGGTACTATGATTATTGCAAGATACATTTGCGTAAATCATTTCAGCTACACATTATCATTGCATTTTGTATAAGAATAGGTTTAACAGTTACTTAAAAATAGGACTGGGTGGATTAAAAAATCTATAAAGACGACGAAGTTGTTCCCTAGATACAGTTTCTGTTGATCTTCTTCATCGAGAGAGTTTTAAGTGTACTTTGTCAGCAAATCTTTAGATTTTCAACGCCCCTATCCTTTCTCGACGTATAAATCAACTGAAATCAACACATCAATAGATTCATGACTAGCAATAATTTGGAAAATAAAAACGCTCTTTGCTGTTAGGTACATATAAATAATGTATCATAAGAGATACAAATTTGCTAAATCCAGTGTAAAAATACTATGACTAAACGGAGAAAAATTTTCTACATTTAGCTGAATATGACATTAGTATTAAACTCTTTTAGTTGTAAGCAAGCGAGATTAATTTTGTTTTTAAATATTGAACCACTTTTAAAAGTATTTTAAATCTATTTTCTTTCATGCTTTATTTAGCCTTTACTGTTTTCAAAATATTTTCTCGTCAATTTTGTGTGTTTAGGCAAATCTCATTCCAAAGAATTTTCTTTCTTTTTTTGGTGGTAAAATTTAAAAAAAATTAAAACACAAAATAACTAGTGCTGCCACGAGACGAGACGAGACGAGATTTATCCATTCTCGATCTCGAAAATTCTCGAAAGTTAAATCTCGATCTCGATCTCGAAAATTTTCGAACGTGCAATCTCGATCTCGAATTCGAGAATCTCGACTCTCAAATTTTAAGTTCATGCAAACCGAATTTATACATTGCAATGCTTTAACTAAGTGTCCCTGATGATATACAGAAAGAACGCTGTTGTTTTAAGTTCGGTGCTTCCCCTGTGCAAATAATGTGAACGCATATTAAAGCTAACAGCATACGCCATCTGTCAGTGACAGAATGTCACGTAGTTTCTAACCTATATTTTTGAAAAATACTAAAAATTTAAATTGTTTTTAATTCTATCGCACAAAAAATGTAATATGCACCTCGGCCAAAACGTACTTTTTCGGCCTTGCCTGTTTGCCTGTTTGCAAACCAGACTATTATGTATCAAGGCCAAAAAGTGTAACTTTTTCGGCCGCGTCTGGTTTGCTGGCCGAGACGTAGTCGAGGCCAGCAAACAGGCATGGCCGAAAAAGTACGTTATGGCCGAGGTGCATATTACATTTTTTGTGCGATCGAATTGAAAACAATTTAAATTTTTAGTAATTTTCAAAATTATAGGTTAGAAACTACGTGACATTCTGACATTCTGACTGACAGATGCCGGCGATGTACCGACCCTCTCCTTAGCAATGGCCGTAAAAGTTACTTTTTCGGCCGTTGCTAAGGGTAACGGCCTGAAAAGTAACTTTTACGGGCGTTGCTAAGCAGAGGGCCGGTAATGCAGTACTTTATGGTTGCTAACGCGTCCGTTAAACAGCTGTTTCTAGTACGATCGCACAAAAATAACTATTAATTAAAATGTTTATCTTTAATATTCCTCAATCATTACAATATTATTTTCACGTCACAACTGTTGAGTTAACTTTCTCATGAAACTGCGGCATTAATAATATCATTGCATAATTTTTCTGCCTTCCATTGTTGCCGCACAAGCAGGGTGTTACAAAAAATGAGACAGGAGATAATTAAATTCTTAGAGAGATTCATGAAATGCATGACTTTTTGGAGTCCCACACATCATATTGGACGTTTTTATGCACACCGAGGATTTATTTGCAAGATGAATGTTTAATATATTACACATTGCAAATATTAATGTCGACATTTATCATCTCCTGGCTTAAACGTGTGTGAGCGCGTGCGTGCGTGTTTAAAATCTTTTAAAAATCTTTCAACGTTTACAAAATGACAATGATGAAAAATCGTTTTTGTTCTTGTCATGCAAAATGCGTTTATGTTGGCTTCAGAATGTTTCTGTTAATAAAGAACACTATTCACCATAATTTTATTTAGAAAACACAATACTGAACAATTACAATATTATAAAGAACATACATGCTATAAATTAAATATTACATAGTAATAAACTTTCATTATTTATTATCTAAAAGCTAAAACAATGTAGAGATTAGTAATCTAGAGATACAATATAAAATTTGTGTTTAATACTTGTAAGCTGTGGCATTTAAAATATAAATTAACAATCAATAAACAACACAATGTTGAAGTAACAGCAAAACTTAATACAAATTTAAAGTATCTACTTATTTTACTGTTTGTCATATAAGAAAACTGCTTTCCTTAATAATAATCATTAGTTTTCTGTCAAAACAGTTTTCTTCATTACATTAACAACTCCGATATATGTATTAGAATAACAGCACTTAGAGCTTTTTCTTTTATTTAAAAACCGTTTATACAGGGTGACAATACTCTACGTGTGTTGTTTGGGTAACTTTCTTATTATGAGTGTTCCATAGTCGGTTAAAGTATCAAAGTTGAGCAGAATTTCAAGACGAATTTATTACCAATTGACATTGGACCTACACCTCCATCTTTTTTAAATATTTTGTAAAAACTAAAAACAGACAATTCTTTCAATGGTACCTAAATAATTCCATAGCCAACTATGTTAAATCAAAAAGTGAAATGATTCCTGTAGTTATTTTTACGATTTTACGAAGAATTAGAATAAAATACCTACCTATCTATAAAGTCATGGCGTTTATCACAATAACTAATCCACACGTTACAAAGAAAACATTCATGTATAATGCTCATTTATTTAGCATAACATAGATTTACACATTGTATAGTAAAATACTAACGTATAACAGTTTTTATTTAAGACAAACGTACCTGTCAAGCTCTACTAACTTAACCTCACATTTTCTTACGAATTTACTTCTCCACACTAGATGGGGCTAGTTAACCCCGTTACAAAATATTATTGTTTTTATTAAATTTAATCTAATTGGCCATTAAAAAAACATTACATATTAAACTAGATGTACTTAATACACAAAATATTTAAAACTTAAATAATTTAAGATATTTTTTACATTTCACCATAATTTAATTTTTTACTAACTGCTATACTATATAATATGATTAATAAATATAGAAAATAAATCTGTAGCAAAAAAAAAAAAAAATTACTATTTAAAAAAAATATATGTGCATGACAAAACGAATAAGTCAGACATTCTTAATAATAAACACTACAATATAATTATATTAAAGTAATTGACTTTCAAAGATAAACTGTAAGTGTCTCGTATATTCCGATGTAATGAGTTAAAATTATTAAACCCCCTAGCGTGCGTGTATTTTGTAGTAGTTATGATAGTAAAAAAAAATCGTGTCTGCAGTGCGTTTCAAACTCAGTTTCGCTACGTAAAACCCGAGAGCTAAACCAGCCTCCCACTCATGCTTCACTGATTACTTTAGTAATATTTTGATATATTAAATCTGAATGACCAATTTTTACATATTAAATGAATATTTAATAATCTCTAACAATTATTGCGAACAATTTACTTTCTATAAGGGGTAGTTTAACACAATTTTGAAGCGTAAATATGAAAATTTAATCAGATGAATAAAATAACTGTATAAAAATTTTGGTAGGTATAATGTCACGCTGATCTTGGGTAGTGTATTATAAAACAAAATCATATCACAAAAAGTAAACAACAGTGTCAAAATAGTTTTTAGGTGTAATTCAAGTAACGAATTACTGAATTTTATTGAATGAAAACGTTTATTTCGAAGTAAATTTTGCGTAAGTAATGCATTTTTATTTATTATCTGTTTGTTAATATAAATTTTATATTACTATAGTTTTAAGTTTGAGAAACCGTGCAGTTGCAGTTAACCTAAATACATTGTGTCAAAAAATATGTCCTTAGATGAGGTTCTTATTACAATTGTTTAAATATTTTGCAGGGTTTGGTATAAATAAGCTTAAATTAAAATCTTTTCTTAGTTTTTAAGAATTTTTTGTCACAATATAGGTAATATCAGATTCAAGGCTCTCGACTTTTCGGCAATCCCGAAGACTAGTTCACGACGGTGTGTTCACAAGTGGCGCAAACGTAGGCACACAAAATATATGTAAAGTTAAATGTTTATTGCTTAAAAAAAAAAGCTTTTACAGACCTCTAACCTGACCCTCTTTTAGCAATAAAATGAGTGACGGTCGTGAGAAAGGACATTTACACTCTGAGTTTAATATTTTCAAGAAAACACACAGTATTTCTTTGATGCTTACGTTTGAGCCACTTGTGAACACACCGTGATGAGCTAATCTTCGTGATTGCCCTTATTTACAGGGTGTAGACTCGGATCACGCAACATAGCAATTTCAATGGTAAAATTTTAAAAGTCGTTTTCTTGCTCCCCTAATTATTTTAGAAAAAAAGTGCACATACGTTTTTTGTAGAGAAAAAAATTCTGTGTCCATAAATGTAATCAATATAATTTTTTACTTTTCCAATAACACAAAATTAAGCAATTAAAAAACGCGTTTTGAAAAAAATCTGTACTGCCTTGGAATTATGCTATGACAACTGCACAGCCTAATGTCACTTATACTGTCACTTTGACGTGAAGTTTATTCATAATAATCATTTTTATTATATCTTGGAATGAAAACATAAGTAACTGTGAAAAATAAATGTTTGATAAAATATAAAAAGATAATTAAGAATGAATTTCGCGTCAAAGTGACAGTATAAGTGACATTAGGCTGTGCAGTTGTCATAGCATAATTCCAAGGCCCTACAGATTTTTTATAAAAACGCGTTTTGTAAGTTGCTTAATTTTTTGTTATTGGAATACTAAAAATTAATATTAATTACATTTATGGATACAGAATTTTTTTCTCTATAAAAAACGTATGTGCACTTTTTTTCTAAAATAATTAGGGGAGCAAAAATACGACTTTTAAAATTTTACCATTGAAATTGCTATGTTGCGTGATCCGAGTCTACACCCTGTATAATCAATAATCATGAATGATTACATAAATAAACCAGAAATGTGTTGTGTAGGTTTATTCCACGTTGCAACGTGGTGGACAAGAATCAAGTTTATTGACGGCTGTTAACAATGGGCGAAATATTGTCATCGGTTGTGGAATTTAAACGAAATAAAGAAAAATTATATGTATTTATCGCGGTGGTGTTGAGTGGTGAACGATTTTGTTACTGCGGCGCAGGGTTTGAATTTTACAAGAGGAATTGTCACGGAGGCCGGAGGTGAGAAGTGAAATTGGTTTACGAACGAGTGCTGCACTTGCTACCAGGAAAATGCAATGGCGGAGCGACCTCACAGCTGTGTACGGACAGTGAGCAATACACGAGATTTTAATTAAATAATTGAAACAGTTTTGTAGTAGAAACATTTAAATTGGTATATTTTTAGGTACAGAAGAAGATCGAGTGATGTTAGATATTGATCCGGCAGAAAAGTGCCGATTAGTAAAGAAAATGAATATTTTGAGCATGCACAACATCGAAACTCAAAAGTCGATGAATTTAATTGGAACTGTGAAGAGAAAAGCGATTGAAGTTTATTAATATTAATTATTTCATGAGTGCGAGTGAAATATTAACGAATAAATCAAATAAATTAGAAGAATATTTTGACATTTAAGGGAAAAGAAACGGGTTTACCGGAAATTTTAATTTAATTTGATTTATTCGTTAATCTTTTAGGGTCGTTATTACAAATGTTAGTTAAATAGTCGAATACTTAGCTATCCTTCAGTAGGTATTATAAACGAAAAATGCCAAATAAATAGGTAGTTAACCGTGAAATAACCAACTAAAGTGATAAATAAACAAACACAACCTCATAAATTCATAAATCGTGTGTAGGTATGTGCGATGTTCTTATGATTTAAACCTTTAATAATTGTTATTATGTCACATTTACCAAACGGTTGACATGAAAAAGTAGAGTTAAAATTTATCCCGTGGTTTATCAGAGTTAACTTCGGGGATTTATTTGACAAGTTAATTTGTTTGACGTTTATGATACTCAAAACGGCTATTTATTCGGGAAGTGAATTTTACTCCACGAGTAAACTACTTATTTATAATAACGGCCCATATTCGATTTATTTATTGTAAAAGTCGTGTGTGGCTGTAAGTTATCGATTTAAGTTAATTTGTTTGTTATGTTGATGACATTGATGACTCGGGATCACCGGAAGTTCATGTTTTGATGAGACTATTTGTTATAAACGTCTCAAGACGATTTTCAAAATATTTAGGACGAATTTTCACATTTATATAACGGATTTATATTTGACGGATTTAGATAATCACAAACATCTCGACGATTATTTATTTTAGCCACATCTAACGCTGTTTCACCTGCTTTATCCTTGATATAAATATCAGCCCCGTGATCTACTAAAAGCTTAACAATGGACAAATGACCATCACGAGCGGCCCAATGTAAAGGTGTTTGTTTATCATCATCATTTCTAACATTTACGTCCGCACCGCAATTCAACAATGAAATCGCTAGATCTAGATGTCCACAAGCACTCGCATTATGTAATGCAGTCCAATTCCAACCCCCAAATCGTTTATTTATAATTCTGTTGAATGTTTCCGAGTTTTTATGATTAACTAAATTATTTAATATAAATGTCGTGAAATTATTGTAATAACAAATACAACAATAATGTAAATATATCTCTAGATTGTTAACGTCAATAATTGTTGTTTTGTCGTTAAATTTAGCTGTAATTTTGTCGGCAATTCTAAACGAATTTGTTTTTATTGCGTAATCTAAAGGATACAAGTTTAATTTGTCTCTAACATGTTTTGCGCCTTTGGATAACAAAAGTTCAACAATTTTTTCCATGACTAAGTTAGGATCATCATCAAATCTATGTTTATTCCCATCTACTTCTTCCCCCCGTTCTGGCACGGGATGTCTAAGACCCCACGAAGCTGCCAAATGCAAAGGCGACCTCCCGCCCTCATCAACGTCATTAACAATGTCAGGACGTGATTTTAGCATTGATTCAACCACATTTTTTTGTCTATTGACTATGGCGAGGTGTAACTTATTGTTTTTTGCCAAGATTCTGTCAAAAACGTTACGAACGACATTGTAGTTGGGTTTTAATATTTCTTCAATCAACTTGAGGGCGACGTTTCGGTACCGACGACCTTCGTGATAATTCGTACTAAGCCACTTTGCCGCGAAATACTCCGCGAACGTCCGGTGCACGAAATTTATATTAAAGTCACTGCTAACAACTACGATTCCGTCCTTCTGTACGAGTTTAGTTTTAATAATGGCATCAAACTTTGATAATTCGGTTTCGACGTCCAGTTCGTTTATTAAGTCACGGGGAAATATGATTTTTAGCGCGTACAAATGTTGATACTCGTTGATTAAGCCACTAATTTCTTTAATGTAATGACCAAATTTGGATTTCAATATATCCAATTTTGCGCGAACAAAACTTTCATACAAATAAAGCAAATCGAAACTTTCGCGCAATTCAAGTTTACCCGTTTGTGCATAATTTTTACAATCTTTACTAAAAACCTCCGCTAATAGTCTACACTGTAAAGGCACGCCAGTGAATTCGTTATCCCAATCGCTTAAATTGTTTTTAGTCAATTCCAACAATTTATTAACAAATATTTCTACGCTACCGCGATGATCGTCTTGTAGATTATCGATTTCTTGTGTGAAATATTTATTCAAAAACGTTATTTGATCATTTTTACTAAACGGATTCAATGCGATACTAAAAGTGTCAAACTTATCCTCGACATGCGCCTGCATTACCGGTCTAGTAGTGAGAATCATCTTATAATTGTTATCGTACAAAGATCTGATCATATCAGTCACTTCGCTTTCATACGTTGTCGCAATTTCGTCAAACCCATCGAAAATAATGAAAACGCGATTTTGATCCAACATACAATTAAATATTAATTCATTAATTTCTGTATCGCACGAATTATCGGCCATGATGGCTTTATTAAAATGCATTAAATGTTGAGACGGATTTGCATGATTTGTTTTAAATTCGTCACCGTAGTAATAATCCATGTAACGTTTCAAATCTACGTTCAACACCCAAATATCTGATGGTATTTTGTGAGCTATGTTATCCATGAGAGTGGATTTTCCCATCCCTGGACCTGCGCTGATAATACAAAGTTTGTTTTGAAGATAATCAACCAAATTAATTGATGACACACTGACATTAGAATTAGTTTTATACTTTTTAATATTGTTGATACCACGTTCTGTTTTAATCAATTCAAAATTGCTTTCATTTTCATGCAAACGCAATGCATGAATGCACCCTCTTGGATTTTCTTTAATAATCAATTGAAAACAATCACTTTGTGTTAAAATAATATTATAATTGCAAATTATTTCTTTAATATTACAGTTAGTGGAATACTTAACAAAGTTTATTTTTTTTATATTCATCTTATTATTTTTTATACATTTCTTAAAGATATTTTCATTTTCAATGATAACTAAAAATTTATCACTTTTACATTCACTCAGTGCCTCGGGATAAATTATTATTTTTGATAAAGTTTGAGGTACGTAAGAAGGGAGCAACACATTTAATTCATTTCCTACACAAAATTTATTTATCAAAATATAAATTATATCTTTTACTAGAATTTTATTTGCATATTGTTCAATATTAGGTATTTGTTCCAATGTTATTAATTTACCCTGCAATTTAACATTTTTCTTTAATATATTTGTTTTCAAATCCCCCTTTAAAGCCGATAACTTATAAAATACGTTTTGATTTTCATCTAATTGCATATCATCGACAATCTCATTCACTAAAATTATGACTCCTAATTTACATTCAGTGTTTTGTAACACATTTAATATCACTTGATATTCTGCGATGTTATTGGCCCGTAATACTAAAGGTATTTCACCAACCAACCACATACCTTTAAAAATATCCAACAGTGTAATGTTATCTGTGACACCAAATAACCTACGAATTTGGATATCTATTCCTGATCCCTTCAAATTGCACATAATTTTATTCTTATCAACAGACGTAAAGTTTGTAGTCCAATATTTGATATAACCAATTTTGCTTACGTCTATATTACATTTCTTGTTAATTTTATCAAGCACATACGTAACAATAAAATCATCGATTACATTATTATTATCGGTTGCAACTAGAGTGATTTTCTGAGTTTGCACAGTGTCATGCCATGATTCTGTATCAACAATTTCTGAATGCTTAAACTCTGTGGAATAATATTTGTTTTTAAATGGATCTAACAACAATTCATTTAATTTGTTTAATATTAAGCATCTTGTGATGGTGTAAGGTTTAGAGGCTATAACGTAACTATTTATAAAACTTAAATAGTTTTTTGTAATTGTTGTTAAGTCACCAGTATCACAACATTTTTTTATTTCATTGCTGACAAGTTGATTCAGCGCAGATTGATCAGATTGACCACAAAATATAACTAATGTGTCTAAAAATGGGCAGAAGTTTTGATCATTAAAATGTTTAGAAATTTGTTTTATATCTGTTAATATGTTTTGTAAATTATTTTTGTTATTTGATCGTAAATTATTAATATATTCCCGGTGATAATTTTCTAACTGATTTGTTGGTGAAGCTAATTTTTTATCAAGTTCCTGAATTGTTGATACAGATGATACAAGATTATAAATAGCGTTATATTCTTCAATAAACAGTTTAGAATTTATATTATATATGTCAGAAGTAGTTGTTCTTAGAGCTAATAATTTAGGATTTTTATTTTTTGTTAAAAATGTAAATGTACTATCAATAGATTTATTAGTAAATAAAATCATGTGAATATTATCGATATTTGCTACGATGTCTCCTAATTTACCTTGCTTATAATTACTTAAAATTTTTTCATAACCCTCGAAATATTTACATAAACCGAAATCCCCTTTTTTTGCACAAAATCCATCGTATGCAATGCCTTTACCTTTTTCCTGGTGTTTGGCTTGCACCATGTAAGTAGTCCACTCTCCACCACGATATTTGGTCTTCACCACTAGATCATCAAATGGAAGACAGTTGGCCACGTTTATCGCCATTTGGTAATCTATTACGAGGTGGTTTTCAATTAGGCGTAGCGCTACGAAAGCCGGTAGTTTGCTTTCGTATATCCGACCTAAATCACTGGTTCCTGATTCTCTGGAATATTTCTAAAAATTTTTTTGAATATTAGTTTACCAAGTTGTCAATATTTTCAAAAATGGCGCAAATTTTAAACTAAAAATATATTATAAGCAAAAACTTTACCATGTTTCGGTTTTGTTTAATAATTTAGAAACAAATATGGTTTCTAAAATTGTACTGTTTTGGTCAATAAAGGCACGTCGTAATGTATTGTGGTAATAATTTCATAACCAATTAACCAACCTTGTATTTTCAATTTTCATTATTGACGGGAATAGCAATTGTCGCTTATTGAAAAGTGAAACACCCTGTATTTATTACACGAGATCCTCGTACTCATAGTGCCCTGTATTAAGTGGTGCAATAGTGCATATTTGTACAAATGATAATAGGAATGTATTTTTTAAAGTTTATTAAATATTTTACGCTTGCGAAAAATAAATTGTTTTCACAACACTGCTACGAAATTTGGAAAGCGACATGACTGTTTTTTGGGGAAAACAAACATTAAGTTTAAAAAACGTCTTCAACATATTTACATGTTGAAAATTTAGGCCTTATAATCGCAAAACTTTATTTTAAAAGTAGCATAAACTAGCAAAATATATTTTGAACGTAAACTTTAAATATATTTAGTTAAGTACGTTTATGAATTTTAGAAAAATAAATATTATTTAATAAACTGGTGAGTGGTGAAACCACCAAATGACTTTCGCCAGACATTGTATATCCATTGTCCATAATATATATGTCTATTTATGTATTTTCGGATATAGAAAAGCTTAAACTGTAACTGCAGGCCACGCTATAGCCGTTCTAATTAACCTTATTTTTGTAAATGTCTGTCAAAATGAAGTTTCATGCGAGTGTTTATTAAGGAGTGTAAACTAAAAGAATGGTCCATCCCAAGGATAGTAAACTATAAGGATGGCCCATCCGACGAAATTCGTTATTATATTAATGACGAAAGAGTGTTATTAATGACGTCACCTATGACGTCCTACAAATGTTATTTATAAAGTGACAGATGTGTCATACGTCACACATGTATAAAACGTTCAGGTTTATGTAAATCGATCCAATTGGTTTATATGAAACGTTATCTTATTTTGCAAAGGAATTAACAAAAACATATTTAACAAAAAAATTATATTTAGTGAGCTATTCAATTAATGTCATACTAACTATACACAGGTGGAAATTTTCCGCTGACAGTTTATTTTTTTTTTACTAAATGACAGCTTTCATATACATGAGTAGAAAAAAATTATTTTTTTTTACGAAAACGCGTATGTACCTACGCCCCAAACGCGTATAGTAGTTGCAACCCTACCCGTATATGACAAATATAAAGTTTTAAGGTCCACACACACCGGCGCGATCTCGACGCGGTCGCGGGCGCGGGTACGGTCACGATAATTGGTAACCAAGGTTACTTATCGTGACCGCGCCCGCGCCCGCGACCGTGTCGAGATTGCGCCGGTGTGAGTTGACCTTTATGATTGAAGGTTTACGATAAAATGCTTGTGATCCTTATCTGCGCAATACTTAACAAAAAAGTGTTAATACTTACTCTAGGCTGCAACTTTTCTGTCGATATTTCGGGGGTTTTTTCGATGGAGTTTGATTGGTCAACAGATCCGTTCCTAAAACGGGATAGTCTCATTGCAGGCAATTCCTTCTCTGTTGTAGATATATTTTTAACAGGTTTTCTTCCACTTTTATCAGTACCATTTTTTGAACAAGATGGTTCTGTTACGTGCAATTTATCTGGTGTAGACATTTCTTCAATAGATTTTCTTCCGACAACAGATCCGCTGCTAGAACAGGATGGTTCCACGTTACCTAATTCCATTTCCACCTTGGTCATTTCATCGTCGACTGCTTTAAATGCTTCCACTATTTTCTGATTAGAACGTGCCAACAGTATTCCTGCTTGAGCAATTTCTTTTATAATTGTAGTACATTGTTCAATGCTGCTAAAAATTACAGGTAAGCTAACTGCATTCATTTGTCGTTGATCGCGCTCCATAATAACTAACTGAATTAGGTACTTCAAAAAATTGAAACAAGAATGATGAAAAATCTTTCAATAAGTGAACTACGAATGCGTTGAAAAAACTTTCAACTACGTGGAATATGAAAAGTACAAATATATATAGATTATTTTATCTTATCAAATGGGTGCAGCTATAAGCTGGCCAAATAAAGAATTGAATTCTTGATCAATCGTATCTTATCATGACTTCAAGTGTTTACATCATTTGGACACGGCAAATATCTAAAAGTCACGTACACAGCAATCAATCACGTTATTTAAAAAATTTGCAATTGATTAAGATAAAAAATACTTGTTAAAAATGTGGCCACGTTTTGGCAATATTTATTTTAATCGGCATTTAAAATACAGATATCCTATTAGATATACTAAACAACGTAAACGAACTATTTATTAATATGTGACCCGACAACACAGATGGGACAATTTCTAAAACCAGCCACTTCAAACATAATAGTACCTATTACCTATGTCTATTTATCTACGTCCCACTTCTTACGAGGAAGTCTATAATACCAGAATGTCACTTAAAAACACAAAATCAACAGGAGAAGATGAAATCCCAACAAACCTTTTAAAATATACTGCCGACTTAATATCTGGACCTTTAAGTCACATTATAAACATTTCATTAAAAAATGGCAGATTTCCTAACAAACTTAAATGTGCAAAAATCAAACCAATCCACAGAAAAGGGGATTTAAGTGACATAGGAAACTATAGGCGCATAGCCATCCTCACAAACATTGGCAGGAGTAACCAACAGAATATCGAAAATACTCCATAAACACAACATCAATACAGTCTTCAACGCTCCAGTGACGCTCTCTAATAAACTAAAAAGAACGCCTGGCTCAGGATTGAATCACCCGGGCATATATAGCATACCCTGCTCCTGTGGAAAAGTGTATATGGGACAGACTGGCAGAAGCATACAAACGCGCCTTAAGGAACATGAAGGGCAAACAAAAAGAAGACAAATAGAAAAATCGGCCGTAGCAGAACATGCCCAGGACATGGGGCATAACATACTTTTCGACGACACAAAATTACTGGCCCGCGCCAACCACTTCTGGCCTAGACTATTTAGGGAATCTATGGAAATTGCCAAGAACCCCAACAAGACGCGGTTCCAAACCCGGGAACGAAGATTAGATGGACGATAGCCGCGAAAGCCTGAAGAATAAATTATTGTGATATGTTCTAAGCCTTTTTGGATATTCAGAACAAATAAAGACTACAACTACTAATACGAATTGTTGGTGATATAATTTAAATAAAATTAAAACACAAAATAAACATTGACAAAACGTTATTGCAAATGTCTGCTACACTCCAAGCCTAAGAATTGTGTGGCTTATTTCCTTGGCAACAAAAGTTACTCTTATGTATTTTGTAGGTGTTGTAAAACTACAGCTGTACTGCAGTTCTCTTATTTTATATTACAACCTACTACAGAACTGTTTACTTGTATACAAGTATGGCGAAACTCATTAGGTAGCTACATCGACTTGTATAATTTTATTCGTCAAAAAAGGAAATAAATGATTAACGATGTCATCAACTAAGAAATGCAATTAACACTGACCAGAATTCACTAAACGATCTTGAATGCCTACGATTTTATTAATCAGACGGTAATTTAAGATAAACTTTCCCTAATAACAACAGATTACAAACCTACAGTTTTCAGAAACAGGTTAAATTATAGAGACAGACTTCGCCCTCATTGCACAGTAAAGTTTAAATGTTATTGCCAGTACGTACAATATATTAATTAATGCAGTATTACTTTGTTTACATCACAATATCACGTCTAGTCTTCAAGGTTTACAGAGGAAATTTGTCGCACTTTCCCAACATTTGCACTTACTTGATGGAGTTGGATTGCAATACGTAAATGTTTTAAATATATTGGATATTTCTGGTTTCCATATGTATATTCCGATTCTATTTATTAGATTTTCACCGGGACTCCCACATTAATTCAAGAGGTTTTATAAATTGCGGGATTTAATAAAACTACAACCAATTTACCCTGTATTAGTAATTATATTTTATAACTTTTAATTTGTGTGAAAACTGGGACAATCTCATAAAACTACGAATAAATTTTGTTTAATATGGTCATTTATCCATCAAAATATTTAAAAGTACTTTATAATTAAGTGTAACGACAAATAAATTGAAAAAGAAGCATTGAATAAAACTTGTTATGCAGCCATTAAAGTTCCAAGACCATGCAGACGTATTTCAAAAGTGTTTTACATGTTCGTTCTACTTGAACATATCAATCACTTTAAATAAAATATTCGATGTGACATCTAATTTTTTTTTCTTATTTCATACTCGTCAAAAGACAACAAAATTGTACGTCAAGTCTGGATTCCGTCATTTGCTTCGACAGATTGCTCTGAATTTGCGATTTTTTTTCGTTCGGTGGTATTTTTAAACCTGCTTGATATGCTGTCTTTTAGTTTATGAAAATACGTTCATGGTTTTCAAAGCTCATTATTTATTTAAAATTGTAATTGTTTATCACTCAATTCATGAATAATTCACATTTTCACCCTCCAAATTCTTAACAATTGCTTGATAATTAAATTTATTGTTAAGTTAAGTTTAGTGTTAATGTTATTTTTATCTCTTCACAACAATCGCGTCTTAAGATTGGCTTAAAAAACTCAATTAAAGATCTTTGTCTATGCATGGCATTATAACCTAATCTAGTTTTTTTTGAAAATGTGTTATTTATTAAATACTTCAAATTTAAAATGCGACAAATTTTTCGTTTATATATTACAGGATCTGGTAAAGCAGCAATTTTAAAAATTGCATCAAAGTCAAATATGAAAAAAATATTCGTTAACTACCATTATATTGACAATCCGCAAAAAGCCGTACAAACAAAAATCCAATCTTTTTTTAATGAATAACAAACATCAATTTTTTTGAAAGTAAATTGTAAACAAAATGTTGCAAGTTTGGGTTTGGACATTGTTTATTTGGATGGCGTCGAATACTAAATAAATGCTTGATGATTTGAGAGATTTAATTAGGTAACATACTTAAGTTTAAATAAAATTCACTAAGAAGAATCTTTTGTAGAAATGCTAGATCATTTCCAAGACTTTCATGTCTCCCTCAGTAACTTTCTTGATTTAATATTTATTTAACTTTATTGAATTAAATAAACACATCCTAACACTGCTGACTTTAAAAAGAGGGTGTCGAAACTGAAAAAGCATTTCTACAATAAAGTTTGTGTAAAAAAAGATTGTTGATTATTAATTAAACGCACAAGTCCTTGTGGCACAAATCAGCAAAAGAACTTTTCTAGAAAAATCTAGCAGAAAATATTGAGAACAACCCATCAAATGAAATAAAAAGTTTTAATGACAACTGGGAAAAATTAGAAGCAACAGAGACTATGCAGCAAAAGAAGCCCTAGGTTTACGAATCATCATAACAAATAACATCAAAACTGATACATAGTAGAAAAACTTTGTTCTGCCAAGAGGTGAAGAATGTGTGCAAGGAAAAAAAGCTTACTTAACATATAGAAGTTTAAGGACACCAGAAATAATCTTTATTCATACAAAGAACACTCATCTTTTTTAAGTTCAAACAACAAAAGGCCAAAATAAAATTAACAATGAAACACTTCTGTTTCATTGCGTTCTAAAACGTAAGCAAAACTGTTTCTATTAATTTACTAAAGACAAAATACTTCCTCGTTCCTTAGGCTGTCTTAAAAGTAATTAACTAAAGTATTCTGAAATTAACTAAGGTAAATATAGTTTCATTGTGTAGTTCCACTGCTACAATGCTAAACTGTTTGGCCACAAATGAAATAACGCGTTGCGTAATGTCCAATTAATTTTTGTGCGTTATTTTGGAGAATTAATGGCTACTTTATGAACTGTTGTATTTATTGATTTTCAGCGTTCGTTACATTATTACCAACATAACAAATGACCGTTCACCCCGATTGTTGAGTGAGTACTTGTAAAGACCAGATAATGTATCTTTCTCAGACTAATAGAAGCTCTAATAATAATTTTTATGTGGTTTTTATTGGCTATAAATTTATCTTTCAGCGCGGGTCAACACACGGCAAATTTGTTTTCCGAAACACACGGCTAACCTAAAAAAAAAGGAAACGGGCTTAAATAATAAATAGGCAATTAAAAAAAATATACTCGAACACACGATCAAGACGGACGACTATCGACAGCACGAGTTTTGATTTCTTTGAAAAAAAGTTATGGGCTAGAGAAATAAACTGTAAATTTGTGATTTCCTGGGACGGCGTCGTAAAAACTGTTATTTACACTTTAATCGAGAAATTAAACATACGTACAAGAATCTATTAATAAAAAATCAAAGACATATTTATTTTATCTTTACAATTTAAGTGGGTTAATATTTAAGTGATAATATACAACGTAATAATTATGCTATACTGGTAACTATTAACTTTATGTAAACATTATCATTATATTGAAACAGAAAGTTAAACTTTTACAATGAAAACACAACAAAAATGTTTAATATTTGTAAAAGAAATTTACCTTTTATCTTTAAAGTGTATTACAAAAAAACATATTTTAAAACTACTTTTAAACTATAATAAATTTCACTCTTTTTAGCTAACAGAATCTCATTGTCTTATTTACAAAAGACGCAAAGACTGAGAACGGAACGAAAACGTTAAACGAAATCAACCAAACTTTTTATTGGGACGAAAACGGAAACAAACTTATTATTTTTCGTTCAAAAACGAAACGAAATGGATGATTCCTAAAATCGGTTTAAACCGGTTTTATCGCAAACGCGAATTTACCGTCTATGCTGGAAAGACTCGCCCAAGGCAGTCAAATATCTCAAGTGAAATAAGTGAGCTTCAGTTTTCTCCATATACATAAGTATTAATAACTTTATTGCTAATACTTGCAATTTCGTGCCACACAAGTAACGGTACAGATATTATCTTTTTCTAATTTGTTGATTGGATCATCAATAAATAATAAATAATATACTCTTGATTGAACAACAAAGAGGCGCGTAATAATCATTCTAAACAGTTTAAAAATATAACATTTGACATTGATGATTTATGGTTTGACAAAGTAGTTGTGTTTTTGCACCTGACGTATGTTATACTAAATAAAATGCACCAAATTTATTTGGTTATATGTTAAATGTGTTTAACAATTTCGAATAACTCCAGAGGTTGTTAACTAATAACATTTATGTAAAATGGTTTTGGAACCCTATAAATATTTTGTAAATACCAACAAAACTCTTTTTCATGAAATAAATAAGTTGTAGGGTTGGAAAAGTTTTATTGGCACCAACTATTTAAAAGAAAAAATACGAACTACACATAATAAAAACTAATCTTAATACAATATTTTAACAACTTGTTGCTTTAACGAAGCTTGGCCATAAGCTTCTCTGACAAATTGTGTAATTATTTAAATATTTAAAAAATACCAAATAATAAAAGAAATTCTTCGTGCAATCTTTTAATAACTTGCTGCTTTAACGAAGCTGGTTCATTAGTGTCTTTGATAAACCGTTTGATTATTTAGGTAAATAAAATATCAATAAAAATAAGCTTTAAAGAAATCACTTACAATTTTTCGAAGTATCTTTGCATGTGCAAAATTAAATCTAAGACTTGTCTCTCAAATTGCAGTCTTATTAATTCGTCCTGTTTATTTATTTATGTGCATAGATTTGGATAAATAAATAATACTGCAACTGATGACGACACCGGAGACTTAGATTTGATTTGCACTAAGCCAGAAATACTTCCACAAAAGATAAGGGCATTTTAATTTAGCCTATTTGTACCTACTATTTGTTTCTTTAATGATCTGTTATCCAAATATATATTTTTTAAATTTTCAATTTGGAAATTTGCTATTCGTTTATCGGAATATCAAACTGTTTTAATTTTAAATATCATTAACCCTAATTAGTAACTGTATTTACTTCTATGTTTTGTAACAAAATAAATAGCTGTATCTAGCAAAATCAGCTGTTATTTACGTGGATAAGTACTTTCATACTTATCAAGGTAACTTTAAAAGTGTTTTATGTGGGTAGGGCGATTCGCCACCGTTTCTGCTAAAGTGTTCCATTTGCAGAAGACGCAATTAATTTATGGACGTTCCGTTTTTCTCTGTTTCTCATGGACATTACAAACAATGACCGCGTGGGTAAACATCTTCCTTGATGCAACCTTATTTACTTCGTTCACGTACATTAAAACACACACACATTTATAATCATATAAATATCTTTGTTTACTTGTGGTCGAGAATATATGGACGTCTGCGTATGATCGATGGAAAATTTTTAGGAAAATTCCAGTACAAATAAGATGGAATCACGTAAGTGAACTGTTGTAATGAGACAATTTCCTTCGAAATTTTTACGATCAGACACTTAAGTGTCGCAGAGTATTTCTTTAACCCAGAAATATCAACAAAATATAAAAAACATGGTTGCAAAAACAACAAATCATAAAGTTTAAAAGGATGTACGTAGCTGGAGTTGCTTTTAAATGTGGATTATGTTATTAATGGTTAGGTACCTAATTAAATTATGTTTAAGTAACACAATAGAGTGTAATAATTGTATTGCGCTCAAAATGCGTTAAAGCAGGGGCTAAAAACGAAAAAAAATCATTCGTTTCTGTTAGAAACGAAAACGAAATATACAGGGTGTTTGAAATTCGAGTTTAAGCATGGGGATCTCGCTTATTATAATAGCTGGAGTATAGGTTTAAATTTGGCAAAGTTGCTAAATTCGATGCTTATTGATAATCCATAGAGAAATTGGAAATAGTTATCTCAAACGGTATCCGAGAAAATTAGGAAAAACTAGAATATACGATTTTTGAAAATCGTCTATAACTCCTTTGGAGTATGAAATATTTCAAATGTGTAAAAACATTGCCGAAGCAACTTTTTAAGCCGAATCGGATGGTGATCACAAATTTTTCCTAGATCAATTCGTTTTTGTTTTATGACAACCAACTTTGTTTTTTCTTATGGGCGCAAGTTTTGCTATTTACATAATCAAATAGCATTTATTTTTCTGAATCCATTGATGTATCGCACATGGTATTTTACTTTTTCTTTCATTGTCAAATTTCAAAAAATACGTTTTAAACAATAACCATTATAAAACAGGTTGGCCGGTCATTGTAGTTTATGTTGTTTCCATGACAACCGATCAACAAACTAAAAGTTTTGAAGGCCTGATAGTTGTAAAAATGAACTTTAATAACGAAGAAAAACGCGATATGCTGCTTATAAGAAAAAACAAAGTTGGTTGTCTAAAACAAAAACGAATTGACCTAGGAAAAATTTGTGACCACCATCCGATTCGGCTTAAAAAGTTTCTTGGGCAACGTTTTTAGACATTTAAAATATTTCAAACTCCAAAGGAGTTATAAACGATTTTCAAAAATGGACTTTCCAGTTTTTCCTAATTTTCTCAGATACCGTTTGAGATATTTCCAATTTCTCTTTGTATTATCAACAAGCATCGAATTTAGCAACTTTGCCAAATTTAAACCCTATACTCTAGCTATTATAATAAGCGAGATCCCCATGCTTAAACTCGAATTTCAAACACCCTGTATACACTGTATATGTTTTAATAAACACCAAAGTTCCACCTCTTAAAATAAAGAAGTGCAGGGGCTTGAGAGTTTTTACGGGAATAACCTATATAATCTTTTTCATTGTTAAATTGTATACGTCAAATTGCAAGGGAGCAGATTTATTCCATTTTAGGGAGCAGATTTATTCCATTTTATCAATGGTCGGGATATGAAGCCTTGAAAATAAATCTCGTAGTTAGCTTGTCAGTTCACTGGACCATTCCTTCCTGTCCACTCTGCCCCAAATTTGTTCAAATACCCAATGGCCTGATTTTAATGATGTGCTGGTGGGTGCAACGCGATGGATAAATCCGCTGGTTTGTTTTCGAACATTTTCAGGTTAGTTAGCTTCCAGAATCATTGGATTACATCGATGTATTTGTTGCAAAAACAATACGATGTTTGTAATTAAAAATCAAAGTACAAGCTATTTTCTGAATCAAAGAAATACGAAGGTCTAACTTACTTTTTAACTAAGATACGTTGCATCGAATTTTTTAAGGATTTTATTAGACGATTCCTGTCAAAACTTAAGCGTCCAGCTAATTCCTCTAAGTAGTTTAACTGGCTTATCAAAAGAGATTCGACTGTTGCCATCTATAGCTTGCGCATCTCTTGCAGTACGAATAAAAATATTTAGCAGTTATTTTATTCTTGCCGACTTTGTAACGAATATTGTTGCTTGGAACATGCATCTATGATCTGCAAAACGTGCTTTCATGGTAATTTAGATGGTTATGAAGCTGATGCGTATGTTTGTGAATAACTACCAATTTTTACATATTTTTTGGACTAATTTTGATATCTATTTATTGCATTTACTTGTTCCTTTTTGACTGGTCTTTTAGAGTATGTTTTGTTAACGTTTTAAAAAGATTATTAAACTATATATTCACAAAAAGTGTTTCATTTGCATTGTTAAATACATTACATTGGGCCCAAACTTATTCATTTTACTGTTGCGCTTCACAGAGGGCTAAGTTAAAAATCATAACTTTATTGTGACAACTACAAAAAAAATACTTCCTCAGGACTTAGGGGCTATACTTTGTAGTGATTATCTTTTCATTAAACATTGAAAAATTGAATTGCGAATACATAGTATTTAGCAGCGAGATTTGTTTCGTTGGATAATTGTTGCTTTAAATTTGTGGATCCAGCGATTAGAGTTTATTGTTCGGCTAAATTTAACCGGTAATGTCTTGCGGTGGGTTTATATTGTTTCTATATATTACATTTGAGCCTCACTAAGGCGGCGTCGTAAAAGTACTTTTCGGCGTCCGTAAAGACCGAGCCTAAACTTGAAATTACTGCCCTTTTTTTCTTCGCACGTAAGTATTTCTTAATAATAAACTGTAGCTAAATGACTTAGCCTTTGGCATCTGTACGAGATTTTTGTTTGCTTTCGCCCTTACGATTTGGTTAGTTTTAATTGCTTCTAAGTATAAAGTTTAGTGCAGAAAAGGATTAAAAACTTTGATGATGAGACGGGATAACGAACGTTGAGAATATTCTACATTTCTAAAATGATAAAATCGTTAAAATACTATAGCGGTACGAAAATCACTGGAATCCTGTTATATTTCGAATAATTTTGAGAGGTCTATGAAGGTACAAAAGGTCTGAGGGGTAGAAAATTTTGATATACAGGGTGTTTGTTAAATTTTACGAAAATATTCGGGAGGTAATGCCTTACAGAAAATTAAGGGGGGCTTTTATATTCTTTTCCCCTAGACGTTTTCTTTTGGAGTTACACCCCTCTAAAAAGAAGCGGTAAAATTAGTTTTTTTTTTAATTTCTAAAATTTGGGTATACAGGGTGTGTCCCAGTTAACGTGAACAGCATGGGGATCTCGTAAACGGTAAGAGATACAGAGTTGGTTAAATGGGTAAGAATGATCTATGATTTAAGAGCAACTATTTCATTAAAAAAATCTTTAAAAATTTTTACAATTTTTACGCTATTCGTAAAAAACAAAACACTGACGTTTTCGATTTTTGCTTATAACTTGCTTATTCAAAATCATACCCAAAATATTTTTTGACATTATTAGGACACTTTTTTGCGTAGAATTGAAATTAGTTAATAAATTTTATCTATGTAGCGGCGAGCGCATATTTCCACGAGTGCGCAATTGCTTTACAACTCGTGTTATGTCGCATACTTTTTCTACGATTACATAAGACCTACGATTTTAACGACTTTTTGGCTAATATACGCATGTAATTACTTACGTTGTCTTGTCAATTTGGACGTGAGTCTACTTTGACAATTCTAGACAAGTGTGCGTTTTGCTTACCGTGCGTTCTAACTCACTTACTAGGCATGCAGGCAGTGTTTGACGTGAGTCTACTTTGATCATTTCTTTTAAAAAACACTGTGCGTTTTGCTTACCGTGCGTAAGGACCCACTTACTATGCATTAAGGCTGAATGGTAAGAGTCGTTTACGTTAGTGATCGTAGAAAAACAATTATTTGTTGTTTTGGTGTCAAATTGCCCGCAAATGGTTCTGCAACACTCCTTTTAACAACCGCTACTAACAGCTAATATGTATCAACAAACGATTAACGAGGCAATTATTACTAAATACATCCAACAAGTTATCGCTCCGTACATAAAGGAAACTGTTCTAAGAAACATTTATGAAATTCGAAAACTAGAACACAAGTTGTACTACTCGCGTAACAGCAAATTAATTCATTGACGCGCTACACAATTAAACCAATAAATTTACAACGTGCAGATTGCGCGATTGTGATGAAAATTAAACGAAATTTGACAGAAGGCCGCGCTGTTTCATTGTACTCGTCGCGTCCTTTTAAGGAGTTCGTTTACGGGTACTTGAAGATGAAGAAAAGCCATTAAAACCGCTCATAAGGTAGATGTCACTAACGAATTCCAATCTGTTTTTTCATCGCTAAAATTTGAGCCGAGATATGCGCGTTTTAAATTCCTGCGTCGATGCCTAGCGGCCATTTTCCCGCCGGCCCCTTTATATTACCAAAATAACTTTGATTTATAACATTTTATCCATGTTTTCCTAACCGTAATTAATCCGAAAGTTAATTAATTTCGCGCTATAAATTAAACTGCAGAAGCGCATGTTCTTTGAACTGAAATGTCGTGGTGTCGCGAAAAATTTTACCGAAGACTGGATACGATTTAAATGTCTCCCGTATTAAGTCAAACACAAAATCGATTATTGGGTCTATTAAGTGGTATGAGAGCAGGGACATTATAAGGTTGCTTTGGGAATAGCGAATACATCTGTAGCTATATCGGTACGGACGAGACCCATGGCGCTCTTTTGTCATACCAATCGGCGTTTTAAAGCGACTGGCGTCCAATTTTTCGTTTTGTGGATAATTTGTCCTTCTACATCCTGCAGCAAATTTTAAAATGACCGTCTTAAGTGGTTGGAAATCGTCTATTTAAAGCTGAAATAATAATATTTGTCTCCATCAACGTTATTTACTTTTTAAAAGCTCTCCAAAATTGGGTTAACTTTAATGAACACGACTTGTTTAAAATTTATAACTGAATTTGTAATTAAGGCTAATTGCAATCGCAACGACAGATTTATTAAAAATGCGCGAAAGATTTAATAATTCTTCGATTAGTTCCGTTGTCGTTTTTGATTATCAAAAATTGAAGTAAAAATGTAGGTTATTAAATTTCATATTAGATATACGTTTAATCAACTCTGACCTTTTTTGACAGAGCTAATTGAATTTTTAATTAAAAAACGGCTGGACAATTAAAAACCGAAGTTATTATTTTCTAAACCAATACTTTGTTATTTTGGTAAATATAATTTAATTTTTGGATTTGGGAGTATAGTTAAAAAAGTAATAGAAAAATCAAACGAACAAAGGAAAAATTATATCTATAACTTACTTTGATACTATTTTAATTTTTTGTTGTTTCTTTGGGCGTAGGTTCTGTTAATTTTTAGATTGACTTTCTTGTTTGATCTTATTGCATACCTTTGTAGTGCACTGTATTCGATGTAGCGTACACAATACAGTAAAACTTGCTTGTTTTGTTACTGCCCAAAAGTAGATCAAAATCTAAAACACTTTAGATGACAAAATATTTGTTGAGCTTTTATTCTTCTTGGTCTCATTCTACCTAAAACGAGATTTTTGCAACTTTTCTTCAGCCCATTGTGAATATAATTAAAAATTGCATTACGGAATATAAAATCTTATTTAAAAACGAGATTCAAACATAAAATTAGCATCTAATTTTTGGACAAGAGGAGCAAACGATGTTTCAAGTTGTTAAGAAGTGCCGTATTTAATAAAACGCCCTGAAATGCATAAAATTACTTTAATGGAGACATAAATTGTAGCTGATGAAGCCATCCTGTTACGAGTTAGAGCATTTTATGCATCGCGTTGAATTTACATGCACATTCCGCCAACATTCTAAACAATATCGTAATGTAGCGTGTTGTTTAAATACGCGTTTACTTTTGCAATTAAATTTTAAAGCAGCGCAGAGCCTTAAACGGTTTGTTGACGTATTAAATATTACTTAACTCATTTACACGTGTAATATACAGGGTGTAGACTCGGATCACGCAACATAGCGATTTCAATGGTAAAATTTTAAAAGTCGAATTCTTGCTCCGCTAATTATTTTAGAAAAAAAGTGCAAATACGTTTTTTGTAGAGAAAAACATTCTGTATCCATAAATGTAATCAATATTACTTTTTCGTTTTCCAAAAACAGAAAAATAAGCAAATTAAAAAACGCGTTTTCGCTAAAATCTGTAGTGCCTTGGAATTATGCTGTGACAACTGCCCAGCCTAATGTCACTTATACTGTCACTTTGACGCGAAATTCATTCTTAATTATACTTTATATTTTATCACACATTTATTTTACACAATTAGTTATGTTTTCATTGCAAGATATAATAAAAATGATAATTAAGAATAAACTTCAAACGTCAAAGTGACAGTAAGTGTTAGTAAGATGGGCAGTTGTCGTAGCATAATTCCAAGGCACTACAGATTTTCGCGAAAACGCGTTTTTTTATTTGCTTATTTTTCTGTTTTTGGAAAACGAAAAAGTAATATTGATTACATTTATGGATACAGAATTTTTTTCTCTACAAAAAACGTATTTGCACTTTTTTTCTAAAATAATTAGCGGAGCAAGAATTCGACTTTTAAAATTTTACCATTGAAATTGCTATGTTGCGTGATCCGAGTCTACACCCTGTATCTTCCCGGTTTGGTTTCACCGAGTCGTCTTAGGATTGGCCGGGAAGCGCATTGCTTGAATACTTTTAGGTATTGTTGTTTTATGGTTATATACCTTGTAATGTATTTTTTGATTTATTCATAAATAAAGCAAATTTTTGGTAATAATGAGGTATACAGGGTGTGTAAAAATTGGCGGAAGCGCTACACGTGGCGATGTTCTTCGGAAAATTCCAAGTCGAACATCTTAATACGAAAATGTTGTACCATGCTTGCTGTGTCTGCAAGAGGTCCTCAAAGTTTTGACATTTAGTCCTATAATAAGCGTTATTATTTAATACTTGCAAATGAAAAAGCTGCAATTTGGAATAAAAATAAATTTCGAATAGTATTTTTTCCTAGATATTGTGTTCTTCCTTTCAAAAATTGGTGTTGAAAATATGTAAATCACTGATTTGAATGAAAATAATACATATGGCAACATTGTCATTAGCTGTCATCTCTGTTTTTCTCGTAATTATTTCTAGTTTGTGTTTAACGATACCCAAAAGTTTGCAGCTATGTTTACAAACTGAAGGCTTTCAGTTCGAACAAAAATTGTAAATACCTAAGTAAAAATTGCTGATAAAAAAATGTTCAAACGTAAATCAATGTATGCAATGTTGCCAATTTTTTTTTTCTTAAATGGTTCCTGAGGCCATGGCAGCATGGTACAACATTTTTGTATCAAGATTTTCGACTTAGAATTTTACGAAGAACATCGTCACGTGTAGCGCTTCCGCCAATTTATACACACCCTGTATATAAAGAGCTTTTTTTACAGGTTACCACATTCGGTGAGAATTTCAGGCCCCACACGCAACCAGTGGCGGAGTTGTGGGTGTTCAGTTTTAATAAAGTTTATAAAAAAATAGCACGGCCCTGTTCAGAATCAAACTCAAACTTGTTTTTGGGTAAAAATTTTTATTTTAAACAAAAAGTGTCTCTTGACTTTTCTTCGTATCTGCCACCGTTTGGCGCGGAATTTGATTTATTTTACTATTCCACTAAATAATGGCTTATACATCATACCCGTAAAGTGTCTTACAGGACTCCTATGCTTTCAGGACTCGCCTGCGGCTCGTACAAAACATGCCTGCTCGTCCAGTAAAGTATCACTTTCCAGTCTTGTTACGTAAATAAGTCTATTCTACATAGGGATTGTAAATTTACCGACTTTTTGAATTACCGGTAATTCGGTAAAACTGTCAATCAAAACCGGTTTACCGGTAATTTACCGGTAAATCATATTATTATATATATTTATATTATATTGTTTCTTATTAGATTTTTTGCGGTTACTAACATTTTTAATACAGTTTTCGGAGTTTATCCGCGTCTCCCCTATAGTGAGAGCTTGCCGAAACGTCGAGCCAATTTAAATATTACCCGGATAAACTCCCAAAACCATATTAAAAATAAATATATTTATATACATTTATTTATTATGGAACTGATTGAGATAGTTGAAGCCTAAACTATCCCAATTAGTTTCATACAATATATTAGTTAACAGCCATTAACGAATCTAATATATTTTTATGTAATATTAATATAACACAATATAAAATGACAATATATACTATATAAAATAAAAATATTACAAAAAATATAATCCAGCATTACAAAAAACACATGAAAATAAAACTGAACATAAAATATAAAATGATTTAACATAATATACCTATGTTGTCAAACTATTAACAATGTTTTTTATTTTAAACTTTTCTTAAAAAATAACCACGTAGAAAATATAATTTATCTTAACTATCGTCTCCTAATTGCGACCTAATTTTTGTACAAAATAATCCAGCCGCGGAAAAAGCATTTTCGGATTCTACTACACTTGTTGGTCGAGTAGTGAGTAAACAATCAAACAATCATTTATGCCATTTGTATGCTTTCCCCTTATTTTTTCTCTTTGAAAATACGTCATTTTTTTTCGATTATTTGATTTAGATTTTTATTATGATTAGAAAGATGTTGTAAAATTACCGGAATTACCGGTAAAAAAACTGGCAAATTACCGGTTAAATTTGAAAAGCATTTTTTGCGATTTATTACAATCCCTAGTCGTGTAGTGAGTAAACAATCATATGTCATTTGTATGATTTCCCCTTTTTTTCTCTTTGAAAATACGTCAATTTTTTTTCGATTATTTGATTTAGATTTTTATCATGATAAAAAAGATATTGTAAAATTACCGGAATTACCGGTAAAAAACTGGAAAATTACCGGTAAAATTTGAAGAGCATTTTTTGCGATTTACCGGTAAACCGGTAAACCGGTTTACCGGTATTACAATCCCTAATTCTACAACGTATTTTGTTATAAACTTAGCAGTTTCATTGTTATTTAAATTAATCTTATTGTCTTGAAACTAGTAATATAATAAAAAATAGTATTGTAAGTAGATAAAATTCAGTAGATAGTAATAGATTTTAAAACTAAATAGTTTCTCCTTAGTTGGTTCATTTTGCAATTGAAATGTCTAATGCATTCGTTGTTAAAAACAGATAGTAAAGAATTCATTTAATTCGAAAACTTTCTGTGGATTCCACGGTTCAGCCCCAGTGCAACTGCATTAAAATTTATTTTTCATGGTAACAACTACACAGACAAACAAAACAAAAGCAAGTGCTGACACTCGAGAAAAACAATGCGGTAAATGCAGCGTGAACGTATTCAAAAAAAGACAAATGCATCGCTTTAAAAATGCAAATTGTATACCGCGCCGACAGAGGCAGTATCTGCAAAAGTAAATATCGCGGAAACTGGATGCAGGTAGACAGGAACATGCATAATCACACATTTAATCAGCAGGGATAAGCACGAATTATAATCATCTGCAGCTTGTACATGCTCGGAGCGCATAATGGATGAGCGGTTCGCTTAAACAATTGTGCAGTGCGAGCGACTTGCCAGTACAATTATATTCACTAAAGTTTTTAATCCCGCTTTACTATATATAAACCAGATAACGCAAATCTCTTTAACTAAATACAAGTGTAATTGGCTTTTACCCACTATAAACAGGAGGTCGTATAAACTTGGCCGACAGATCCGCAACATCACTGGCAAATATTCAATTTCATTATCAATTTAGACCTTAATGCAAATATAATTTAACAAATCGATTGGGGGGACGAATTGAGAAAAACAATGAATATATTTTGATATGCTTGAATATATTCAGTTGTCTTTTTTCCTAACATTTATTTGTGGCATTCTTCTTCCAAATCAGGTTCTCTTATAGTACCAATCGGTGTTAAGGTATGTTTTTCTAGTTCTCGATTAAGCTTCTTGATCTTTTCTTTTGTTGGTTAACTGGGGCACATCTCCCCAGCTCACTTCTTTTTCTTCTGGCCTCTGTCTCACTTCGTTTTCCAATTTGGTCCGTGGTCTTTTTCTGTTCCTTCTTCTTAAAATCATCATTTTCCAGTCCATTTTTGAATGCTTAATAAATGTCCCAGTATCTTAATTGGTATGACTCGATCTTTTTCTTTATCTCTTAAACTCCTAGGTTTTTTATAATTTCATAATTGCTTATCTTATCAATTAGTCTACATCCTTTTACTTTTTTTAAAAATCTTACCTCTTTTATCTTTGGTTGTTGCTTTTGAACTATAAGTATTGGAATGTACACTTACTGCATCTCTTTTACAGTACAGATAAAAATAGTTTGAGGAAATCGGTTTTCTTGTAACTAAGTTAGAATCTGCCATGTGTTCAGCTGTTATACATGTGCTGAAATAAGCTCAACAATTTTTTATTGTCGTAATACTTTAAAAAAATACTTAATTCATCACCACAAACTTATCAGTCATATTTTTAAGGTAAAAAGTAAGCTATGTAATATCTTTGTCTGCGTTTAATTGTTGAAGTAATAACTCTGGAAATGTGTCAAATTGTTGTAATTAAGCGAAACCAGAAAATTATCTCGAGTTGCATACCGCAATCAATCACTTTGGGACAGCAATTTGGTAAGTTTAGATGGCATTTTGTAGGTAGATCTCCAAAGATTGACAGTGTAGCAACTTCGTAATAGTCTTTTGGACCTGTTTACGCACAATGCGTGTCAACCTTCATCCCTTTTCCTTAACCTTTATGAAATGTCTCATTAGACTGACAAAGTTAGCCAATACCCTGCTAATAGCATTATCGGGATGCCGCAGCTAGTTACAGGAGTTTATAAACAAAAGTCAAAATATCATACTTTCGAAAGATAAATTTTAATAATAAATAAGGTTTGCTTCATCCATTTAGACTTAAAATTAGAACAAAAATTAATTTTTTCAAAAATATTTTCATAGGACTATCAATTTTTACTTAAAAAATGATTCATCCTAAACTTTGGAATCATAAAGTTTTTTTTGTGACAGTATTTTAGTTTAAAATCTGCCAAATTTAACTATTAATGCATTTTGAAAAATTAAATGTAAGCAAATTTAATATTTAATCGCTTTTCGAGCATTTTTCATTGCTTTGTAGTCCCCAACATTTCCGAAGTATTCATGTTATTTTAAGGTTTGTCTTACAAAACCATTTTGGAAGTTGAAATCGTTTTGTAAATAAAATTTGGTGAATTGTTTATCTGTGCAACAACAATAACAATTTGTAACATCCTTCAAGTTAGAAACTACAGATGCTTCTGAGTTTAAGGACCCCTTTACTAAGTACTGTAGGTACTTAAAGTTGCTGCTCTAATTATTCTTGATTAACACTTATACAGGGTGACTTGTGGGAAACGGACGTTTTTTGAATGAACTCGGTTGATTTTCAAGTATTTTTTTTTTTTTGCAAAGAATAACATCTGATTTGCTATAACAAAGTCAAGTATATCTACCCTCTTGAACGAAAAGCATACTGCAAACGCATCCATGGAAGTTGTTAGAAACACGTTCCCTGGCCGCGTCATTTCGCGTTTCAGTGACTTGCCGTGGCCCCCAAGATCACCAGACTTATCTTCCTGCGACTTTTTCTTTTGGGGGCACTTAAAAGAACGTGTTTTTGTCCACAAACCGCGTACACTAAGGGAATTGAAAGATGCCATTACAGAGGAGACGCATTTAATTGACGCACAGCTGCTAGGCCGAGTCATGAATGACTTCAGGCAACGACTTGAAACTTGCATTCAGGAGGGTGGCCGCCACCTGATGGATATAATTTTCCATAACTAAATAATTATGGTAGATCAAATAGTATATGTTGTTTCTCAATTTGTAATAAATAAGTTTGCTTTTTCTTGAAAATCAACCGAGTTCTGTTCATTCAAAAAACGTCCGTTTCCCACAAGTCACCCTGTTAAACATAACACTAAATTTGAATAATTAATATAATATTATCTATAATTTTGAATACGTTTAAGTAAAAATCAATTAACCTTGATACAAAGCAAAATACTTTTTATCGACTTTAATTTACAATAATAAACGAATCACTTAAATTACTCAAATATAATAACATCCATGAAATTTTCAACGTATGAAAAAAGTAACAAATTCAACTCTTGAAAACGTCACATACTTTAAAATCCACTTCTGTTACATTTTTGTGCCAGATAAATCATTGAAATAACTTGAATGTAATGAAGCGTGCGAGTTTTACGTTGCAAAACGAAAAGTTTAAAAATAGAACATCGGAACATATTAATGACTGAAGCAACAGGTACATTTGCCGTGCGGAGGAGAAAGAATTGATTGTATGAAAATGTGTGTGGGCTATCGGTACATGTTTTTTTATATTTGAACTCACAACTCTGGACTAATAATAAACCTCGTTATCTTAACAAATAGTTTTAGCTTTACATGACTGATTTTTAACAACAGATATTTTTGTTAAATTAATTGTGTCGATTTTGTTCGTTAAACGAGGTATCTGGCACAATTCAGATGTTCATTTCATAACTTGAGAATTATAAAAACTCTTCAAAAGATGTAGGCTAACTTTTTTTGAGTTTCTTTTTAAATATTCCCAGTAAAAGTTATTAATAAAATTGTACCATTCAGTTCATAGTTCCTGTCTGTAATTTTGACTTGTGCGTACCATTTTAAGTACTTTGTCTTCTAAACAGTTTAAAACATTATTTCGACATCCTTTATTTTTCTAATCTCTCTCTCTAAGCGATTTGAATAATCTACTACAAAAAAAGGAAGTTTTTTTTTTTTAAATAACCCTTATCGAGTTTATGACATGCAATCTGGTCTTTAAGACCAATAAACAGTTTAATTCTAGCCTAAATTAATAAAGTTCAAACTTATTCTAAGGTTTACCCAATGATAGTCCTTAGTTTGCTAATATAAGGTATAGGTACACTAATTGTTAACGTGCACACTACCGCACAGTCTCTGCTTTTCACTTTTGTTTAAACTAACTCAAAAGGTTTAACCCTTTTGAGTCTTCTTAGTAATCCTGAAGTGCCCAGGAGCTGGATCGCCTCGACGTTTACGTGGTGATGGAGCCTTTCCTCGTGGCCCTTGGCAAACTTCTTAATTGCGTCGGTTACAGTGTCCATGTTGAGGTCCCGATGTATGTCACTGTTTCTGCAGTACCAGGGTGCATCAACGATGTTCCTTAATGCTTTGTTCTGGAATCTCTGGATGATTTGAATATTACTCTGTTTGGTGCATCCCCATAGCTGTACCCCATATGTCCATACAGGTTTTAAAATTTGCTTATATAGCAAAAGTTTATTATGTAGTGACAGAGGGGAATTCCTCCCGATTAGCCAATACATTTTTTTATATTTGATGCCTATTTCTTCCCTTTTTTTCTTGACATGAGCCTTCCAGCGTAGCTTAGCGTCATTTAAACCTAAGTGAACCCAAAACTTTATTTCAACATGAGGAAGAACCTTGCACTTCTCAGGAATCAAATTCCTTAGCCTTAGAAGAGTTAATATTAGTAACTGAATTAAAATGGTAATTAAAAATGGTAATAAAAAATGGTAAAATACCACCGTGATTTACCTAAATTTTAAATTACGGTAATTTTACATCACTGGTTACATGACGCAGTATTTTCTATATCTTAGCAAAGTTTTAAACAATGACAGTGGTGTCTTAATAAAGTGTCATGACGCAATTACCTCTAAAGAGAAAACCAAAACAATATTAAGCCAGACTACAGATTTCCAGTTAAAACATCCGGAAGTAGATAGAGTTCCGGTTAGATTTATTATTATTACCGTTAAAGTATATTATGTTGTTCGTTAAGCGTTAGACTGCAAGTCCTTATATATACGGACTGTAACAGGATTACTGGCAGTATCCATTTATATCTAAAATATGCGTCTGCGGAGGTTTATAAACGCTATTTGGTGCGTTAAGGTATAAACACGTATAATACCGATGTTGATTTTTATAAGTCGTTAATCCTCTAGAGACGATCTAAGTTGTCCTGGTGCTGCTACCAGGCTACATGCAACCTGATATTACCAACTATACTCGTGTTACAGATGTGTTGATACGGTTTTTTGCAATTTTCAGAAGACGTGATTGAAATTTATAGACGTGACACGTGTTAATTGATTCAGATAATTAAAAAGTTTACTTTAAAGGGAAGTTGAAAGCTATCAATTATGAAACCATTAAGGTTTAAATTGTGTGAACTGCTTTATATATAGACAGCTAATTTTAGGCACATTCAAATGTTTTGAATAATCCAATATTGGGCGAACGTTTTTGTTATTCGAATAATCTGTGTCAAATATTTGAGGTAGGACACAAAAGCACGATTCTAGAAATACGACCAAGTGCTCTAAAACTGAGCAACTTATGTAGATAGGTAACGGAAATGAAAATACTATGGAGTATTGCAGGAAAAACACTACTAGATAGAGAAAAGGATTTTTTTTTTTATAATTCAAAATTTACAATGCACCAGCACCTAATCCTATAGATTAGTATAGACCAGGGGTGGCCAAGACGTCGACCGCGGTCGATTGGTCGACCGCAATGCCTCTGGAAGTCGCCCGTGAAGCTGACTTAAAATTTAACAAATTATAGTACTAAATTCAGAACGTATTTGAATTTAAAAAATAATTCAAAATTATTTTCTGCAAATAATAGATATGTCGTAGGCATAATGTGAAATCCGGCATATTATAAAACGCCTAGGCACAAAACTATTAGCTTCATTTTTATTATTTATTTAAAAAAAAAAATTTAACCAACCTTTAACCTGACCCTCTACTACTGACCAAATGAATGAGGGTCAGGTTAAAGGTTGGTTAAAGCTTTTTTTTGTATGAATACAAATGTATGGGTTTAAGAAAAGTCATAATTTGCTCGTTTTGCCGGCTTTTTATAAAATGCCTAGGCGTTTTATAAAATGCCGGATTTCTCATTATGCCTACGACAGATACACAAAATACACATTTAAAATCAATGGCTTCAATTGATAGCTTCTGGAAATTAATAAGCAGGAATAAATATCCAAATATTTGGAGAGTTGTTGCATACTTCAATGCCTTTTTTGGTTCGACATATTTGTAAGATTAGCATTTCCTGCATAAATGGGATAAAAACTAAACATAGGTCACAATTATCTGATCTACATTTGGAATTATGTTTAAGAATTAGTTTAAGTTCGTACGAGCCAAATTTTGACAAACTGGTCAAAACTATGCATTGCCAAGTGTGATCAAAATAAAACAATTTTACTGTTTTTGTTTTTTTTTTGTGAAATTTGCTTTTAATTTATTTTAATACAATTGTAAAACATTAATTTTCTTTTTTTCCTACATTTTCTTGAACTTTTCAAAATTCAGAACCAGTGCTAGAAAATAGTTACCTATTTATAGGTAATTTTATAGTAGTCATAGCAAAATGTCTTCACCAGTTTGTGTCTTTAAAAAAAAGTCATCATTTCGTAAGTATTTAAAATTTCATAAAAAAAGACACAATTCGTAAGTATCTTCTAAAAAAAGTCATCGATTTGTAAATACTTAAAAAAGCCTTAAAAAACAGCAATTCGTAAGGACCTTACAAAAAACGTAGTCGCCCGCTGGTAAACTTTCTCTCAAAAGTCGCCCCTAACGTCTAAAAGTTTGGCCACCCCTGGTATAGACTAATGAACATTTTAACTTTAACCTAATTTGCTACGTTTATTTTTGAGTCTGGATGTCGCCAATGGTCAATCCTAGTCACGATTACAATCTAATCACTACATTACTGTGACTACATAGCACTGTCCTCTGCTTTTGTACACTTTCAGTCAACACAAGTTCAAAGGGTTTAATCCTTTTGAGCCTACGCACTAGTTGTTGATTATCGAAAAGTTGGAGCACTTCAATGTTGGAATGTCTGTGGAGCATCTCCCATGGCTTTTGGCAGCTTTTTAATTTCTTCCTGGACAAATTCAATCTGGAGTTCCTGGTATAAATCGCTGTTCCGAACATACCAAGGAGCATTTACTATGCTCCTTAATACACGATTTTGGAATTTTTGAAGACAGCTGTAGTTGCTTGTTTTGGTACAGCCCCATAATTGTAGTCAGTATGTCCAAACAGGCTCATTTAGCACCTGTTTGCATAGGAGCAGTTTATTTTGGATAGAAAAAACCAACAAAGATCGCACTTTTCAGCTGCTTGTGAAGGTGGAAGATGATTCAAAATATTACTATGAAAAGCATTTTAATAAGTACAAAACATCAAATTGATTGAATTGGGATTAAAAAGTTGGCCAAAGGTGAAAAAGAGATGGAAGAAGACAAAAAATGGCACATTCCTAATTTTAAACTACATTTTAGAGTAACACCTAACAGTAAAGAGAAGCAAGACTCAGAAAAAAGCGATACTGTCTTCATGTAATTAACCGCGAACAATATTCTGTTCGTTAAATTTTGCTTGAATCTGCATTTAAAAAAAAATAGTTTTAAACGCCAAGAAATATTAATTATGCTAAAATGGCAGCGCAAGGTATTCCAAACTTGGAGTCTCTCTCCTTTTAAGAATTAAGAAATTTCTTAATTTTAAATTGAATTCCAATGTAAAATAAAATAGCCATACCTTACCTCAGAATCTATTCAAGAAAAACATAAAATCACAAGAAATATTTCTCAAATACATTTTAAAATTCAGAACTTTCGAAGGTCTCTTCGTCACAATTTCTATTTTTGTGGTAATTTTTTTAAAGAAACCTTAAACGACATATTACGCAATTTTAAAGCTCCGAACAGAAGCTCTTCGCAATCAAAACCACTCAGAGATGCGAGATTGCTTTTCAATCGACGCTGAAGTATTGGAATATTAGTGCATCGTCGAATGTCTATACGGCCGCAGATTGAACAGTCTCCTAGTAACATGATTTGGGGATTTTACCGTGAATATTATGCAATTCAGTTATCGGGCGCGGATTCAAAGCAGCCTGATGATACAGACCACTAATAGTTTGGCGATTCAGAAAAACGTTAAAATATTTTTGGGTTGTATAACTCAAGTCGAAATAAACGTTGCAGTACGATGAAACGACTTTTTATTTCAGTATCATTTGTAAAGTTTACAAGGCGGTCACTTGGGTTTATTTATTTTTTTATAAATAAATTTTTAGGTCGCTATTTCAGGTATTATTTAATCAAACCAAGTATGTGTCAAAACGCATGCGAAAATTTAATTTTTATTGAATTAGCCATCGAAATTATGACACCCTATACATGCGGTGACCATATTTTTATAGAAAAAATAAAGGACAAATAGAGCCACCGAGCAAAAACCTATACCAAACCATGTCGGGTACCTCCGTTCAAGAACAAAGACCCAATTCACCTTTTCTTAGTGGTTTTAAGGACATAAATATTCAATTAAAAGTCTATTTGCACGTCAATGACAAAAATAAAATGTATTTCTCTTTATACACAACACAAATAATTTTAAATATTTAAGTAATATATAATTAACAATAATATCAGATATTAAGAAAAAGATGGAGACGAATCAAGATGGCTACGACATCTACAACGCATACCAGAAAGTAGATACGCGAAAATAGGATGGAAAATGCAGGTGAAGGAAAAAAGAAATAGAGGAAGACCAAGAATAAAATGGGAAAAAGAAGTGAGGAAGAGACTAGAAGAAAAAGTAGTCAGCTGGAGAGATGTGCCACAATTAGCCAACGATAGGCAGGAGTGGTGAAACTTAATACAGAAATAGAAAAGCCTACCTCGACACCGAATGGTACAAGAGGAACCGATTAAAAAGAAGAAGATAAGAAACAATTATTTCCATTTCTATTTTAACTCCAGTAATATTTTTGTTAGCAATGTATTTTTTTCTGACATTTTTATAGGAGTATCTTATACAATGCTATTTTTGTTAGGAATATTTTTTTCTGACATTTTTATATTTTATACAATCAAAAACTATTAGTAGTAGTCTACACCTAACGGTAGAAAGACAAATGACTAAATAAATAAAATAAAAACTATTACACAGTTCATATAACAATTATATTTAGTATAAAAGCATGCTTCTAGTCTCTAGTGTTTCGGAATTCAGTTGATATTTTTTCTTCATTGGTCCAAAAATAGTAATGATAAAAAAACCTCCTAGTAGAAGCGTTTAAGAAGTTTTTCAAATGTACAAAATTTTCAGAGAAGTGTTGAAATATTAAAACCCATTTTTGTCCAACAGTCACTGAACTTTGCTGCCATTGGTGTAATTTTTCTTTAGTTACAAAATTTTGATAAAAAAATTCATCAAAATGACCACCATCTTTTATTTCTAATCTTTTTAAATTGGATACAAAAATTACAGTTTTGTTTACTTTGTACCCAACGGTATTTGAAATAAAAGAATTAGGTCATATTCAACAGCTTTTTAAAAAGCCTTATTTCACTGATTTAAATAGATACTTAATTAATAAAAAAATAATCAAGTGATAGCACAAATTTTTATAAAGATTATGTATTCTGATAGTGATTTTTTTTTCAATTTTAAATATTTTGCTTTACTTTTCTTAGTAAAACCTTTTTTTTTACGTTCAAACAGTTGAAGTTTATATTCTGTCTAAATAACGAAAGTTTCGCACATTGAAATATTTTGAGATACAGTTTTCAGAATATGTTTATTAAAGGTTAATATGAAAAAAAAACATGCTTCAGTGAAGGGATCATTAAAAAAGGTTTTAAGAATTGTAGGACATTTCTCCTGCTCTAAAAAGTACCTACATTTTAAGAGTCAACCACCTAGCTTTATAGTATCCTAGTAGTTTTTGTTGATGAACATCTTAGTCATCACAAATTTATTTAAAATTTTCAACTCGTGTTGAATAGACATAAAAGTGTGAAACTTTTTACTATTATAACCTCGTTATTGACTGGACTGGAAGGAATTTTACTCAATTACTAAAACAATTAATTGTTTGATATGTGGCCGCCACAATCAACACTAATTAATTTATTTTTTTTTTTTTTCTCCCAGAACATTTGCCATCTGTCCGAAGACAATAAACAAATTCTTTGACATTGACACAATTAAAATGACGAAACAGAGAGACGTGTAAGTGGCTGCCCAGTGGCACCCACTCCTTCAATAAACATAAGAACTTATTTCTATGTACTTATCTACTACTCATAACGTTCTATTAAGTCTGCTGTTCTCCAGCGCTTTAGTCTTCGCTTGTCTGTCCCTTCATTGATCAGGTTCGCGGCCAGGTGGTTGGGATGCTGGCTTAGCCTGTCCATGTATCTTTTGCAGTACTTTTTGATTTCTTCTTTTACTGGCACTATTTGTAAGTCCTGTCTTATTATTTCGTTCGTAACAAACCATGGGGCGGCCACTAGCATTCGCAACACTTTGGCCTGAAACCTTTCTAGGATATCGATGTTAGAGTTAGCGGCTGTACCCCACAACTGCAGGCCGTATGTCCAGACCGGTTTAAGCACGCACTTGTAGATGAGCAATTTATTTTCTAATGAAAGTTTTGAATTTCTTCCTAGTAACCAGTACATTTTGCTTAGTTTTATTCCTAGCTGCTTCCTTTTCTGCCATATATGTGTCCTCCAGTTCAGCGTCGGTCGAGGTGCATTCCCAGGTACTTAACTGATTCTGCCTGTGGTAGTTCCTTACCATTCATATTGACTGGTTGGCAGCTGTCTCTTTTTAGGGTGAATGTAATTTGTACGGACTTTTGCTCATTCAGTCTGATTCTCCATCGTCTACACCAATGTTGAATCTTATCCAGATGCCGCTGTAGGTGCTTTGTTACTATTTTTGCATCTTTATCTGACGCCATTACGGCTTAAATATTTTTAAAATAGAGGTAAAATTATGTTTTCAAAAAATAAATAAATCTAAGGGACAGCGCTTTGAAATAAAGGACTATCCTTAATAATAAAGGACGTATGGCCACCGTACCTATACATCAGTAACCATACGTCAACATGTTGTGTTGAAATATTCGCTCTTGTAAAAGTTTCTTGAGCAAAACCGACTAATACGCGATCAGCCATCCCATATAATCCACAAATCTTGTAAGTAGACCGTCCCAATTAATACTCGTCGACACGCGAAATTTCAATAAGGTACCTGTTGATTACTCCGACTTATTTATTATAATGGAAACGCTTCAAACTCACCACACACCCAGTATTTACTTAATTCGGAATTTAATTATAAAGTACATTATAAATCGTTACCGGCGACCTCGTACTCTCAATAGCTTTTTGTAATAACTTTTCGCTTCGTTTTAAGGCACACAATACCTCCAAGTGCCATAAAACAAACAGCTGAACGCAGATGAATACCAAGAGATATCAAAGAATGTGTCGGAATTACGCGCTAACAAAAAGTGACTGTACGATACGCCTATCAGTTAAAGGAACTGGATCGAAGTGGGTTGATGTTAACATAAGGCAATCAGTCACGTAATATAGGCAACAAAACAAACGTGAGGAATCCCTTATACAGTCATCTGTACCGGATGCTGCAGCAACATGTAAAATTACTTATCGCTACCTACATGGAATAGCAATGCGGCTACATTACCAAAGACAATATCAAGAATCCGCTTGTTCACACATACTTTCATCTTATCGCCATCGAACAATCTTTAAGAGAAAAATCTCGCTTTGTTTTATCAAGGGTTAAGAATGTATGACACCATGAATAATTCTGTACAGATTTATGCATAAAGTTATGTAGGTATATAAGTTTCTATAAAACCTAACAAAGTTACTATACTATTGTATTAAATCACTTATTAAGAACCTTTAAAATTTCACCTTAATTTAAAGCTTTAAAGGTACCATTATTTGTACACAAATGCAGAAAACAACAAAATGTATCAAAAGAAAACCAAGAATCAAAAAGCTTACCCACTTTTGCACAAGCGAGACTTTTTGAAACATCAATCCACTCGTCAACCTTTGGATTACTTACCTATAACAAAAAGAAACACAGCATTAAGATTAAAATACACTGCAGGCGTTTGTTATTATGAAAATGGTTCATTTACAACTTTCCTAACCAATAAACACTCTCATATCTTATTATTGCGAATAAGAGGAACCAGTTACGGCTCCTATTATAACTGTTTGGTCGTAAAACGGCCACAAAATCTTTCTTTGGGCCATTAATGGAGAAAATTAAATAAAACTTATGAAACGTACAACAAAATAATGTTCCAGGATGGAACATTTAGGCCGTTACATGCGTTATACAGGGTGTGTAAAAATTGGCGGAAGGGCTACACGTGGCGATGTTCTTCGTAAAATTCTAAGTCGAAAATCTTAATACGAAAATGTTGTACCATGCTTGCTGTGTCTGCAAGAGGTCCTCAAAGTTTTGACATTTAGTCCTTTAATAGGCGTTATTATTTAATACTTGCAAATGAAAAAGCTGCAATTTGGAATAAAAATAGATTTCGAATAGTATTTTTTCCTAGATATTGTGTTCTTCCTTGCAAAAATTGGTATTGAAAATATGTAAATCACTGATTTTAATGACAGAAATACATATGGCAACATTGTCCTTAGCTGTCATCTCTGTTTTTCTCGTAATTATTTCTTGTTTGTGTTTTACGATACCCAAAAGTTTGCAGCTATGTTTACGAACTGAAGACTTTCAGTTCGAACAAAAAATGTAAATACCTAAGTAAAAATTGCTGATAAAAAAATGTCCCAACGCAAATCAATGTATGCAATGTTGCCAATTTCTTCTTTCTTTAAATGGTTCCTGAGACCATAGGAGGCATGGTACAACATTTTCGTATTAAGATTTTACGAAGAACATCGCTCCGTGTAGCCCTTCCGCCAATTTTTACACACCCTGTATAAGCTATAGCCAATTCTTTTTGCAGATAAACGTATTCTATGTAATTTTTCGAAAAAGGACATCAAAAAATTACAAACTAAACAAACTATTTATACACAATGTTTTCATTATGTTATTAATATATAATTTAATTGTTTTTATATTCATATGCTGTCTTTCTGGGCCCGGGTATTGATCTCTGCACATGGCCAGTATTTTTTTTTAAGCATATGCACTTTGTTTAAAATTCCTTACAGTTATTTCCTTCAAAAACATTTTAAAAATGCCATCTAATTAAAACCCACTGCGACAAACTAGATATAACAGAATATAAGCACGCCATGATAACATTTTGGGAAAAAAAACCTATTTTTTTTACGCGCTTTAAATTCTATTTGGCCATATAAGAGTCTTTAATTGGCGCGTCTTACCTAACACGTTAAGATTAATCGAACGATAAATCCATTAGTTTATTCCCAGAACAAATTAGTTAATTAGCGAATCTAAAAATAAAAAACCGCCATAACTACTTTATTAACAAAGTCCTCCGACAATTAGTGTCCAGATTATTTGCATAATTTAATTAAGTATTATTAAAATGATAAGCAGTGTAACAACTTTTTTTATTATATTATTAAACGGGTGAACTTCTTTTGAACAGGATAACTTATCACAGTTTATTGCAAAATAAAAGTGTAAACTGCTTGAGGAATTCGACAAAAAATAATACAACACGCTAGCAAAGTATAAAAATTGAATTTCTGAGTAGCATAGTTGAGTTTGCTATCTAAAAGCCAAAACCAACTTAGTATGGTTGACAAAATACTCTGCCTGTAGAAGCAAAATATATCAAGGTAACATTAAATGTTCCAGAAACGTTAAAATAAATGTCAACCAGGAAATTGTTCGCGTTTGTCAGCTACTAACAGCAACTTTTTTCATTTTTTACTGAAATATTCACAACAAATTTAACCTAATCGAACTTGGCAGGAGTTAACCTAACCAAACTAACCCTAGAGTCCAGGCATAAGACTAGAGTATTTCATTTTCAATCTAAAATGTTGCAAAATACCGACAAGTACAAAAAACACATTTGAAGTACATACCTATAATAAACATTATATTTAGTACACAGGATGTAAATCATATATGGTACAAAAAATGGTTGAATTTATCTGCGAATATTAAAAAAAAAGTTTAGTATCCAGACATTTATTCTACTACATTTGCTTTTACAACAATCGATAAACTATAAGTTATAGCAACAATAGAGCCACGAACTGTTATGACACTTCTAAGAGAATTATGGGACACCTTCATTTGAATAAGATAAATTTTTCTCCTACTTTCTGAACTTAAAATTTATAACTGATGTCACCAGTTCAAACGATCTTAAATTTAGAGATACATATCTCAGGATTTTTGTTCTTGTAATAAACAACACATGAATTTTGAAGTTGTTTAGATTACTTTAAATATCTAGGTTTATCGGTCAACATTTTTTTTAACGTTTCAAATTGCTAACAAAAAAACTTTACAGTATTCCGTATTGTCATTTTAATCAAGATAAAATTGGCGAAAGATTTGCAAGTCTCATGATAAAGGTAATATTGTTTGAATGAATAGTTAACAGATGACAACTAATTTAAAAATGTTAATCTCTTGTATTATTTATTACTTTACCGAGTAATTTTAATCAGTGGGCTTAAAAAACCAATAGTTTATAAAAACGATGAGCTTATTTTGACTTTGTCCGATGTGTTTTACTGAAGTGATGTTTGATAAGACAGTAATTTAAGAAATTTAACGAGTAAATTATGAAATACATAAGCATATAATATTAGTAAATTCATTAGTACATTCTGAAAGGTAAGTACATGTAAGTAATTTATTAACGTATTTTATACAAAAGCTTATTCATGTATTGAGTCATTGTCATTATTAGAAGTTATCAAGTCTTCGAACATTTTAACTTGTTTTAAATTTTTAACTGTGGTAAATTCGGTGTAGCTATACGTATACGAAAGCAAATCCACCATTATGCCATCTTTAAAATAAATGTACTTGCACTTCTGTTAAACAATAAAATTTCTATTAGCATAAACAGTAATGATTTTGAAAAAAATAGCAATTAAAATGTTTAACTCATTTTTCGCAAGATAAACGGCTCACTTAATAAAAAAAATGGCGTTATTTTGCTTACAATTTGCTTATATCGGGCTACTATTGATTAAAAAATGGTTCTTCAGCGAGCTGTCAGTACCTAATTGCTATTAATCAAAACAAACTAATGGCCGTTTACGAGATGGACCTGAGCCAAACGTTGTTTTGCATACCATAAGGCTATGTCAAAAACTTCATTTTGTTAATGATGCTGTTTCACTAAGTGTTGGATAGTTATAGATTTGAAATAAGAAACATTTGACTGATTATATCTTTGGGTTTGGCTGTGCTTCACAAAAGAAATAAAGCGGTGTCAGATCAGGAGATCACGTCGATCTAAACATTCGATTTCTGTTCGTATTTTGATTTAGTTGAACTGTAATATTTATAAAGAGTGGTTAATGAAGCTAGAATTACGGCTTTCTTGTTTATGCTGTCCAAAATATTGTTTTACTCGATTCCCAACAACAAAACCAAAAAAAAACAATGATTTATTGGGCAACACTGATATTTTTAAAACCATATGAAAAAAAGTAAGATCATATCAAAACTAAATTTTTAATCATCTTGTATTTTTAGTTGTACCTTTATGGCCTTCAATAAACTAAAGAATGCTAACATACGACAGAATCGTCTACCTTCAACTAGATTTTGCAAAAAATGGCAACTAAATAACCTAGATAACTTGTTCCACGTCAATGAATTCGAGTAATTTTCCAACTATAAGCGGTTGCGATAATAAAGTTTTAACATTCAACACTTAAAGCTAATATAGTTGGAGTTATGGCCACTTTGTTAACGCTGTATATTTTGCAACTTCGTAATTATGAAGTTTATCCGGGCAGGAAATCAAATCAGGATCTTATCGCAACAAGTGGTGTCACTTTAGTGGCGAAATAAATTAAATTACGATAAATAAATGGGCACGTATCTTCAAACTTCCATATCTAGATAAATTTTAAGTTATTACTATCCAATGAAAGCATTCATTAGCGTTGCTTCCCAAGTCATCAAAACAAACATTTGGTTTACGTAGTTATAGTTCATGTTTGTAGGCTTATACGCTAAGTGTGAGTTTAAAATTATATCAATGGGTTACAAGTTTAAAATATTATTTTATATTTATTTGTAACGTATGTACAATACAAAAATTTATGGGCTGCCGGTTCTGAATAGATTTGCCAGTCATAGTAAAAAATTAAATCAATTATTTCCTGTACAATAATACACATACTTCGCCAATTAATGAGTGCATATTAAATTATAATTTTAATACTCTATTATTCACGTTTTAAAATAATATTGAAATGAAGTATACTCCAAAATTTAAAGTTAAAAAAATCACTGAATTATTTAATACCAATCAAAACCAGGGACTAAAAACGAAAAAAAATCCGTTCGTTTCTGTTCGGAACGAAAACGAAAAATATCGTTTTCGTTCTTTTCGTTCTAACCGAAAAAATTCTTTTTTCGTTTTCGTGAACCGAAACAATAACGGTTAAAACCGGTTTAACAATATTTTTTTTGTCGTCAAAAAGTCAATTTTTTTCTAGTCACCACAACCCTCTATAAATACGATAACAATATTTGCGTCTCAACTAAAATATAAACGATGACGATGGGGTTTGATGCTCACGGACAGCATATTTTAGACTGGCGTACCATTGCCATATTAAATTTAGCAAATCATTAAACGCATTAACAATTAACCATTTTATTAAGTTTAACACCCATAAGGTGCAAAAACACAACGTGGTTAGGTTAAATTAGACACACGATCTTTATCTAAAAATATGAAAATATAGCAAGTGCTGTTTTAAATTTGTTTTAGTACTAAAAATCTATGCATTTGAATTAAATAAGATCCTGCTGTAATTATTTAAAAAGACAAAAGAATGAATTCAAGTGGATAATTTACTAAATGTTATAAATAAAAAAGATATTTAAAAAAAACTTATATTAACTTGAAATATACTTTAACTTTATAGTTTGTACATACCATACATCATACAATATACATTTTCACATTCCGTTAAATCTTACTAGCAACACATCTTCCAATAAATCTTCTTTTACGTTAGTCCTTTTCCAAGTAAGAAAACATTTTACTATTATTATGTCTAAACGCAAATAAAACATACACATTGATAATATATTTCCAATCAAATGTATATTCTATATTGATGATCTAAAAAACAAATTAGAAATAGAGAATATCTGTACCGTTAATTGTGTTACACGGAATTGCAAGTATAAACAATAAAGTTTTTAATACATATTCACGTAAATATATGGAGAAAAGTGAAGATCACTTATTTCAAGTGAGATTTTTAACTGCCTCGTAATGTCTCCCCAGCACAGAAGGTAAATTCGCGTTTGTGTTTAACAAATGAAATTGAAATAGCGACAAAATCGGTTAAAACCGGTTAAAACCGGTTAAAACCGGTTTTGGAAAATATTTATTTCGTTTTCGTTCTTGAACAAAAAATAATAATTTCGTTTTCGGTTTCGTTTTCATTTTCGTTCTTAAAAAAATTTAGGTTAATTTCGTTTAACGTTTTCGTACCGTTCTCAGTCTCTGATCAAAACTCTTAGACAATTTTAACTAAGTTTAATTATAATTTAATTCTTTGACGTTGGTTTAAGATAGGTCCTGGCCTGTCTCATACTACTTTTCTGCTTTTGTTCTCGAGTGCTGGCACAGAACACTGAAAGAAAATTCTAGAACTTCTATTAAAAACACGAGAGTTGGTGAAAATGCGAACGGCATTTTAGACAAGAACAATTGCTCGTGAACTGAATATGCCAACTATTGATGAATTAAAAATTCTTTCTAAACATAGACGTCTAGTTCTATGTTTTATCCTATAGATAAGAAGATTCTTTACCCATTCTATTTTACGGTCGACAGATTTTAAAAGCTTTTAATTGCATGCTTCTTCCAGACTATTTAGAAAATATTATTGAAAATTAAATAGGCAATCCTTTCTATAACCTTATTAGGTAATAAAGAGATACTGTGGTCTGCCAAGGCAATAAATATACACCTGATACATCTTTTTAAATATTTAAATACCAAGACACTATCAAAATGCACTAACCATAGAGTTCATTGCTATTATGTGTCTAAAAACTTAGTTAGTTTAAGTATGTAGTTGATACATCTACTTGCCAATTATGACCAAAATGGGTTTCACTCAAAGATTTATATTATTACTTAAAATAGTTTAAGTTATGCTGAAATAATTACCACAAGATATATTGTTCAGGTTAGGTTATTATAGAGTGATTTATTTAAACGGAACTGCAATAAAACCCATTGCTCAGTAAATCAGGAAAGTGTACTTGTTATGTAGACAAATAAAATAAGTAACGCATTCCAAATGCCGTTTGATTTAAGTCTGTATTACAATTTAACATATTTTAACACCATATTGTACCTCAAACAGCCCATTAAATAATAAGTTATGCGTTATTAAAATCATGAAATTACAGTAATTGGCAGGCCTGCTATCCTCGGGCAGGATCGCATGTGACCAGTCTGAACTTTTCGGATTAAAACTCATATGTGTTTAACTAAAATTTTGGACAGAAATTGGTTCAGTATCTATAACTGGCAAGTTTTTGAGGTTATTCATGGAAATAATTTATTTTCTGTACAATAGTACAATAGGTATGTTTCAAATAACTTAAACGACATCAGAATCTACAAAATAGGTTTATGGAATAATAAGATTTACAGATTTATAATTAATACGACATTTTGCTTAAGTTTGGATCTTTAAGTGACAGTAACACTGTTAAAGATCTCCCCAAGGTTCATTTGCTTTTTTTTAAGTGAATTTTACATTTTTCTTCTTCTCAATCGGTTCCTCTTGTACCTTTCGATGTCGATGTATGCTTTTCCATTTTTGGATTAAGTTTCTCCACTCCTGTATATCGTTAGCTGACTCCTTTTTCTTCTAGTCTCTGCATCACTTCTTTTTTTCATTTTATTCTTGGTCTTCCTCCATTTTTTTACCCTACATCTTCATTTTCCATCCTATTTTCGCGTATCTACTTTCTGGCATGCGTAGTAGATGTCCAAGCTATCTTAATTGATTTGTCCCCATCTTTTTTTTATATCTCTTACCCCAAGATTTTTCGATTTTTTTCGTTACTGATTTTATCGATCAGTCTACATCCCTCTATTCTTCTCAGAAATATCCTTGTGTCTGTATTCTTTGTTTTTGTGTCCAAGTTTCTGAACTGTACGTGAGAATGGGTACGTACACTGCATTAAAAAATAATTATTTTTCGTTTAAGAACGAAAACGAAATAAATATTTTCCAAAACCGGTTTTAACCGGTTTTGTCGCTATTTCAATTTTATTTGTTAAAACACAAACGCGAATTTACCTTCTGTGCTGGGGAGACTCCACGAGGCAGTAAAAAATCTCACTTGAAATAAGTGAGCTTCACTTTTCTCCATATATTTACGTGAATATGTATTAACAACTTTATTGTTTATACTTGCAATTTCGTGTAACACAATTAACGGTACAGATATTCTCTATTTCTAATTTGTTTTTTAGATCATCAATATAGAATATACACTTTATTGGATATATATTATCAATGTGTATGTTTTATTTGCGTTTAGACATAATAATAGTAAAATTTATTCTTACTTCGAAAAGGACTAATGTAAAAGAAGATTTATTGGAAGATGTGTTGCTAGTAAGATTTAACGGATTGTGAAAATGTATATTGTATGGTACGTACAAACTATAAAGTTAAAGTATATTTCAAGTTAATACCTATAAGTAATTTTTTAATATCTTTTTTATTTATAAATTTATAAATTATCCACTTGAATTCATTCTTTTGTCTTTTTAAATAATTGTGGGCAGGATGTTATTTAATTCAAATGCATAGATTTTTAGTACTAAAACAAATTTAAAACAGCACTTGCTATATTTTCATATTTTTAGATAAAGATCGTGTGTCTAATTTAACCTAATCACGTTGTGTTTTTGCACCTTACGGGTGTTAAACCTAATAAAATGGTTAAATGTTAATGGGTTTAACGATATGGTAAATTAAATATGGCGATGGTTCGCCAGTCTAAAATATGCTGTCCGTGAGCATCAAACCCCATCGTCATGATTTATATTTTAGTTGAGACGCAAATATTGTTATCGTATTTATAGAGGGTTGTGGTGACTGGAAAAAAAAAAATTTTTTTGACGACAAAAAAAAATATTGTGAAACCGGTTTTAACCGTTATTATGTTGGTTCGCGAAAACGAAAAAAGAATTTTTTCGGTTAGAACGAAAACGATATATTTCGTTTTCGTTCCGAACAGAAACGAACGGAATTTTTTTTTCGTTTTTAGTCCCTGTTTTAAAATCCATAATGACCCATTCAAACATTTAATGAAGTTTATAGACCTAGATATTTATTGCCAAAGTAGGCTTGATGGAAAATTTTAATTTGTCTTTTTAATACAATATATGCTAAAATACAAACTTGAAAATAATACATATGCCATTAATTAAATCATTACTGACTCAAATTGTGCATTTTATTATTCTCATTATGGTCAGTAACATAAATTATTTTTTTTTAAACAAACGAATACCCACCGCTGCTTTTACGGCATATAAATTATTCAAAAGTATAAAAATATGTGTTTGTAGTTCCTAATTTATTTAGGTTTTTTTAATCAATATATAACTTTTGCTAAGTAGGTACTCGATAATTAATTTTAACGGGCATGTGTGAACGCTGTCAGTAAAAAGTGAAAGTTTTCATAGAGAAATCCATCACGCTGACACGAAAAGAAATTAATTAGTAAGTATGAGATATAACAATTAAGCGCATTGTGAAATATTATTTTTATTAATTGATTTCGTTAAATAAATTGACAGGAAATCAATCTTTTTAATAGGAAGTCAATAATTTATTGGTTAGTAACAGTTTAGTTACATCTACAAATTTGGCTTGATGTACATCCAATCATGAATCTATAAACAACCCATTGATTTTTACTGATGCATTTGTACTTTTTTTTTTTAAATAAAAATTTTGAAAATTTCCATACAAAATGCATTTACTGAAGAAGTCATTTGTTGGCCACTGACCACATGGGCCAGTTTTTTTCCCCCGAATGTTATTGATAGCAGATGAGAATATAGAAGAAGTGTTAAAATATTTCTGTCCCTAACACTATCGAAAGGATCTTAACATTATCAAATTATAAATCTATTGGCGCCGACATAAAAGGACATTCGAAAAATAAATCGTAAAAGAAAGTTTTGACACAGCATTTGATATACAACAACGTATAAAGCAAGGAAGTTTCTCGGCTGGCATCTAATAAATCTCTACGACGCTACGCGCAGTTAACAAACTCGTGAAGAATTCGCAGACGCTTGTCAAGTATCAAAGTATCATTATTAACTAACGTTTAGAAACGTTGAATACCTTTGCAATTTAAATAAATTTATTATTCTTATTGCCACGAACCTTCTTGTAATTTTCTCACGATAGCGCGCAATCAAAACTAATTTCTACATATCTTATACAATTGTTACCAAATTTGGAACTCGTCTCTAAGAATTTTCTCTTCTACTTTGCACTCCCACGAAGCCGAGACGAATGAGGTTTATATTAAACCGGTAGCGGTTGAGAAAGAGTGAGGAGCAACTCGCAGATGGTAAAATGCTGTCGAGAAGTTCATAGGCTGCTAAATATCCTGTTCGTTTTGCTTATGGAGTACACCTGGCTCATTTTTAGGGTCTAATATCGCTGTATGGCGCTTGGGGAAGTTTATTCTAGACATGTTCCTTGTCGTTGGTCTTTTGTGCGACACAAAAGTTATGATTTTTTTTATTTTTTCAGCAGAAGTTTCATCTAATATAGGCGCACACATGCAAGGCTCTTTATCCGAAAAATAATACACATAACAGTGTGTACAGAAAGTAACATTACTGATCAATATCTCGTCTTGTGACAACTTCACAAAAAAAAAATTGAACAAAAGTTATTTGTGGTTATTTACTACATAACCTTAAACTATTTTTAACTATACTAAGTGTTTTGTTTTTGCGCACCGATACGTCACTTTGTTTTTTTTTTTTAAATAGAACTATATTTTATAATTTTTAGATATATATTTCAAAAATATATAGGTACGTTTTATTTATCTAAAATCGTCGTTTTTGAGTTATTTCAGTTTTTATAGAAATATTGACAGCTACAGGAGTCTAAACAAATAATAATATTTCACTACTTGGCTATGTCAGAAGGTAAGTGGATACTTCAGACAAACGCAATAAAAGTGGTTTACAGTTATTTATATTGGCATTTGTTGTCATTTTCAACTTACTATTTAAAAGTGTTGAAATTTCTCTTAACTTCATTAAAAATTCTTGATAACTCGAAAATTGTTGCAGATAGGTATAAAAAACGCTATACAGATTGATGCAGAATGTAATTTGGCATTAGAAAATGAAAAAAGAGTTTGGCCGGTGTATTTGAAAAAAAAACGAGCTTTTGTGGTCTGAAGTCGTATTTAAAAAAATCAAATTTTGGACACCCTGTAATGCATCGATTGCAAAAATTCCAGGATACACTCCAAGGTTTCTTCTAGGCATGGTCTAAATTTAAGCGTTTTTCTTCAGAAATGGCGGCGTTAGATAATATTAAGCATCACGACGAAAATCAAAAAATTTTCAAAAAAGTCCAAAAATCTAAAAAATGACTGCACTTAGGTATAGGGCATGCTAATGAAAGTCCCTATAAAATCCAAATACGCAATAAAAAATAGACCATTGTATTTAAAATAAGTAGGTAGACGTCAACTTCCGGTATTTCCGGAAGTGTCGCCATATTGAAAATATTTTTAATAAACAAATCGGATGCCATTATGGTCTTAACCAAAATTTCAGATCAATACCCTTTTTCATTCATTAAGTCCCCGTCTCAATCAATCACCCTGTAGATTAAACCACACCCCTGGCGCACCACTCTGACATTACTTGTAAAATTTGACATAACACACATTTAATTTGAGAGGTAGGTTAGGTAAAGGAATTTTTTTGACTAAATATAACTCGTGCATTGCAAATAATCTATAATTTTTGACAAATCTTCACTCATGCAAGTTGAATCAGAAAAAATCACTCGTGTACTTGTCTTTTTCTCAGCTCAACTTGCATTCGGGAAAATATCTCAAAAATTTGTTTTAAATATCAAATGCAAGTTCGCAATTTTTTATACCCACAATATTACCAATACTTTTTTTTGGACCACGTGCCTAACTAAGTGAAATGACAAAGCTGTCACGTTAATTGAAGTGACAATTCAAAAACCTACAACATTTAGTGTTGGTTAAAATTTTTGATATAAAATAGTGCCTTATGTTGACAAGCAACCGCATACATTTAGTTTTTTTTTCTGTTGCCACTTTCCTTGTAGGTACGGGACCAAATACCAGGTCACACCATATCAGTTTAGTGGGTGCACAGCCTTACATATTTCAATTTAAAATGTAATAATTAATTTTTGAAATTAATTTTAATTTTTTTTATAAATGCGCAGATGCGTTTTTTCACAATTTTAGTTCCAAATATGTAGTGTGGGACATAATTTAATCCCAAAACTAAGATGAATTATCGTTTGACATTATAACGATCTTAAAGAAGCCGCTAATCCAGATTAATTAATTTTTTTATAATCGCATATAAAAATGGCGACAGAGAAACCTAGCGCAAACAGTTGAAAAGCTGCTAGTTTATTTAAACGTGTCGTCGGCTGTTTTAACAATTGAATAAACATCTGTCAATAATTCCAGAAACAAAGAAATCGTACATTCATTCTCGTTTTAATTTAATCTTTTGATTAAGTCAGAGATAAAGTGGCACACGTTCGTTACTCCGAAGTATCTATAGGAAGTCGTGTCAGGCTTTAAAAGGAACATGACAATATCGCGGTTGTGTAAGGTTAAGATACATGTGTACGGTTGTTTTATAGGATACCGTCTATCACTTCGCCTACTACATGTATATCAAGTTTTGTTTGCATAATAAATGCGAATAATCGGCGCGCAAATTTATGCAGGAGATAGCCCCTTCAATTAGCACACGCCTACTGAATATAAACAAATTCCGTCCTGTTATTTGACAAGGCGACTGTCACTTGTTATTAAAGAAAACAAAAATGAAACGCTGTCACTCGTTCGTTTGTTTATTTGGTTTCAACTTTTGCGCTAGAATTTTTGTGGTTGGTGATATATTACCGTTTCTGGCGATAAAGGATAATTGGGCAAAATATCACAAGCTAGGCGCTGTTTTATAATTACTTAGTGGTTTTGATCCACATACAATATGCTAATTGCGCGTTTACCAAAATTAATAGGTTCTAATTTTTATCGTGACAGCCCGTCAGGTTGCATAAAATATAACGTACGTCCCATAAGTTTTTGCACAAATTTTAACTTAATTTGTTTTACATCAAAAAAATGCATTTACATAACAGTTTTGTAAAACATAGCAATTAATTGTTTCATAATTTATGAACTTAAATTAAATAAAGAGGCCCATGGTCTTCCACAAGGCGGATATTTTCTTCTTATTACCCATTTTATGGCAGGCCTCTGAAATTTGTGTGAAAACTTATGGGACATGCGTTATTGTCAATGTTACATAAGTTAATACAAGGAAGTTGGTTTAATAATATCAAAGAAAAATATTAAACAAAACGTTTTTTTAATCATTCTAGGAGAGCCCATACGAGACTTGACCCAGGGTTAAAATGTGAATAGCAGCAGGCTGCTGTATGCTGCCAGCATTTTCAAGAATTATCTACTTTGGTTTCCACCTCTTGAAGAATGCTGACACAAGAATCATAAGAAATTATATACAGGGTTCTCGTTTTTCGAGGGCCACTATGCGGATCTCGTAAACGTTAAGAGTTGGGACTTCGGTTAAATTAGGGCAAATTTGTATATTCAGGTGCTTAATTATTTGACGCAAACAGAACTTATCTAGCTTTTTTAGTTTTGATACATAATTATTTACAATACCGATTGGGAATTTTTTTAAATAAAATATTTGTTTTTGCCATTTATAACAGCAATTGTTTCAAAATAGTCCCAAGTGTTATACATTGTCAAATTCAGAATAAAGTGCTCTACAAATTGGAGTTAAAGTCAGATATAGCGACCATAAAAAAAAATTGACCTAAATATGGTTTTAAAAAAAGCGAAACGTCGCATGGAAAATATAATTAAGGATTCTGATTCCTTGCAAAAAGTGGCCGTAAAAAAGTTTTTACAGAAATGAAATTCAACATCAAATGAAAAAGTTACGGGCAAAAAACAAAAATCCACTTTTTTACTTTTTTCCCTATATCTCAAAAACTAAAAAAGCTAGATAAGTTCTGTTTGCGTCAAATTATTAACCACCTGAATATACAACTTTGCCCTAATTTAACCGGTCGTAACTCTTACCGCTTACGAGATCCCCATAGTGGCCCTCGAAAAGCGAGAACACTATATTTACTGGTGACTTTTTAAACACTTTAAAATAAACACCAAGGCTCTATCTCTTAAAAAAAAAATGAAGTTATAGGGCTGTTAAATATTCATTTCATCAAACAACAATTAAACTAAATAACATATTTTTCTGAATCAGTAATTTCTTTAGCCTTCATAATTAGTTACTATTGCCCGGGTAAGAAATTCGTTAATCCTAGTGCCAAGGTATAATTTAACCCACTCATCAACTACACCAATTTCAGTAGAGGCTGCAAAACAAGCAAAACGGAATTAGATAATTGTAGTAATTCAAGACTATGCAGCCGAAGTAATTTCAAAATATACCGTATACATTTTCATTTGTTCAGGAACAAAGCACACAACTTTTCAAACGGGAAATTAAAGGCTCAGACAACTTGATTTTGTAAAGTAAATCCTTCGTCGTTACACGAATTTACAAACACCTCGTTATCTGTTAATTTTATCATTGAAAAAATCTGTTTTAATCGCTTTAAACTACGCATTTTGTCAAATAGATGGTATTTTACAAATTCAATTTAATCGTCAATCGATTAAGTTTAGTTTTGACTTCCTGTTAACAGATTTTAAAAAAAAAATGTATATTTTAAACTCGTAATAGATTTGTTTGGATGCCAGATTCTATCGGTTTAGTCTGGAAATTCCTGCAAGTCATTAGTGCATGCTTAAATATTTTTCTGTTAGAGTGGCGTTTAAAATGATTATAAACTCATTTTATGATTTGGCGTTTTTCCATTAATACGAAACACTATTGACATGAAGTGTAAATATTATTAACGGATCGTTTACACCCAACCAAAGTATATTTTGCACGTTTAGGATACAACTGTTGTTATGAGAAAATTAAAACTATTTTTTACAATTGGGTAGCCACTAAAGACTCCAAGCTGTCTATACAACATGCACCTCTTACTTTGGTCCACTTTGAAAATCACGCTGCTTATAAGAGATATAACGTGGTTAACTTAACAAATAATGTCATATTATAACGTAGCAGTATTCAAAAGTTTAGAAAAATGTGTAGTTACTTAATACAAGCCAAAATGAAAAGGTTTTTCTAATGTCATTTAAAGTTTTTTAAATCTAAAAATCTTTACTATAAAACTTGTCCAGTATTATAACTGTTCTTAGCAAATTTATAGTAGTTTATAAAGCACATATATTAATGATTTACAGTAAAAAAGATGTACAGTGCTGGTCAAAGGTGCGAAAAAAAGCAAATATCTAGAATGAAGATATTGCAATAAAATTTTGTATCTGAGCATTTTCGTAGGTTCAGGATTTTATACGAGTGTAAAGCTTGCAACATGACTTCCAGGTCAACCGGAAAAAGCCAAAATGAAGGTGTTTTCCAAATTGTATTTAAGGTTTTATTCTGCTTTTAAATCTAAAAATATTTGTTTTAAAACTTGTCCAGAGTTGCTAATATTTTCAGCAAATTTGTAGCAATTTTGTAAGAACATATTTAAATTATTTAGAGTAGAAAAGATATACAGTGCTGAGCGAAAATAAGTAAACAGGCGAATATCTAGAATACTATTGAAGATATTACAATGAATTTTGGTATTTGACCATTATGATAAGATTAGGGTTCGATACGACTTCCGGTTCAACCGAAAAATGACCCAAACTTTGAAAGTTTAAATGTATATTTTTGTATTCCTCATCACATTTACTTCAAAAAATGTCTGAGGTTGTATAGGCCTAAGATCAACCAATTTCGTGAAATTTACATTTTTAAGAAAATTTTGAGCGATACAGCACTTCCAAACATTTTCAACATTTAAAAACTTTGAAAAGGCATTAAAAACTCACTTGAAAATTAGACTGACATTAGATTAATTATAACTTTGGACTAGCTGGATTTTCAAAATATGATACTAACAGGACATTTTTGACGTTTGGTCATTTTTGTGAAAATTGAAACATGGATAAAAAATTCTTTTATGCAGTTGTTTAATACCTGCAATTGACTTTATCCGAGTTTTTTTTTCAGTATTATGGTCTCTGCTATTACTCAATTAATTGTAATTTTGATTATGGAAAATAACACTTGATAATCAAACATTAATTATTCCAATTATTTATTCTGAAACCGAACATCATCATTACAGCAATTTTCAATATGAGACCTAAAACATTAAGCACGATAAAAATAATATTTCAGCCTCGTTAGAACCAAATACAAACAAACAAAACGTAACAATGCTAAAAATAACTAGCAATTTGCTTCAGCAACGGACTCTACCCTTTCACAATCGTGCCCACCCCATTAGAGGTTATTATTTCAAGCACACAATAAAAGTCGGGATAATTTGCAAGAATCGTTCAGTTAAAGTTCACTGACTGACTCCACGGAGTCGTACATGCAACACTTTTAACGCAAAAAGAAACTTGGAAGCTTATGCCCGGCTCTACAACACTAGCGCCGAATATTTTACAGCAAATTATCTAAAATTTATGAAGCCTCTAAAAATAGACGCGACAAAGTACGAGAAATAACGACATAAATATTTTTAATATTATTTTAAGTGTTGCAAAACGATGTTTCAATTTTACAACACTATAATAAAAAACAGGCAAATGTGAAAACGCTTTTTATAACTCATAAATAAAACGACTACACAAATAATCGGGCTGTTAATATGTTAAATAAATAAAATTTATAAACGTATCTATTTAATTTATTTGTTTCTTGTTTGAAACTTATTTATACAGAGTCGTGGCTTCTATAGGTCTTCTATCTACAGCTTTAATAAAGTTGGTATTTATTTACTGTTGCAGGATATGACTTTCAAATTTTAATGCAACTGCGAGTTTTGTTTTTTATAGCTGCTTATTTGCTAAGACAGCGTTTCCCAAACTGTTGTCGACCGCGGGCCGGTATTTTTTTGTAAAATTTATACGCGAGGACCCATTTTGTTAGCTCACTGCCTACATCTACATACATACATATCTACAGGAATCACATTTGGATTTTAATGCAATTATTTACCATTAAAAAAATCGTTTAAGTTTCTTCAAAATATCTTAAAAAGTTGAAGGTGTAGATCAAATGTCAAAATAGCATTAAATTTGTTCCGAAAGTCTGCTCAACTTTGCTAATTTAACCGTCTATGTAACTCTTATAATAACAAAGTTACCGATACCACACAGGTAGATTATTGTCAACCTGTATACAAACTTATTACAAGACCAGTTATTAAATCAATATATATTTATAAATGGTGATAATAAATCGGATTAGTAAATTATCTTCATGTAATCATTTAAAAAAATAATTATTTATTTTTAACAATGCGTATAACAAATTATGGACCGCCTGTAAAGAGATATTATTTTGTCGATTGAGTGAGTCATTTACAGCTAGTCATTTTATTGTTATTCTAATTTATAATGTTTATTAACAACACTTATTATTAGTCTTTTATTATGTTCCCTAATTTGGTGTACACGATCCAAAACTAATGACACATAAAAGTACCTAAGCTGAACACTACAAAGGTCTTGAAAACTGACCATAAATATTTATTTATTTCTATAGTTTATAGATTGACAACATAAAATTGTTTAAATTTCGTAATTCATTGTAAAAAATTTGAATTTAACACAAACAGCAATTCCTTATAAATTTTTCTAGTTTAAAGAAATAGTTGCAAACATTTTGTTATCTGGTCTACACTAAATTACAATTGTAAAAGTAACGTGTAGTATGTATAATAATGCAACAACAAAAAAATGGACAACATTGACTAAAAGACTAGGTATAAAATTAATTGATTGTTAATTTAGTTTCTTACAACTTCAGATAATCCGTCATTTCACGACTATATGAACCTAAAATATTATTTCTTAAATATATTTAAAAAAATTTAAAAACATACCGAATTCCTTTAGCAAAACTCTTATTCTGTAAGTAAAGCATGAAAATATCTTGGGTAAAAACAAGATTTTTTTGTGAAAATGTTATCCTGTAGAAGCATAAGACGATTTTTTGTAAATCTTTGTGTTGTAAAACTAAAATATATCAAGATAACCATTACAACTATACACATATAAGTACAAAATAAAAATCTACAAATGGACGAATACGACATTAAATCAAAAAAGTGGTATAGCATATTCATCCCCAAGTGCATTGAATGCTTACAAAGCACAAAAAATATTTAAACGCTTCTTATTCTGAATTTCTGAGGGTTCAGTTTATAGAAGGAAGTCGAGTACTTTGGTGCGGTTCTAAGACCGCTGCGTGACAAATATCTTAGAAAGATCATCCGCTATTTGGTAAATAGCTTATTTCACACATATACAAAATAAGAAAAGTTCCACAAAGCTTTATTCGCCATTCACACTAAAAAGCAAGGTCGAATTCAGTCCAAATATGTCCTTGCTGTTCGCGTATCATCTTCTTAGAGCGTTGAAAAAGAAAATAGAGACAGCAGATGAAAAAAAAACTAGAAATGATTGCCGAATTCATTTTGTTAGATATGAAAGTAGACATGCACTTAGAATAATCCACATTTTTATTATACTGGGTCCTGCAACTGCGTCGGGTTTCATAGCGCCCCGCTTGTGGGAGTTATAAAAAAAACTTAAATACATAAAATTATTGGTTTGAAAAGACCAACGTCTTAAAATTATTTTCAGCTATACAGGGTGTCCCATTTTTGTGCTATAACAAAAACAAAGATTTCTGTAAATGGAACACCCTCTATCTTTTAGGTCTTCGGATGTCATTTTTTAACCTCTACATGAATGTCTGTCCACTTTAGGTTTTTGTGTCAGTGTTGCCAACTTATAAATTTTTTTCCGAAAAATTTTACATAAGCAGGCTTAACTTTAAAAAATCGTAGCGACCTCGTTTCTTGAAGTTAAGAAATAAGTTTGAGTAATAATGTTAGTCCGGTTAAAGAGCAACATTTTAATAATAAAAATTTGTAATTTAGTGATACAGGGTGTTCAGAAAAAAATGCCAAACTTTTCAAATTTCAAAGTGATGTAACTCTTTTTTTTTCAAATGTAACCACCCTTATTTTATTCCGTTATTCGACAGCTTTTTTTCTCCTCTTTAATTTTTATGGGGGGTTGTCCTATGTCTAAGCCCCGTAGTTGTCGAGATATTCAATACCTACTTTTCACAAAAGTAGCCCTTTAAATGCATTTTTATGCACCGAAGTAGGCCGCGCTGATGCAAAACAATTGACAATATGTACCGCTAGCAATACTTTCACATGTAAGCTTTTTGTCTAACATTTTTATATTAAACATTCCACCAACGCGCGTATATATTTTATGTAACAAGATATATTATTTTATTCTATAGTAACATTTCAGAGATGTACAACAAAAAAGGGCCCGCTTACCGATAAAAAATATTGAGGAAATGAGCGAGGTGTAGATAAGATGGATAGGTGGCCATGCATTGCATTTGAATTCGCCAGCAGGAGTGTTATTGGCTCGTATTAGCATATATCTCTGATATTTTCGTTCAGATAGCAAATTTGAAGCTTCTTTAGGTCTGCATACATTAAAAAAAGTTTGAATATAAACTTTTTCGGTAAGGGAACATGCAAGATTTTAGGGAACCCACAATTAATCGATCACTTATGAAATAAGTGATTTTTAATTATTGGTAAGTTGATTTTGTGACTCATTTATAAAATAAGAGTCAAAATAAATAAGCTAATTTATAATTATTAATAATTTCGCCTTTCATACACCCTGAAAGTTACAAGTATTTTTAATTATTTGCATATGCGAAATTATGTAAAAGTGTTCATGTGTCCATTTAATTTGGTTTTAAGTACCTACATACCTATTTGTCTAAAATAATGTTTGGTGAATCAAAATCCAAAGATCAAAAAAGATGGTAGGTTTGAATTGGTTTATACGACGTATACATGATATTTTTACACTCAAAATCTGAAATATTGACAGAGACTTCAATAATTACAATATTTTATTATTACTTAAAATTCCTGTTAAGAGAAAATGAGCATTGAACTTATGTATAGCCATGGAACGATCTAGAAGAGTATGAATTAGCGTCATACGAGATGTGCTTGTTTTCATAGAATATGACACCTGTTTTTACATTTCTTTTATTATTATTGCTCAAGAAAAACCAAACAAAAATTTAACATGGAACTCTCCTGGTTACTTGAATTTTGCTAAACGCGGTGAATAATTACCAATTTCTTTTATCGTTTCTGGTGGTCAACATCTACCATAACACCGCCTTGAAGCGATTCATCATCGTTCGTTTGTTTTTCCATCAAAACCAATTTGATTGACCCACTTTCCACAACAAATTGAAAATAAAAACATGAAATTTAATATATTTCCGTTTGATTTGGCGAGTGTTTGTTTTCACAAGAGGTTTTAAATCTTCGCGTTGTTCAAAGCGGGCCACATCATCACTAAAAAAATAATAAATACCGAAAGTGTTCGCAAGATATCTGACGATTTAACACGAAGTTAAAACGGCCACAGAGAATTTGTTAGGAGTTTTTGTGAAATATCAAGTGATACACTCGAGTATAAATTATTTGGTAATAGTAAAAGTTCATTTTACATCTGAAAGCTCGCGGGAAATAAAAGTAAAGTTCTCGTGTGGAATTATTGGCGCCGTAAAAACAATGGTGTCGTTTATTTTTATACAAATGTACTGAACATTTGGCAACTGGTACGAGAAAACACGACATAAGGATGTGGTTTGTGTGTTGATTAATGGACGCCAATTTGCAGTTAAATTTAATAATCAGTTTCATCAACTGAATGGCAAGATCCTTTTTCAGGATTACACAGTTTGCCAAATTTCTTTAAACACTGCAATATTTACAATGTTAGGGAATAAATTTTAAATTTTACAAAAAGCCAGATTATCAATTTTTAAAACTAATACAGTTTACATAAACTTGCCAACAACTTACTTTACAAATACAAATTCATTTAACTGACAAACAAGACATAAACAGAAATTGCCAAAAAAGTTTTATGGTGCCTGTCCACGTGAGAGTAAACTACTCTCGATAGCAGCGTCGCCAAGGATACAGCCAATCGCGAGTTACTCTCAGGGGCTGTATCCTTGGCGACGCTGCTATCGAGAGTAGTTTACTCTCACGTGGACAGGCACCTTTATACAAAACTTAAACTACACGTATCAATAAATTTGTTAACTTGATACTAGAGAAAAAATGATTAAGACACAAAACAAGTAATCGATTTTCAAATATATAACATACATTTCTGTTGATATACATACATTTACATACATTATGTACAAACATTACATAAACGTATATACAGGGTGGTTAAAATTCGATGGGATTACAAGGGTATCTCGCTTAATAGTCAAGATAGAGAAACGGGTACATTACCAAAATGTGCAGTTTTCTGGGACGAACAGTTGTCAAATATATTCTATTATTTCCTGTTTTTCTTGATTTTTTTTCACAGGCTCCTTTTTGTTTTTCATCTTTAAAAAAATTGAAAAACCTTTGTAACCTTTGTATTACTGGAAATAAATGAATGGGGAAGATATAAGGAGTTTAAATAGGTCATAGCCAATTATAGCTTCCATTTAAAAAAAGGTATGTTTGTGTCATAACTTTTTAACGGATAACGCATTTTTTTAAAAATTAATTTCAAAATTTACATAAAAATACCTAAAACAAAGCTTTTTCGATATTTACAACAATAAGAGAGATACGACACATTATAAATATAACAAGAAAATAGTTTTTCTCTAATATCTCAGAAACCGGAAATAATAGAATACTTTTGAAAACGGTTCTGAGTTTGTTCCAAAGAAGTGCACATTTTTGGTAACTTAACCGTTTCTCTATCTTGACTATTAAGCGAGATACCTATGCAATCCTATCGAATTTGGACCACCCTGTACAATACACCAAAAGTTATTTTTAAAGTTTTATTTTACATACAATAAAGCATTTTACAACCACGAATAATTTACGAAACATTAAAGTTTAGACAAAATGTATCATTTAACGAAACAGATATCTTTAAGAGATGTAGAAACTGTATTGCTATTATATTTTAATAGGAACGCATCAACTTTCTATATAGGGTGTTTCTTAAATATTGCGAAAAAATTCAGAAGGCAATTCTTTGTCGAAAATTAAGGGGGCTTATAAATAATTTTCTTCCCTTAGACGTCTCCTTTCGGAGTTACACCCCCCCTAAAAAGGGGCGGTAAAATTAGGTTTAATATTTAATTTTTAGTGTATTTTTAGTTGTACTTCCATATTACTTCTTGTTTTGGATGCGAAAAGCTTTTGTTTGAATTAAATAAATATTCTATTAACTCTACTGACAATTATATCAAATAATTTTTCCAAATAAAGTGTGTTGTAATTATTTTATGGCAGTAGGAATAAAAGATTTTTTTTTTATTTTTTATCATAATTCACATTTTTACATACCCTAGAATGACTTAAATTTGTTGGTCGTCAGTTTTTTCGGCTTTAAAATCATTTTTTAATTTCATAATTGTATGTATTTTTAAGGAATTTTATTTTATAACACACCTGTTTGATTAAATAGTTAGTGAGGCATTCTTAGGTCTAGTTTCAGACACTTTTGGTCGACTAAATAAACCATTATGGTGCACTCCGTTATTTAATGCTACACTTTAATTTCTATTAACTATGAATTTTAAATTATGCTAATTATCAATGCACTTGATACGCCCCAAACGTATGATAATATATTCAAATAAATCTTCGGATGTGTTGTAGATAAGATCGTTTCTCTGTCAATATATAATTACAAGCATTTCTAACGCCAACTGCTCTCACATATTACCAGCATCGCTGATATATTTATGTTAGTGAGTTAGGTGGCAATAAATATTATGGCATAGAGCACAACACCTAAATATTCGTGTACAAATTAAAACATTTGTGGGCGTAAAACGTCCCATTGCGTGATTAAAACTTGGTGTTTGATGTATTGTTTTTTATATTTGACGTGGGTCGAATATTTGTGTAGTGGACGATTAATTTAAAAGAGACATTGGCCACTTTTGTCACTGTTAGAGAAGGAAACCGGTATAGGTATTGTTGTTTATTTGATTGGTGCCATCTCAGACGTCCTACTATTTTATATCGCATGCTGTTCACCTACGCAATGCGAAGAATAAGAAAGGATTGTGTAGTATCAACACACATTTACGCGTTTTCAGATCTATTGAATCATTGGGAGCTATTTTTGTTTTGTAGACAGTGTGTCCATGTTTGTGATGTACCTACCTACAGTGGAGCCTTCCCCTTCATATTGAGTTATCGATGTTTAAAGTTTCACGAGTTTGACCAAGCGTAAAAAACGCCCTGTATAATATTTTAAAAATGTAGGTATTACAAAGTGTTAATTAATCTATTGTCAATGTAATTTCCAAGCGAATTTATTCAGACATTTTAAAATTTCCAAATGTTGAAAATTTTTGAAAGTAGGTACTGTATTTTCATGAAAATGCAATTTTCACGAAAACGGTTATCTTTAGATCCATATAACCTCTTACATTTTTTAAAGTAAAATTAAAGAGAAATCCAAAAATCCAAAAATATACTGGGCATTCCATAAGAAAAAGTGTAACTTTGATATGCCACTCTTTTTTGGAGCACCCTGTATGTTTGAAAATATTTTTAAAATGTAGCTTTTATTGATTGACATGTCTAATCGCGACAGAAGTTTGAAAATATATACCGTTTCGCCATAAAACTCCGTGGCGTCCGTCGTGACTCACCCTGTATAGAGGGTGTCCCAAATTCGAGTAAATGCATGGGGATCTCGCTTATCTTAAGAGCTACGAGGTCGGTTAAATTAGGGCAAAGTTGCGAAATTAGATGCTCATTAATAATCCAAAGAGAAATTGGAAATATCTCAAACGGTATCCGAGAAAATTAGGAAAAACTAAAAAATACGATTTTTGAAAATCGTCTATAACTCCTTTGGAGTATGAAATATTTTAAAGGTGTAAAGACATTGCCCAAGCAACTTTTCAAGCCGAATCGAATAGTGGTCACAAATTTTTTCTAGACTGATTCGTTTTTGTTTTATGACAACCAACTTTATTTTTTCTTATGGGCGCAATTTTAGCTAATTACATAATCAAATAGCATTTATTTTTCTGAATCCATTGATGTATCACACATGGTATTTTACTTTTTCTTTCATTGTCAAATTTCAAAAAATACGTTTTAAACAATAACCATTATAAATCAGGTTGGCCGGTCATTGTAGTTTATGTTGTTTCCATGACAACCGATCAACAAACTAAAAGTTTTGAAGGCCTGTTAGTCGTAAAAATGAAATTAATAACGAAGAAAAATGCTTGGGCAACTTTTTTACACATTTAAAATATTTCAAACTCCAAAGGAGTTATAAACGATTTTCAAAAATGGACTTTCCAGTTTTTCCTAATTTTCTCGGATACCGTTAGAGATATTTCAAATTTCTCTTTGGATTATCAATAAGCATCGAATTTAGCAACTTTGCCCTAATTTAACCGACCTCGTAGCTCTTAAGATAAGCGAGATCCCCATGCATTTATTCGAATTTGGGACACCCTGTATACATTGATACAGGTAGTAAAGAAATGGTACAGTGATATGACCAGCTACGCAAAGATGCGAAATATAATATCAAATAAACTGAAAGAATATGACTAAATTAAAATCAGGCATCAAAGCATTGGAAAACATGCAAATAAATTAAATTTAGAGCTAAAGTAAAACTTCAATTGCCATAGTTTACTGACCCTACTAATAGATGTGATATAAACAAAGACTTATGTAGCTCGGATGAGTTAAATATATTTAACAGATCTATAAACCGCAATTTTATGTGGAGATCTTCTAGTACATAACACATAAAACCCACCACATCCATTAAGTCTATAGGTTCAATGAAGATTGGAATTGGTAAACAAGTGTAGCACTCGATAATAAAATTAAAGTCGGTAAAAACTTTATTTTTCTTCTCCGTACTTGACACATTTCTGTGATTGACGGAATGGCCGATGGCCTGACTGTAGGACGTAAATAGTATTTTAACCTTTTAAAAGTTTATTCTAAATTTAATTTTAAAACGTATTTACTTGGGTTAGAAGTAATTATAGAAGTGCATTTACAACTGCATTTAATCATTTCTATGATTATTTTGGAGGTACTCCAAATGTACAATTATTACGGGATAAACCATTAGTACAATGTATGCGACAATAACAGCACTTAACGCCTCACTGTTATTTCAATTAAGGACAAGGAAAATTAATGACGTTTCGGGTTTGCGAATTGCACAAAACTTTGCAAAAGTGAAGAAAGTTAGAATCTGTTATAAATAATGTATGTATATGTATTATAATACTTATTTTTTGGATAAATATTAGAAGAGAATAATGGTTTGGTAAATGCCTGACTGGTAATTTCTAAACACTTCTGTATATTTTTTAGCTTTAACTCATAATAAACTAAAAGTGCGTTGATATTCTTATCAAATAATTTAATTTTCATGTAGCATTTTACATAAAAGCCTAAGAATGGTACAAAAATTAATATTAAATATATTTCGTTTGCAGGTTACAATTAATTTGGTTTATGTCAATGTCAGTGTGGTGGTGTCGCTATGGAAATGAAATGATTAATTAATACTTTATATTATAATAATTGTTATTTAGTTCGATTACATTAACTTTCGTTCTGTAATATAATTTTAAATTCGTAGAAAAAATAGCATTTACGACTCGAGATGAAATCAGTTTTCTTCGTTTGTAAGATTTGCTCACTCGCCGCTTGGCGGCTCGTGAATGAATCTCACCTCACGAAAAAAATTGGACTTTCATGGCTTGTTGTAAAATATATTATTATGCCATTTTATGTCTCGTTTTCACCATTTAATAGTTTATAATTTTTGCAACGATTATTTTAAAAACAAAAGAAATATTCGAGATGCTAATAATCTCTGACACTATTCTTGATTGGCCCAAATATCACTACATGAGTTTATTAATGTTAACAAATCCTGCGAGTTAGTTCAGAATCGTAACGTTCTGTCTAAATTTACCGGCAGCAATGCCCGCTGTTGACAACCCATTAACTAAATCGATTCTCCTTGCAAATGCCCATTAAAACGACGAGCTGAAGCTTTTAATTTTCCGAAATTATGATAAATACGTTTTGAGGAATTGTGGTGGCAGTTTAAATTGGACATTATTAAGAACTGGTGCGCGAAAAATGCGGGGCGCAAAGTATTCAAGTGGAGAAATTACCGGGGGTGTTAAACGCAATTTAACCCGTATTTTTGTTAAAAAAACATTACCCTCTAATATTTTTTATGTCTGTTACTGATGCAAGAGAAATGTACTAAAAGTCAAACTGCGCGTTCGTTATTTTATCAAGGTTTTAAAATATTTAATAATAAGCCGCATCAAATCAAAATATGTATTAATTATAAGAAGGATATTAAATTAATTAAGGAGTACGTATTAGAACACTATTAAACTATTACCTATTTTAGATATTTAGAATTTAGAAGATTTTTAGATTTTTATTTTTATTTCATTTTATTTTATTTTATTTTTATCATTATTATATTTACTATTACTATTAGTTATGTTACAATGTAATAGCAATTGCTAAATAAAGCTTACTTACTTACTTACTACTTACTTACTACAATCAACACAAGTTAGCAGTAGAAAAGGCAGATATGGAAAAAAAATTTATAGTAACGAGTAGGTATTTGGAAATTATCTTCATTCTTGTTTAATTCAGTTATGTGAGTAATCACAACCAGCACGCATACCACTAACTTGTTGTACATAAATATGAACAATAAATATAAAAAATGTGTAAACAGCGCTGAACAGTAGAATTTGATGTGTTAAACTAATATTACATAAACATATAGAACAAAGAATGTACTGGCAGTGGATCAAATAAAATATTGCAAGGTTTAAAACACGTTTTTAGCGTGGTCATGTATGTTGGTATTAAATTAATTATAATCATTTGTTAAAGATGTGCATAGATTTCTAGATGTAAATAAAAACAGTAAAATAACGCATTTTTTGTACGACGTTGTCTCGATTGAGATAAAAAAACAAAGAAATATTTATAAGCAGCGGTTGGATATTTTTAGATGGATTAAAATATTCTCAAGTCTTTTTTATTTCATTTTCAAGTCTTCAAATAAACTAATAGTTTTAGACTATCTAATATTATCACGTTTGTCACCAATTAAAGCTGTATCATTTATTATTATGATACAATTATATTACCATTAAAGAGAACAGTTGCATGTTAAATCTAAATCAGAGCATCTTTCAGTTTTAATGTAATTTTAAAAATGATTATTTTTAGTAGGTAGTTTATAATTAGCTACATATTTGGAATGCTGGTCGTTCCGCTTTAAATGAGTTAAAATTAGATATTAATATATTCTGTCAAAAGTGAATCTAGGTATTTAAAATATGCGGCTAAACAAATTATCTGTTAAAATAAATTCAACAAGTCGGTTGCTTTAATTGAACGCATATTTTATTCAAATTTAAATAAGTTCCAGGTAAAATTGCGGTCAAATACATCGGTAGAAACGGTTCTGGGTGCATCTGCCTTACGTTTTTATACAGGTTGTTCCATCTTAGTTTGATTATTAGATAGATAACGACACAAAAATAATTTCGGAAACTTGCTAGTTAGAATAAAACACATTTCTAAAACCATAAAAACTAAATAAATATTGAAGTTCTACATAGACTATAAATATTATAATTCAAAATATTCACAAAAAAAATTATGTGGTTTTGTCTGTCCAATTAAAAATATACAGGGTGGTCCACATAGAAGGGCCACCCACTATTGGAATCTCGTAAACGGTAAGATCTACAAAGAAGTTTTAAATCAGACAAATTGTTCTCTTTTCTGAGATCTACTCAGTGATGCTTTAATGGTTTAAGGCAGTGGTTTCCAACCTGTGGGGCGCGACCCCCCTAGGGGGGCGCGGGACTATTGTAAGGGGGGCACGCAGCTGTTACCAAATTTCATTTTTAAATACAAACAAACAAAAAAAAACCTTATTTTTACAAAATATGGTATTTTGTTTTGAAGCCCATTAAATAATTATTATGAAATAATTTGTTACGAAAAGTGAGGGGGGCGCAATATTTTTTTTTATGAAAAAGGGGGGCGGAGGTACAAAAAGGTTGGAAACCACTGGTTTAAGGTGTTGCAAAAACTTCCAGGGCACGCTAAGATAATGAAGAAAAACCAAAATGAGATTCTTTTTAATCGTTAACTCGGTTATACTTGATGGTACAAAAATATTTTTGGGGAAAAAGTTGCACATTTTTTAAGCACTGTTAAATGAAAGGATTCATTTGTTTCAAAATTTGTGTGTGATCAAAACTTGATGTTTACCTAACTTTTGGTATACATCTAGTAAAAAATTGCTAAAAATTAAAATATTGAAAAATACCGTAACTTTTGTTGTTCAGTACAACGATAAACGAATTGAATAAAATAAAAAGGCAAACGAAATTAAACACACCGAAACTGTTTTTAGTTATTGCCAATCAATTTTTGCAAACAATATAATTTAAGAAAAATCATAACGATTTTGTAAATACTGTCGCCAAAAACATAATTTCGTATTGAAACACAGGATATACGAAAAATTATAGCTTCACAGAATTAGGGATCGTAATATTATTAAAATCATACAGGGTGTTTCTTAAATATTACGAAAAAATTCGGGGAGTAATTTCTTATCGAAAATTAAGGGGGGTCTTACATATATTTTTTTTCCTTACTATGGGAAACCTTTTAATAAGTTTAAAACATCTACCAAATATCATTCTTCTACATTTATTTAAATTTGAGAAATAAAATAGAAACCTAATTTTACCTCTCCTTTAGGGGATGTAACTCCAAAAGGAGACGTCTAAGGAAAAAATTGTATATGAAAGACCCCCCTTAATTTTTGATAAGGATTCACTTCCCAAATAATTTCGCAACATTTAAGAAACACCTTGTATAATAAAAAAACAGATTTAAACACGATATTTTCAGAATTGTGCGACTTGTAAAATTACATCTTTACCAAAAAAAAAAAGATCTTTATGCTTATAAATCTAGTGTTCTTCCAACTTTACCAATAATTTCAATTTCCCTGTTTCCTGCACAGCCATTGTTCTCCAAGCGTTGGCGCTAGACCCATTCATTCATAATTGTATGTAGGTTGGTTATTATCACCCGGTTACCATAAACCGCCAGTTCCACAGGACCATATATTATGTAAGAAGGTTACTTATAATTATTCTAGTTACCCCTAATAATTTATGCAGCCTTATTTTGCGCATCTGGTAACCTATGTTGTTAGCTACCGGGGTTCGAAAAAGGTCAATTTGGATATAAACTATGAGTCGTAAAAATGTAAATTAAATTTTCACAGAGCTAAGCGTTAAGGGGCACGTTAAAATATGTGCGAAGATGTAAAAGTGTGTGTTTGCGCGCGGAAATTGACATTTGCTGTTATCGATTACAGCTGCAGATAATAAACTGAATTTATGACGTATAGGCGAAAGGGTATTCAAAAAAATTACTCATTATTTTTTACAATTTTGTAGGTTATTGTAGTTTTTCCGTTGTTGTTTAGGTACTAATAAACTTTGCTGCCTTTTGTAGCGATCAAAATATGCACTTTTTGATATAGAACTGACACATACAAATTCTTCATTTAGCTAAATAAATTATTTTGACTTTTACTTGCGATTTAACAGAAGAATTTCAATTTGTTTGGCATTTTTACACCTGCGCGAAGTTTTATACCCGAAGATTAAATACACCTGTTGCTTTACCTATAAATAAATCATGGGATCATTCAGCGTTTAGCTTAAACTACATGTTTTGAAAGCGCGTGGTAATATACACACAGATTAAGCCATCGTCCAATAGATTTTTCAAAAGGTGCAAAAAGTTGCAATAACAAATTATTGTGCTTTTACAAAAAATTATCTTATCCTCTACTTTACTGTTATCTACAATGAAATAAAAAGGTTTTTATTTTAAATACAAAACCAGTCTAGACAATTAAAAGTAAAACATTGTTCTAGTAATTACGATAAATAATTTCTAGGTTTAAAGTTCAATATAATATAATTTTATTAAGCTCTAAACCACTTTTGAGCTATGCAATTGTGTTTGACCATAAAAAAAGAATTCTTTGTCATTGGAAAAAGTCCTCTTCATAAATATTTTTTTGGGATGTTAACATCAATATTCGTATTATTTAACCATCATGGTATGTATCAATTCTTGACTTGGCAGTTATAAGAAATAATTTCTGCATACTTTGTATTTCCATCAGAAACTTACTAAATAAATTTACTTGCTTTAGTTTTTCAAGTGTCCATAGGGACAAAATATCAATTTTATGCTTAGTACACTTCAGCGTTAAACAAACACCAGATAACAATCAGGTGGAGCAAGTTAGGTTGACCAACTTATCATATTCGGGGTTGTATATACAATGTTAAATGTATCACACTAAATTACACTTTAGGGTATATTTTCGGCTATATATTACACATTATATCGGAAAATAAATTTACATTTGTTAATTATTGAGGGATATAACTCACAAGTACCGATAGACGAAGCCGAAAATTTATCACATGCGATCGGGGTACAAAGCTCTTGATCAAATTTATGTTACTATACAATAACCTTTGGGTGATATTTAGAAATTCACCAAAATACGGGGTCTTAAAATGACAAAAAGGGCTACTTATTAGGGTTATCTTAACTATTCTTGTTTAATAAATCTACAGCCTTGATGTATATCCTTATTTTCTTTTTAGATCTTTAATTTTACACAATAAACTACTTGTGACTTCATTGATTCATGTTGTGTAAGTCTAATTTTGTTTTTAAATTAGGTATAAAACTGTGTATTAAAACCTGCACAACATTTTGCTCTATTTTAATAAATAAAGAACTTAGAGTAAAGTGCGCTAATATGGAATACTTTTTTGTATTCGGCAATAATATTCACATTTATCAACAAAACTTTGCCAAAAAAATTTATAAGGAATTTGTAATGAATTCGCAACACATTACTCGAATTCTGGTACGATATTACTGTAGATATTTCTTATATAGCTATTTATTAAAATGTTACTACTATTCCATATTAAGCTCCCGGGGAACCTAATATGGAATACTAGGGGTCAGTGGCGTGCAGTCCATGAATGCGTTGGATGCGGCGCATCCCTTAAAATTTTGAAATATTTCATACATTAAAGTAATGTATAATTTGTTTTTCTAAAATTAATTTCTAAAGAGTAATTGTTCAACTATTATGTCCATAAAAAGTTACGTTTTAAAGTTAAGGGGAAAAAAATCTTATAATATTTCCCATTTCTGACTGCATTTAATGCCGTGAATGCGGTGTAGCGCTCAGCATCTAGAGCTAGACTCGTAGCATCAGAGATATAGAAGTTAACGCATGCGTATTAAGTGTCAGTTGATGGAGCTATATACTAGCTGTAGATGCTGTTTTGAAAACAGCATCTACAGCTAAAAACGCATTTACCGAACACCGGTAATGCGGTAGTATTTGTGTTCGGATACGATCTAATTAAACGTGAAAGCAACATGCAACTACATTGTGGAGAGTTTGTTAAAACAGTCATAGCTCTTAAATTTTTTATGTCAGTCTGTAAATGAAAAGTCTATTTATATTCATAAGTTGCAGAGCTCGAGTATGTTAATTTTATTTTTTTATTTTTCAAATTATCAGTTACAATTTTGTTTAGCTTTATTAAAAATATGAGAGTTTCTATCGCAGTTATGTACATCACGAATTATAAAAGATTAGTAAAAAGTTGAATTTTTTCTTATATTAAAACTTTTTCTGATTATTAAAGTTATTAGTAGTACAAGTTAATAATAGGTAATACGTTGTCATGATATTTTACGGGATTTAAGTATGTATATGTAGGTGATGAAGATGAAGATTTACATAAATTTACAAGGAAAAAACAATTTTTGTATATATTCGACAGCATCCCTTACAGTAAAACCCACTGCACGCCACTGCTAGGGGTTGTTAATATGGAATATAGAATTATATAGGAAATATACATTAAAATAAACAACTGCTCATAGATTAATCTTTTATTTCTTTCTGATTTGCATTATTACTTAAACCAAACCAAAACTCTGTTATTTATGTAAATTAAATTATAATTCAAGTGTCATTCGAACTAAATGTTGATAATTTATTTATTTTTTACAGGTAGGACAATAGAATTGTTTTTTTGGGTATTTTGCATATTTTTCGTGTGCCCATTTCTGACACTTTTGACACTGAACCCATATTGCTGTAGTTAGTGACCATAATCATATTCATTATAAGGCACCTCTATATATTCCATATTAGGTATCAATGTGACATTTCAAAAATCGATATATGTAAAATATGAAATGGCTCCAATCAAAATTTTGGTCTATTTAATTGAAATGTAAAGGCTCATGCTAAATAAACATGCAATAAAATATTTTATATCATTTACCCTAACATATAATATTTTGCACTAGGATTTAGCCTAAAAACTCAGTAGTAGCACGTCAAAAATATATTTGAATCTGTTATGTAATCTAGTGAATATTTTTTAACTATTTTACATTTGGGAATGTGTGATCGATGTACAAATACATAAACAACAAATACATAAACAGATATCGCTTATTCATTGTCATAAAACTGATGTATTCCATAATAGGTAGATGTTCCATATTAGGGCACTTTACTCTAGTTATAAGTAATAAATTTTCAAAAATCATGAAAATAAAAATCTCATTGCATAGGCGCTCTTTTCTTTAAAAAAAAATAGCCCAAGAGACCGATATCAGATTTTCGCCAACTATTACGGTAACCAAGATACCCCGTAAAACATTCGAATTTGGTTCACCCTGTTTATAATAAATGTTGAATAATATTTGATATTAAATTACGACATTAAGATATTTTACTACGTTTGGATTTTTTTTACTGATATTTGCTTCCACAATTAAATTAATAGCTTATAAATTCTAAAGGAGAATAACGCACCAATAAAACCGAATCAATATAATCTAATTAATATAAATGCCTGTAACCTTAAAAAGGAATGAAAAAAGGAAACGGGTTAAGTAGTTCTTAGCTTAATGTTTTTGCAGGCGTAAAGTTCGTTAACTTAAACCCATTTTGTAAATGTTATTTGAACACCTTCTTCTGAACACGTATAATACATTTCAAACAAAGCAGAAATCCCCCAAAACGAGGGTGTAAAACAAATTAAATGATCGCACTGCTTTGTTTGAACAACAAAAAAAAACTCTTCGCGGATTCATGTATTTCGCGTAGGCTTCTAATGGCCATTAATACTAAAAGGATTTTGCAGTTAAACCGCGTCGATTATTCTTTTTCATTAAAGCTAATTAACTTATTAACTCGGCGAACTAATAGCATTATTTCTAGTTAAAAACTTGTTGAGCTTAATAGAAAAAGATAGTGAAGCAAAGTTTTTGCCCTTGACTAGCAGCGAGTCTTACAAATTAAAGGCGGCTTTGAGACTTGAAATTGTAATTAAAACCGTGTACATAATGCATAAGTTGAGGTCTGTAATACGAATGTCAACATACTCGCACAACAACGTAAAGTCAAGGAACCAAACGTGTTTAGAAATATAGATTTAGCTTGGTGGATGTCGGATGGTTTTATTACAGGCGCCTTTGATGGCTTATTTTGCTCCACAGAAGCGCAAATAATAAAATTCGAGTTTAAAATTTATAAAGTTTAATGTAGAACTTGATGCTGTTTGTGGTTTGCAACGGTATAATAAAAATAAAATAATTTTAAAAGACGAGGACATATAAAATAGGATCCTTCATCGGTTTCAAAACTCTTATCTCTTCATCAGTGGCAGTCTTGTTATGCTTTTGTTGGTCAGTTTCAACCAGGGATGGAAAACGTAACGTAACGATACCCGATAACGTTATAATAACGATTCAACTATAATTTTTTATACAATAACGTAACGATATTTTTATAACGTTATATAACGTTATAATAACCGATAACGTTTCGTTAAAAGTTATTTTGTATCGTTATTCTCTAAAAATTAAATTTTTTATGGCGATCTTTTTATTTTCTGAAGATATAATATTTTGTTTGTATTTTAGAAATTAAAATGAAAATAAAATATCTCACCCTCAACGTAATTTTGTAGGTACTATTTTTTAAATTTACATTTACAAATCGCAAAAATAATTTCAGAGTTACAAATAAAAATTATTTTTATACAGCATGTTTCTTAAATAATGTGAAAAAATTCGGGAGGAAATAATTAATCGAAAATTAAGAGGGGTCTTTCATATTTTTTTGCTATATTTCAACCCACCAAAATTTATTATTGTTGTGTATTTCTTTTATGTACTTTTTATTATTTTACGAACACAGAAGTTTCTTGTACTTTGTAGGCGACAGTAATAAAACACTTGGCCTACTAATATTCTAACCAAATAGGTGATTTTTGCACTGCATATTTAAGTAACGAATTTGATATTTGAGATAAGGACTTGAGACTTAAGACCGAAATAATACTTACACTGCATGATTTTTAAGTTATTGTCTATTGTCAAAATGGCACAGAAAAAAATCATTGCTTATTTTTTTGTACCATTTAAAAATATCTAGCTCTCAGAAATCTATACGTAACCCGTCCTAGGATGGGAATATTGTATATCTTAAATTAAAACTATTAGTTTTTATAATACCGTGAGCTGCAAGTTAGACACTGTTATGTTACCCGTGAGTAAAAATTTACGGTTCATTAGACACAACTCAGTCGGTCAAATGAACCCGTAGTAGTTTACTGCGTTACTATATTCATGCGTTATAGAGTCACAGTCACAGATAGACAGTCAGGCTAGACTTTTATACAGGGTGTGTAAAAATTTGCAAAAGCGCTACACGTGGCGATGTTCTTCGTAAAATTCTAAGTCGAAAATCTTAATACGAAAATGTTGTACCATGCTTTCTATGGCCTCAGGAACCATTTAAAGAAGAAAAAAATTACAACATTGCATACATTGATTTTCGTTTGGACATTTTTTTATTAGCAATTTTTACTTAGATATTTACAATTTTTGTTCGAACTGAAGGCCTTCAGTTCGTAAACATAGCTGCAAGCTTTTGGTTATCGTAAAACACAAACTAGAAATAATTACGAGAAAAACAGAGATGACAGCTAATGACAATGTTGCCATATGTATTATTTTCATCCAAATGAGTGATTTACATATTTTCAACACCAATTTCTGAAAGGAAGAACACAATATCTAGGAAAAAATACTATTCGAAATTTATTTTTATTCCAAATTGCAGCTTAGTCAAAACTTTGAGGACCTCTTGCAGACACAGCAAGCATGGTACAACATTTTCGTATTAAGATTTTCGACTTAGAATTTTACGAAGAACATCGCCACGTGTAGCGCTTCCGCCAATTTTTACACACCCTGTATATATTAATACATATATTAATTTTGACAATATTGCAGTTTACATGTACATTACATAGTACAAATCTATTTGTGATGAAAACAAACTGCACACCATAAGAATTATATAATAATTAATTAAATTACTTAAGTATTTAATTTTAGACGGTTTTACCATTTCGCATGTTAAAATTAAGTATTTTTGGATTTTGTACATTTCTTTTCTTGGGCACCTCGTGATAGATATGTTAATTTGAGACCGATATCACAAAAACTTCATTAACTTTTAAGCATGATTTAAATCTCATGTCACACGTTCTGTGGCCATAAATCTTTCACATAAAATTACACTCTAAAAGGTACCACGAATTTTTATTCCGACATTTCCTTGTAGCTACATCCTGAACTTGCAGTTAAATTAAACAATATTCCAAGTTTTTTGAATTGGTTATAGATAAATTTATAGATTGAAGAAAAAGTAATGAGGTATTAACACAAAAATTATGCAATAGATTAACTAAACTAAATTTAAAGTTTGTGTCCGTTACTGTAACTGTTTTAAAGTTGTCTTAATTATCACAAACAAGACAAAGTATTATGCATCTGCACTTAAAACCCTAAAATAGAATCATAGATAGCCATATTCATTAGCAAGATCACTAAAAACCGTTTACCTTCACAGCTGTTCGTCATAAAATAATTTTAATGAATGCCGCTGCAGTATTTCGTCATAATTTTTAAGTTGTTGTAGTAAATAACTGAAACATAAACGTTGACAGCTAGAGAATTAGTCACAGAAGACAATTTTAACGGTTGAATTGCAGAGTTTAGTGACGCTAATCCTTCAAGACAGTTGTATGATCGTGTTTTCTCAAAGAGAATTGGCATAACTTTGTTCATCAATAAACATGTGTGCAGAAATTTAAAATCAAATGTCTATTAACATATTATACAAAGCTCATTGCAACGTAGCAAATTTGACAAGTTTGTTAAGTATTTGAGATTTTTTTTATTTGAATCAAGTCCATTTTTTTTTTTTTTGATGTAAGTCTGATCTAATTACTAATACCAGAACAAGCTTACCCTTGAGTAACATTAAAACAACCCTGATTTTCTAACATTACAGTACAGTAAAAACTTTCATTCACAAAATATTTGAACTGCTTTGATTGTATTTTTTTTTACAATCTGAAGAGATTTTCTGTAATAACAGGAAAATTAAATTATACCTCACTATGTTTAGCAATCTAGACGTATGGGCCGATACATTAAGTAGACATAATATGAATATTAATATAACAAAGAAAAAGGCTATGGTTATAGCAAAAAATCATGAACCAGTTACATATATGCTAGACCAAAAAAGATAGAGCAGGGCGAATTTTAAATATTTGGGAACAATAATTGCAGAGAATGGTAGACTGGAGGAAGATCTGAATAATAGAATAGCGGCAGCGACGAAACTTTACTACGCCACTAATAAATGTTTGATAAGCAAGAAGGAGATATCAAAAGAAACGAAGACGCGAGTTTTTAATGCAGTGTACACTCATTCACACGTACAGTTCAGAAACTTGGACACTAACACTAACAAAAACAAAGAATACAGGCACAGGAAATGAGATGAGAAGCATAGAAGGATGTAGACTGATCGATAAAATCAGGAACGAAAAAATTCGAAATAACCTAGGAGTAGAAGATATTAAGAAAAAGATGGAGACGCAATTAAGATGGCTTTGACATCTACTACGCATGCCAGAAAGTAGAATCGCGAAAATTGGATGGAAAATGAAGATGGAGGAAAAAAAAAATAGAGGAAGACCAAGAATAAAATGGGTAAAAGAAGTGAGGCAGAGACTAGAAGAAAAAGGAGTCAGCTGGAGAGATGTGCCACAATTAGCTAACGATAGGCAGGAGTGGAGAAACTTAATACAGAAATAGAAAAGCATACCTCGACACCGGAAGGTATAAGAGGAACCGATTAAGAAGAAGAGAAGAAGATGTCTTGCAGGGGATCTTTATGCTAAATTGCCCTTAGTTATAATACTAAATTTCTTAGTATGACTTGAGACAAAACTTAAATTAAATATCTATGCAATCTAATAATTATTTAATTATTCTTTTGTTCATTTATTATACAATTTTGTTGTCTTATTTTGCCTTAGTAATATTACAGTGCCTTTTTAAGTCGTGAATTACATGTTTTATTATTAAAAATTTAGTTAATACGTCCATTTTACGAGATCATATTATTAACTCAATTATAGAGAAATCATTGCTACACAAACTGACGTTTATTAAATTCTAAAGCTCCATGGAAGCTGAGCTACGATTATTGGCTCGAGAAAAGATTCCGCGTCAATTTGCTTCTTTAAAATTAAGCGAGAAATATTTAAATTGCTTGGGACTTTTTGCCACGCTGCTGACAGTCGGACTATTTCGAAACTGTTTAAGTATCTATTTGCATTTTGTGTGTTAAAACTTGTGCAACAGGAGTTGCCGGACACAAAATATCAAACGTTCGGCAATGCTTTCATGTTCACAAAAAAACAGAAGTGTGGTAATTATTTGGGGACAACTTTTTTCAACTAACCATATATAAATAATCTGTAATTTACAACACAGCTCATTAGTTGTTAAGAAAATCTAAAGTTTTTGAGTGAGACTTTAAGAAACTTAAGACAGAAAAATATTGTTATTTAAGTAAGTTTATGCCATTCTCTATAACAAAAATAGAATATTAAATATTTAATGGCTGTAATAATTGGCATAAAATACGTAGCTGAAATCATTAAAAGAAACTCTTAGACAAAGCCAGCGATAGCGTATTTTAAACAAATTTTAATGTATCTCTTAAAAATGTATTGTTTAACCAAAATGTTCTTACTTAACACTTTGCTTTATTTAAACGCTAAGAAAAATATTATCGAAAAGCAGACTAGGTGTATATTTAGCACAAAAATAAAATTATGTAAACGATCTATTTATTATTTATGCATTTGGCTGCTGAATTAATGGCAGGAAATACGTTTTAAAAGCAAAAGAAGCATTTAGGTATTTATAACGACCATCGCTTCAAATCGCGGAAAACTACTTTACAAACACAAGGTAATAAAATCACAAACAAGTACTCATTAAATATAAATACCACGTATTTTAAGATACTTGCACACTATTACAATAATTATTTATAAACCGTTTTTGACCCAACTTTCACTGAATCTTCCATGAGGATACAATAAACAGCGTCCTTAAAAATCTTACTGTGTCCTTAGGCCAGTCTTACAATATTTATTAGTTCATTGCTATTATTATTATATGAAAAAATACCTAAATTGTGCCTTACTGCACCTTGAAAGCTTATGAAATTGCACGGATAAGCACGGATTTCGTGCAAAACTATTTTTCTAATAAATTCTAAAACACTGCCTTTGTCGTTCAAATTAGTGTTAATAACTGTGGTTACAGATCACAAGGTCGGTTGGACATGTGCCTTTTTGTTTTATTGCAATTACTTTGCTGAAAAAAATCGCATTTGCGACGGAACTAACAATTTCATAATTAAGTAAATTGCCAAGAATAATAATTGAATAATGCTGAAAGATTGTTCCATGAAATGAGCACCTATGGTATAGTATTGTTATAAGTACTTGGTGAATATTAAAGGTGTTCCGTAATTTTACAATAAAGATAGAATAGAAATCGAAGAATTACAAACAGCTCTGAAACAAACTGAAGATAGGGAAGCAAAAGGCACGAAGAAATCAGTAATGAACTTATAAAATACTTTCCTGAGTTACTAATGAAACGTTTTCTTGAATTTCAAAATAATTGTTTTACAGGCAGACTCCCGAAGAGTGCAAAATGGTGATAGTAGTGCAATCTTTAAAAAGGAAAATAAAGCTAATCCTGATTATAATAGAGACGTAAGTCTATATTGGATACATACAACTAGAACGTATTAATATATCAGAACGCGCCTTTGCAGATGATATGGCTATCATAGCAGGAAATCGAAGGGACCTAGAAGAAAACTGAAATATCTGGAAGCAAGTATTAACGGAAAATGGAATGAAAATGAACAAAAATAAAACTAAAATCATGGGAGTACCGAACGAAAAAGATGTGATACAGATTAGAGTGGATGGAGAACCAATAGAACAATCTAGTAGCTTTCAATATTTGGGCATTGTGTTAGATGAAACAGGAAAACCAGATATTGAACTGGATAATAGAATACAAAAGGCTAATAGAGTAAAAGAAATAGAATACAAAACTGCATTAAAAAAACACACAAAATAGACAATTCCAGAATTCCAAAGAAAATATACAAATATAAACAAATAGGGAAGAAAAATAGGAAGGACATTAAAGAGATGGAACACACAATGAACGACGTAACGGGCCCAAAAAAAGCCCAAAACATAATTATTATTATTTACTAGAAAAAAAAAGCCACTGGTTGCTATTTTTAAAAGTGTTTTATTTAAAATGGTAGCATGAAAAGTAAGCTCTGACTAACTTACAAAAATAATAACGCATCTCTCTGATGGCGTTACTTCGTTAAACCGTCTTCAATACATATTAACTAACAGATTTAACCAAATATTTTCGTTCCAAACCAATCAAATTTTCTATTCAGTTCAAGCAATTCCCCAAAACATATTTTCTAAAGCAACCAAATCTGATAAACGCCCAACTAAAACATGCAGTAAGTAAATTCAGCCTAACAAGTAGAACATTATCTCCATTCGGTTGTGCTGGGGGAGATTAAATTTACAAACTCTATTTAAATGACAGATTTCCGCGGTTAAACGAAACTATACTGCTAAACACAACTCTAGCTTAATGCCGATTATCAAGATTTAACTTAATTAATCTCTAATCTAAGTGTTACTAATTATGCGAGCGTACAGAGTGTGCGTTTGCTTTAAGTTTAAGACCAGGATTCAAGTGTGACTACTATAATGTGCGAGCATGATGGCGGTTTGCTTTGAAAACATGACATAATCCGACATTAGAATTGCGTTGACGCTAACATAAAACAACAGTAAGTATTTACACTCATATACCTACAAAGTGTCCTCTTAACACTTATTTTAAACTAGTGACTAAAAACGAAAAAAATTCCGTTCGATTCTGTTCGGAACGAAAACGAAATATATCGTTTTCGTTCTTTTCGTTCTAACCGAAAAAATTCTATTTTCGTTTTCGTGAACCGAAATAATACAGTTTAAAACCGGTTTTACAATTTTTTTTGTCGTCAAAAAATCAAATTTTTTTTCAAGTCACTACAACCCTCTATAAATACGATAACAATATTTGCGTCTCAACTAAAATATAAACGATGACGATGGGGTTTGATGCTCACGGACAGCATATTTTAGACTGGCGAACCATCGCCATATTAAATTTACCAAATCGTTAAACACATTAACATTTAACCATTTTATTAAGTTTAACACCCGTAAGGTGCAAAAATACAACGTGATTAGGTTAAATTAGACACACGATCTTTATCTAAAAATATGAAAATATAGCAAGTGCTGTTTTAAATTTGTTTTAGTACTAAAAAGCTATGCATTTGAATTAAATTAAGATAATTATTTAAAAAGACAAAAGAATGAATTCAAGTGGATAATTTACTAAATGTTATAAATAAAAAAGATATTAAAAAAAAACTTATAATAACTTGAAATATACTTTAACTTTATAGTTTGTACATACCATACAATATACATTTTCACATTCCGTTAAATCTTACTAGCAACACATCTTCCAATAAATCTTCTTTTATATTAGTCCTTTTCGAAGTAAGAATAAATTTTACTATTATTATGTCTAAACGCAAATAAAACATACACATTGATAATATATATCCAATCAAGTGTATATTCTATATTGAAGATCTAAAAAACAAATTAGAAATAGAGAATATCTGTACCGTTAATTGTGTTACACGAAATTGCAAGTATAAACAATAAAGTTGTTAATACATATTCACGTAAATATATGGAGAAAAGTGAAGCTCACTTATTTCAAGTGAGATTTATAACTGCCTCGTGGAGTCTCCCCAGCACAGAAGGTAAATTCGCGTTTGTGTTTAACAAATAAAATTGAAATAGCGACAAAACCGGTTAAAACCGGTTTTGGAAAATATTTGTTTCGTTTTCGTTCTTGAACGAAAAATAATAATTTCGTTATCGGTTTCGTTCTTAAAAAAATTTCGGTTAATTTCTTTTAACAATTTCGTTTTCGTTCCGTTCTCAGTCCCTGTTTTAAACAGAAAAATTCTACAAATTTATAACAATTTAGAATAAACAAATTACTTATTTTACTTGTAAGCAAATTGTTTTAAATAAAATAACCTATATACAACACAGTTACAGAGAAACAGAGGTATGTAAACTAATTTAAATGACTAGCAATTATTTGATAAAAATGAGTCTAAGAGTGAAAAATATAAATTAAAAGGGGGCAAACCAACTAATCTTTAATGGCTAAGAACATCTATTTCGTTTAGGTAGATAAAATCAATCTATTGTTTATTTAACAAACAAAAATTAATATATCTATTAAGAAGAGTGTAATAATTACTTTGTGTGTGTGTGTTAGTCAATCAATCTAGTTCATAAACTGAACTTAAACTAGTCAAGTACATCTAAAGAAACTGCAAACTTCGTAGAAAACTAAAATGATATATACGTGCATGAACTCGCGAATTTAATTTAAGTGAAAATTCCGCAGTTCAGCCTTGTTAATGTGAAAATTATTTCAGTTAACTTTAAACTGCCTATTTATCTGGTTATCATGGGTCTAAATTTGGGTGTCCAAGATAGCGTAGGATTGCCGTTACCCGATTAGGTTCTTGGTAACCGTAAAATAGAGAGATTTAGGTAAATGGGACGAAATGAATACAATATTAGGGAATCATAAACTAGCTGGAAAATTTGTAACTTTGTGTAAATTAATGTTGTAAATTGGACCATGAAAACATAACCAATTCGTATGCGTGCAAGTATTAAAGTTAAAAATAAGCCAATGGTTTTTTAAATAAGGTTAATTTATAATCACTTATTATTTACATAAAGGATCTCTTGTAGACATACAGGACAAGTTTCCTGGCTTTCGTTTCTTTGCTAGTACTGACGAAGGGTCAAAAATTTCGAAACTAGTCGAGTATTTTTAGAAATATTTTCTTAACAAAAAACGATTAGTGATTTTTTAATTACTTACTTAATCCTATTGGCTTCCTACCTTATTTAATAATTTTAGCCTTAATTAATTAAGTCAAAGTTGTATAACGACAATTTAATAATAATAACAAAGCTTTTATTCTTTCCAAATTACATCAAGCACTTGCTTAATTTTAATTAACATTTAAACAAGCCTCTAATAACTTAAGTAACTTTAATTAATTATTTATTTATTTAATTAAATATACAGTGTGATCCATTTCAAAGCGGATCACCCCTATAAAAAGTTTATTTATAATCCGATTTTCATGAATTTTTTTTTAAACGATAAAGCATCAAAAACTGTAGGTACTTTGGACCCTATTTAAAAATTCAGTTTACACTCACAAAGCCTACTATGATTTTTCGATGTCAAAATTGGCAAAATCTGTTTAGTGCATTGACATTGTTTTAAATTTTGCAACGCAACTGGCAAAATTTTATTAAAAAATTTTAATGGATTAAAGCGTTTCGAATAAACTGGTTTAATACTCTCTTATACAGGGTGTGTATAAATTGGCGGAAGCGCTACACGCTTTAAATGGTTCCTGAGGCCATAGGAAGCATGGTACAACGTTTTTGTATCAAGATTTTTCGACTTGGAATTTTAAGAAGAACATCGCCAATTTTTACACACCCTGTATATTACTTACAGTAAAATTTAAACGAAAAACGAGGATAATTTGGAATAAACCAAATGGTACCAATTCAGTTTGAAATTCAAAAAAAAATATTTGAACTAAAATTCTACTCATCCATTGGAGCCATTGATCATTCAGCTTTAACAAGAGAACTTATGCCTAAATATAGAACTTAGCCCAGATTCTGCGATAGTATAAAGTAAGAAAATTAATAAATGATACAACATAATTCCAGTGCTGTTACAATACCGATTTGAAAATAAATTTATAATATTAATAGATCATTTTTTTCGTTGCAAATTAAAAAGCAGTGCACACATTCTTTGCTTGAATGAATGAATGCTTAACTGTTCAAACTCGATTGGAATATCATTATAAATTTTGTACAACTCATATTAAATTGATTGCTCAAACAAAGCAGGTCTATGAGATGGTGTAAGTATTAAACTTTTATAGGTACAAAGTTATTTAAAGTCTTTACAATTTCTAGTTGGGATATTTGTGGATCTAAGAATTTTGGTTTTATACATTTAAAGAAAAAAATTGTGAGCAGACTATTTATAATTTTGAAAATGAGAATATTCGCGTTAAATTCTATCTGTTGTTTGATACTAAGCCACTGTGAAGTATCCTAGCAGTAGAGTAATTTTGGTGTACTTGGAACAGTGCTAAATAATTCTCATGGCCCTATTTTGCAGTTCTTTAACTCGTTAGTATTCGCCAGATATTTAAATAGTAAAGCAGTAAATAACATGAACTTCCATAAATTTCATGTTCGCAAGCGAATTTAAACACATAATGATTGCACGCTCTGTACAATTTCTGCACATAATTACATGGTTATTAGATTATTTCAATAATTTCCTAGCAGGGTACAAAGTGTTCATTATATTTTGTAACAGCAATAACGACAAAGTCAATGAAATACGTGCCTTGGGAAAGTTTTGAGACAATAATTATGTCAATTTTAGGCCCATGGTGATTTTGATCCAAATATATCACTGAATTTTAATGAATTATATTCTTCACATTGACAAAATTCAACCAAAACGGATAAAATAAGAAGATACAATTTGTATAATGTTGAAAATACCTTGCGCATGTTGTCTTTTAAAGAATAATATATTACTGTGAACTTCTTTAAAATTGATTGTGTTTGGTTAACAATTTAAAAAGGTAATGTATATTTCGGTTTACTAAAAGGTATTAGCGACAATAATAAAAGAACAACTCACCAGCTACACTGAAAACATCACAGGGGATTACCAATGCGGTTTTAGGCCCAATAGATCCACCATCGATCAAATTTTTACGGTAAAGCAAATTCAATCGAGCCATTACGAGTATAATACGGAGCTGCATGTAGTATTTATAGACTTTAAGCAAGCGTACGATACAATCATTAGGGAAAAATTGTACATAGCCATGAAAGAATTTAAAATACCTGACAAACTAATAAATATGACAAAGGCGACTCTCCAAAACACGGAAAATTTTATAAAAAACAGAAGCATGAAGTCAAAGGTGTTTAAAGTATCTAGAGGATTGAGACAAGGAGACCCGCTGTCGGCATTGTTATTTAATATAGCCTTAGAAAAGATAATTCGAGATAGTGGAATTAACAGAAATGGCAACATATACGCAGACAACCACCAATGCATTGCCTTCGCAGACGACCTTGCGATCATCTGCAAAACAAAAAAAGATATCCAAAACATTGTCAGGAAGTTAGAGGACAAAGCAAAAAATATGGGAATAAACATCAACGAATCGAAAACCAAATACATGATAATGGGACCTAAAAGGAAGGACATAGAAAGGGATGAATATCTATCGATCAAAATCGAACAAAACAAGGAGAGACGCTTTGAGAAAGTAAGAAATTTCATTTATCTGGGTGTACAAATTACTGATAACTGCGACAACGGAAAGGAAATAAGCGCGAGGCTTTCAAAAGGTAATAAATGCGCAGGATCGCTTGCTACAATTCTAAGATCCAACATTATCTCAAGAAAGGCCAAAGTAAGATTGTACAAAACAGTATTAAGACCCACTGTAACATACGCTTGTGAAACCTGGATAATCAACAAAAAAGAAAAAGAAGACCTAGAAAGGTGGGAAAGGAAATTATTGCGAAGGATCTACGGGGGAATAAAAACAAATACCGGAGAATGGAGAAAAAGGACAAACGAGGAAGTAATGAGATTGTACAAAGAACCGTCTATAACCAAAGTAGTAAGAGCCCAGAGAATAAGATGGCTTGGACACGCACAACGCCTCTCCAACCAAAGAAACACGAAGATAATGATTAAAGCAAGTAGAATGGGTGTGAGAAAAAGAGGGAGACCTAAGAAAAGATGGTTGGAAGCGGTCGAGGATGATTTTAAAAAACGAAAAGTGACGAACTGGACAGAGGCAGCGAAAAATAGAAAAAAGTGGAAGGAGACAGCAAACCAATCCCTAGGCCTAAATGGCCTGTAGTGCTTATTTATATATAAAATATTGTTGTTGCTTATTAGCTGTTTTTTAATTTTTACACATGCAGTACCTAATACTTTTTAGAGAGCATTCACTTGTTGCTCTACATAGGCCATTATTTAATTTAAAACAATATTTTAGTCCAATACAACGGGTGCATAAATTATCTTTAATAGTTTGGTGGCTATATCAGCAAGTATTAAATATTAATGCACGATAGTTTTGACGTAAAAATATGTTTTTATAGTTTCACTAAAAACAAAGCGATTAGTAACAGGTTATTAGCTGTGCTAATTTCATACTAATCAATACATTTACAAATTTTATTTCTTAATCCTGCGAGGAAGTGCTGGTAATTACGCATGCAGCGATAATGTAAGGTATGCAAACAATATGAAGCAAAGCGGATTCGCAGGCTGAACATAAAAAATGAACGAGGCAGCGATCACCCGTGTTAGTGTGTCTAGTATATAAAGATAAAGGCACAGGTTTTTATCATTTGGGTCAAATTTTTACCTAACTTATGAATATGCACGACTTTGTTGGAAATTGCGTGCGATTTTGAAATATTCAAAATAACTGTCTTATCTATCATTCTCTACGCAGTCGGCAATGTAGTGGCAGTATGAGTCCACTTTTTCATGTTTATAGATACTTAAGAGATTGCTAACACGTTTGTTTAATTTTTTATTTAATCAACCATTTATTTTGAAAAAGGCAAAAGTACCTTTTTGCAAAAAATGAGTTTCAGTTGTTGACGATTACAAAACTGTATGGTATTTTCATATTTAAATATTTCACTTGCAATTTCTATCAGAATCATTAATATTTTCGTCAACAAAAATTGTATTGTTAAATAGAGGGGCAAGTACATTTATTTTAAACATGGCAAATAATGTATTTGCTTCCCTACACAGGGTGCCCATCTAGTGCGTATTTCTTTCATAGCTGCTTTTTTATTCATAACAGAAAAACAGTTTTAGGACCAAATTTGTTGGAGATCATGTGTTCTAAATTTTCTTTTTTATTTTGCCTTTAAATACACAATAAATCAGGGACTGAGAACGGAACGAAAACGAAAACGTTAAACGAAATTAACCGAAATTTATTTGAGAACGAAAACGAAATTATTATTTTTCGTTCAAGAACGAAAACGAAATAAATATTTTCCAAAACTGGTTTTAACCGGTTTTATCTCACTATTTAAATTTTATTTGTTAAACACAAACGCGAATTCAGCTTCTGTGCTGGGGAGACTCCACGAGGCAGTAAAAAATCTCACTTGAAATAAGTGAGCTTCACTTTTCTCCATATCCATGATATGTTTTAACAATTTATTGTTTAAACTTGTAGTTTCGTGTAATACAAGAAACGGTACAGATAATCTCTGTACACTTGATTGGATATATATTATTAATGTGTATGTTTTATTTGCGTTTATAGAGTTAATAAAACTAAAATTTATTCTTACTTCGAAAAGGACTAATGTAAAAGAAGATTTATTGTCTGATGCGTTGCTAGTAAGATTTATTGGATTGTGAAAATGTATTTTGTGCAGTATGTACAAACTATTAAGTAAAAGTATATTGCAAGTTAATTTTTTATTTATTATTTATGACTATGTTTTATTTGCGTTTTGAGTTAATATAAGTTTTCTTCTAATATCTTTTTTATTTATAACATTCATTGGAACATTTAGTGAACTATCCACTTGAATTAATTCTTTTGTCTTTTTAAATAATTACAGCAGGATCTAATTTAATTCAAATTCATAGATTTTTAGTACTAAAACAAACTTAAAACAGCACTGCTATATTTTTATATTTTTAAATAAAAATCTTGTGTACAATTTGATTAAACTAATCAAGTTGTATTTTTCACCTTACGGGTGTTATACTAAATTAAATGTCTAAATGTTAATGTGTTTAACGATTTTGGTAAATTTAATATGGCGGCGGTTCGCCAGTCTAAAATATGCTGTCCTTGAGCATCAAAACTTCAAAACCCATCGTCATCGTTTATATTTTAGGGGCAACGCAAATATTGTTATCGTATTTATAGAGGCTTGTTTGTAGTGACTTGATTTTTTGACGACAAAAAAAAATTGTAAAAGCGGTTTTAACCGTTATTATTTCGGTTAACGAAAACGAAAAAAGATTTTTTTCGGTTAGAACGAAAAGAACGAAAACGATATATTTCGTTTTCGTTCCGAACAGAAACGAACGAAATTTTTTTCGTTTTTAGTTCCTGCAATAAATTAATAAATAAACAGACTGTTTAATATATGTGTAACTCGATAATAATATAACTCACAAGCATTGGAGGATACGATTTAGTATAGGGTGAAATGTTTGATTGGACCAAATTGAAATCAGCAGTGCCTAGTTGGATTATTGAGAAAAAAATAGTGCGAATAAATATTAAGACAACTTAAAAAAAAAAACTGTTAACTACCGAAAATGTTAAAAAAAAATTGTCATTGTTAATGTTGATGACCAAGAACAAAAGAACTTTTACGTTTGTATTTTCTAACCCTTTCAATGTTGCAAATTTCTTACATGCACAGGCTCACTGTGTCAGATTTTTTCATAAAAAAAGCGATTTCTAAAAATACAGTTGTATTACTTAATTTAATGTAATTGTTATGTAAAATATGACTTTATTAAGATACCTTAAATGTGCACATGTGTTTAAAACTCTTAACTCTTGTACTTTACGATTGTAACTTGATCCACAACAGTAAAACGAGCGACTCCAAAGAAATAACTTCAAAGTGCTGTTCTTGCTGTTTAACACACCATTTTAGCCCTCTTTAAGATCAAGTTACTACTGCTCTCGTTTTGAACGTTTCGAGAATAAATTTGATATAGAGAGATAAGGGTATTTGTCAAAAATTAACGGAACGAGTAGTTCGGAATACCGGTTTTCGAACGATTAAAAGAGGATACATTCTTGTTGCATTGATTTTAGAACTGTTTTAGCCACATTCCGATGCCAATTCTTAGATGATCTTAACTAAAAAAGTTTTTTAATCTCGCATTTTTAATGTGGTTGTGGGTGGTCGTGCTTTCAGATTGGAATATAATTTAAAAAATATAAAAAAAGTTATAAATAAGCGGAACTTCTGCGTTTAGAAAAAATTAAAGCGTACTTTGAAAAAAAAATTAAGTCATTACAGAAGTGAGGCTCTTGGCGACACCGTATTTGACGTCTTTTGTAGATAAATATTTTATTTCTTTTTTCTTTATTTATTAAAAAACTCTTATAATAAAATCAATAATATGTATATTCATTGCTTAAACAGTGTGGTTTAAAAAAAAAAGTGTCAACAGATACAACACATTTTCCCCAATGGTATTTTCCACAAGATAAATACTAAGGAGAATTTTCAGACTGCGAGGAAAGTTCTGAAGAGGATATTAATAGCTGTAAGACTCTGTAATGCAATACAGACATCTTTTTGGGTAGAAAAAATATACTAAAAGAGGTGAAAGCAGAAGTAGTCCAAAGAGAAGAAAACGAATGAGTGAATTCTAGACGGCAAGGAACACACAAACAAATCTTTTAAAAGAGATTTTAGACAGTATTTGAAGACAATAGAAGATAAGAAATACACAGAAAACAGCTAATATTTTCATAGCCAGAAACAGCAATACAACAGGAACAATTAAAATGGCTTGGACATATACTTATGATGAATAATGACAGATTGGAGTAAAGAAAGCTTATAAAACAAATAGGAATGGAAGGAAAAAGAGGAAAAACCGCAGAGAACATGTATGGAAGAAGCAAAGACTGCTGCAGGGATAAGGAAAAGGTGGAAAGAATAACAAATCTAGAACGTTAGAAATATGTTGAAAAATCGTTTGAAAAGGCCTACCAGAAGTTCAACTTAACACTAAAACCTCACACGGAAAAACAGAAACGTCCAGAATTAACCCTCAAGCGGGCGCGCCCCTTATTTTTACAAGACCGGGCGCGTGGTTTATTTTGTCCATAGCATATTTTAAAACAAATAACTCTTGTGTTTGACAGTTTTATTGTTTAATTTTTTATTAATATGATCTTTAATGTTTTACAAATGCAACTTATTATGGCACTAAATTATGTTTAGATATAAAGTGCATTCCCGTTCAAATTATTTTCCTTTTATGAATCTCCACCGAGTAAAACCGACAACATTTTGTATTCAGCGTGGATATGCATACGTTATAGGTCTTATTTACAGCTCCGCCAGCTTTTGTTTTTCTGATTTAATAGACATATTTCACAGGGACGTGTCTCTTATTCGGTTCGATAATTTTTATTTATCACATAAGCACGTGATTTATGTATCGCGAAGTCGATACATTATGGCCAAAAAATTAAATTAGCAATTCGTATGCAGAGACAGTGCGTGATGAAAACGATTATATTCTTGGGTGGAGTAAAAATTCTGTCGAAACGACTGTCATATATCGAAACAAGAGGAAGAGGGACTTGTAAATAAATTGCTACAAATACGACACGTCGTTATTTTCACTACAGAATTTTCTAAAACAAAATTTTCAATTAAATACGCAAGATAATAGCTTTTAGGATTTAGTAATTATTTCAATTTCACTTGGATTTAGTCCGTTTTTGTTAATAAATAACAACAAGACCCTAAATAATTTAATTTAGTACCTATGTATTTACTTTTTGCTACATAAATTGTGCTTGTAATTGTTTTTACGAATTTATTTGTAAAATAGCACGGTTAAACTCTTATCCAGTGTATTATTAGACTGCGAAAAATAAACTTGAACCATACTCAGATCAGATTCACTGTAATTAATAAAGCAATGTAATTTATTAAAGAATTTTCAATTGGTCAAGGCATGTTAATATTTGAACAGAATCGTACTGATTTTTTATAAAATCTATTAAAACTGAACCCTCACAACTCCGCCACTGGTTGCTTGTGGAACTTGAAATTTTCACCGATTGTGGTACTGTAAAGTGGTGCTGTATACCAAATTTGGTTTAAACATATCTACTGGTTGAGAAACAGTTAAACATTATCGTTATTTTTCCGAAAATTTTAACACCCTGTATCTTTAAAATGAAAAGTGGACCAACCTGTATAATTAAGGTCCATATATTATGGTGGTGTATAAGCAAGATTATAAAAAGCTTTTAAAAGTTAAAAGAAAATTTATACCTAAACCGAACAACCTTGTATAATCAAAACGGTATTGTTTACTTCCGGAATATAGGTTAATCAAAATTTACAAAGTAATACTTCACAACGTACAGGCTTTGTGATACTTTCCTTTGTTCTGCAAAACACTTCCTTCATTTAAACACAGCGTAAACATACTAATAAATTAATAAATCTTCTTTTACTCAAGAGCTACCAACTTTGTTAAGCTTTGTACTAATATTATCGGCGCGATGTGAGAGCGAAGTTGTTCGGGAAGTATAACAACGAAAAGCTGTTAATTAACCAAGATACTTTTCACAATTTTAAAAACGATTGAATTATTAATGTATGACCGAGATATTCTGCTTCTATTTTTAGCATAATCCAGTTAAAGTTTTTGAACGTAATTGATGCAAAAGTATCTGCTGTTAAACACTTCGTTTAAAGAAGGATTTCGATATTAACGTTAAAAAATTGGCGATTGTGGTATTTCAATATACTTATATGTAGTGCTGTTTTTTCCCCAAAAAGTAAAGGGTTTTCTAAAACAGTTTCTAATTTTTTGCTTCCACTGTACAATAATGAAGACAAAATATAAAACGAAGTGTTCTGTAATTATATTATACTTTGGCTTTAGTAATATAGAGGGCAGCAGAAATGTTTAATTTCTGGATTCCAGATTTGGGCTTTCCAGCAATGAACGATTCCCGTGTTGTGTGCTTCCATTGTTGCATGATTCCTGTGTTGAGTGATTCCAGCGTCAACGCTTCAAGATTTGAATGATACTATCGGTGCATTTTCCAGATGTGAACATTCCATATTTGAATGTTCCAGATATTAATGGCTTGCCATCAAATATACTCCATGTATTTGTCGTAATATTAAAATACAATTTCACAAAGCCTCTTTTATAGGACCCCATATGTTTGGCTCTTAATTCGATCATTTATGTAATTAAACAGACCTTAAAAATTCAGATATAGTAGTTTGTGCCTTTAGTTGTCCTTTTTAATGCTTTTAGTTTTAAAGGCCAAATTTTTGTCTACTTTATGTACTGTTATGCTTTTAACATAGAAATTTATTGAGCTTCAGTTGTGAGAGAGATCCAATTTCAAATTTAAGTTTGACCAATCATATTTCACTGGAATTTGATGAGCAATCATAGAAATCGCCTTGGGCAACATGAACATACGCAAGTCTTCAAAGTTAACGTTTTTAAAACGCACAACAATGAACTAACTCACAAAGCTAACATTTATTGAGTGACAATATTTATATGGTCGAAGTGTACCTTTAAATTTCTATATACCTACTTCTTTATTTTAATGCACAAATCATAATAAAAGCATTGTTGAAAATTTGGCTTGCGTTTGAACAAACTGTAGTTTTGGGCAGAGGATATAAAGAATAATGGCTGTTCATAAATAACTTAAGTCTTTATAATACACAGATCAAATACGTTTTAATGATTTATTGTCAGTATCGTTTACTGTAATTAGGTAAGACGTTAAAAGTCAAGCATCATACTTTAAAAGGCGATTGATTATGCAAAACAGATTTTTACGAGGCTAGCCAGTGTTTGATTAAAACTTTTTCCATCCGCAAAGAACCATAGTAGAGTTATACGGTACCTATATTTCTAAGAAAGTTTTATCAAATATATTTTTGAGGTAAAGATTGTATTTTTATAAAGCTTATTTTTTTATCGCTACTTTTGGTAGTGTTTCCTCTCATTCTTTTGACACCAGCTCCATTTGAATTCATTTATTTATGTGAATTCTTGCAAATTTTGACTTTCTAGAAGATAAAAAAAATCAATTTTAGTCATCTTGTTGCTTTAGACTTTTTAAATCCGTATGTAAGTGCACTTCTAAATATTGTGTCACATAAGCGTGTTTTGTTTTACTTTTGCAGGAAAATTTTCCTGCAACGTTAAATGGCAGTCCTGCTACAAAACTCTGGTCGTTAGATCGTAATATTTGTTTAAAATTTTATCGTTTTCTTTGTAGATAATGCACTCGTTTTGTGACTGCGAGCTTTTGTAAAATGCAGCTCGTTAAGATAAAATTGCTGGATAAAGCGCTATTGAAATCTACTACAAAGTTAAATAACAAATGCATATGAACTTTCATTGTAGGTACCTGCGCCTCCTTTGATCGCTAACGAGCTGCAGCTCTTGTTAGAGCACAACCAACCTTTGAATATTTCGGTTTTGTTGCAGTTTCGTTTAAGGTGTCCAAATAACAAATACGGGTAAGCGGTAAGCGACTCGTCAAGGCGCTTACAGAATGTAACGGTTTCATAGATTTATATTTTTTGCATTAAACGCTTTGTATTGTAATGAAAAAATTACGAAAATATTTTTTTATTTGGGTTAAGCAAAGATCATGTTATCAAGAAAAGTATTTTAAGATATGTTTAAGTACTTCACAAAAATTCATTAACATTTTATGTTTGGATAGGTAAAGGACTGTCTACCATTTTTGCGTAATAAAACATACCAACTTTGACCTCTGTTTTCTTAAACAATGTTGATCTAAAGCAGAAATTTTGATATTCATCTTTGAAATAATAACAACTGTGTTATCGTTTACGTTATTTTTTCTTGACGCTTCTAGATTCTACTAGCAAATAATGTGTTCTTTTTTAATAAACTTAATAAATAAATATGTTTATTAAGTACCTACCCTATAAATAATAAAACTGAAAGTGGTCATACGTACGGTACTGAAAGTTATGCAATTTATTTCAAACTAAATCGTACGTTGAGCTCATGTTTGATTAACTTTAGGCTACCGTTTACATCTTTTGATTACGGGGTGAGTAACGTTAATTTAGTGGGTCATTTTATAACACGCTAGGGACTCGACTTGGAAATCGTATTTCTGAGTGAAGACAATAATACTTGGAAAGCAATGCCCGGGGTTCGTTACTGCTTATTATTAAAATTACTCGTTTTGATGCAAAACTTTTGTGTTACAATTACAATTAACAGTTATGTAACTGCAAAATTATATTGTTATGTAAACATAATAATGCAAAATGCAACCTTCTATAAGACATACATTTTGCAATAGACTAATCTTGTCAGTTTCATCAAATTTAAAATTAAATGTTGTGTACTTCCATGATTTTTTTATTTCTTTTTATGAAGATTACTAAAAAGTATAATTTTTTTTACCAGCAACATATATTGAATTAGTTCTTTACATTAACAATGTCTTCGAAGAAAGAGTTACGAACTACCAACACATTGAAAAAAAAATGATTTAAATTTTAATTTGTATTGCAACCATTCATGTAACACCAACAATTTTAAACAATATTTTAATAAACTTTGACATGTATTATATTACAGCTAATAATTTTTTGTCCTATGACCCCAATGACACAAAATTGCACCTTGTACATTTTTTTGTTTAAAATGTTTGCATGATTACGAAATGCTTTATAACAAAATAATTTTCATATAAACTTTCGCCAATTAATCATTTGTCTTATTCAGCAAATTAAGGTTCGCATTATTTATGGGCAAATAAGTTGTCATGGTACCCATGTATTATATTGTTTAAGATCTTAGATAAAAAAAATTGAATTATTACCTTTGTTCATCATAAAGCATTTAGGCAATTATTGTCTATCTTTACATGCGTTATAAATAATTGTGTCCAACAATATAAATTGTTGGCAAATAAGTTGTCATTGGAACTATAAATTATATTTTTTAATGTTTTACATTAAAAACTCTGAAATATTTTTGTAATCGTAAACAGCTTTAACTCTGACTTAAACCACTTTTAAAATGAATTTAAGGGTTTGCCTGTAAAAATACTTTCTAGAGGATGTTGTATTCACAATCTATTGAGCACTATTTCTACAATAAAACTATTTCAATTCACCGAACCGTAGAATATTACGGTCTCGATAAATCTCTCCGAATAAATCCTAACGAATTAAAAGAATGACACACTACAACATAAACGAAATTTATTAGGTCATGTTAAACGTAACTGCAAATACGTGATCGGTTTAATTCAATCCATTCCACGACGAATTTATCAAAAACTGCTACAATTCAAAATTATGTGATTCCACGTTCGCTCACATAAACCCAATTTTTTTTTTTACGAGAAAGACGCGAAAATATTCGAGTAATTTTATTTAGTCTATTAAATCGCAATAAAAAAAACGCAGGCAGGAGCTCCACAGCTGTTACTTGAAATACTGGCGCTATATATCTCAATGGTGTTTTGGTCTTAGGTCGAATTTATCTCAGTTTACTATTATTAGGACAATATATTACATTAGTTCAGTTAAGTAAGTTATGTAAACCGAGAATAAGTAAATTTTGCAAACGCAAGTAACATTCTAAGCATGCATTTGCGGCGAAATATAACCAGAATTATTGACGAAACGCGTATCTGCTTTCTGATTTCATCAAAAAATTGTGTTGTCCTATTATTGACGGAGCTGTATGAAAAGTTGGAACATTTACAAATGGAATGTTCAAATCTGGAAAATGCACCGATAGAATCATTCAAATCTTGAATCGTTCAACGCTGGAATCACTCAACGCAGGAATCATGCAACGATGGAATCGTTCATCGCTGGAAAGCTCAAATTTTGAAACCAGAAATTAAGAATTTTTGCTGCCCTCTATATTACAACAGTCTAAGTATAAAATATAATTGCAAAACACTTCTCGTTTCATATTTTGTCCTAACTATTGTACAGTGGAAGATCGTGGCAATGTATCTGAAGGGCTACAAATTGGGGCAGAGTTGCGTAATTATAATGCTTAGTCATTTTCAAAACGAAAGTAAAAGAATTGAATTATGAATATTAATTATTAAGAAAAAATACTTGAATAAACTTATATTGAAACGGTCCATATTACCAAGATACCAAGTACACTAACATTTAACGCACAACATAACTTATCAACTGTGTAAATTAAAATTAGCTTTTAAAATGCAGGTCCGAATACATACGAGCTCATACATTAATAGAATACATAAACAAGTTATCAAAAATCGTGTACGAGATTCCAATGCAAATGCCTTTTCCGCTTCACTTCATACTAATTATGTTGCCCAATCTTGGCAATTGTTTCTGTGCTTGTATGAACAGAATTTAAATTTATAAAAACATTTGTCGAGGAAATTGAAATCACTTTGTTTTGGCAAATGTTGTTCAAGTTGTTGGAAATTTAAACTTTTGTGGTTGATTTGGGGATGTGTAAATATTTGGATGTTTTGAAACGTAACGAAATCATAAAGTTTATTTCCTTAGTTATTTATTTTACATTAACATTACATTCAGTTATTTATTTTAACTAATGTGAGGCTGTATTTAGGTTTTCTCGAGTGATGTAAAATATTAAGTAAACTCTCTTAAAACATTTGTTTTGTTTGAAAGAAAATGTTACCAACAAATTCAAAAAATATATTAATACATACTTGTAGCACAAAGCCAAATATTTTTCACGAAGTTGACCATAAATATGCAAAAACAAAGTTTTGATTATCAATCATTCTTATAACTAGCACGGTTTTAATTTTTTACTACAAAAATTCTGCGTTGTCTTATGTTGTTTGCTTTTTCTCCTATTCGTAAATACATATGAATATGGAATCTCTTTTCAATTAAATATATCCAAAAGACACCTACGCTTATTAATTATGTGATATAGAGTGCTTAATGTAATATTCACCTTAAATATTAGCAATAAAATGTCTTGACTTAGCCTTGGCTTAAGGTGAAACAAAAGACCCATTACTTTGGCGATTTAAATAATTATTTTTGGTACTCAAAAGTGCCCATAAATAATGTAGGTTAGTGGAATTAAGAAATGTGCGTATCACTTATACAAGGTAAATGTTTGACCATTTTAAAAAGTGCGTCGCACGCATATTTGATGACTGTTTTCATTACAAGCAATATTCGTTTTGCGTTTTCTGCTTGACAAAAGATTTTTGAATGGAAGTAACTACGTTAAATTCTTGTAGGAACGTAAAGAAAACTTTGTAGTTGTACCCAAAAATTTCTTAAAACTGGATTATTATGCTACGATAAAATTAGCCTCATTAAAGTTGTAAATTTTGAGAAAATAGACACTAATGTAGATTTTAGCTTTAAAAATTGATTGAGTATGTTTTTTGCATTGTCCTTAATACTACAGAGGCCTCTAAATTGTCAATAAGTGGTAAAAAAATAAGTAGATACACAAATTCATACTTAAAATGGTTTTTCATGTAATCATCTAGAAATTTATTTTCGAAAAAAAGCAAGTTACAACAATATTATTGTATTTATTAAGTTGAATCTAATAATAGAGAAGATTTTTAGTTTGCATAAAAAGAATCCTTTTCTTATTGTACTAATCAATAACCTTCTGCCAGAATTTATGAGCCTGCAAATTAAGTTTTTAATAATACCACTAAGACAGTTACAAGTCCTTAAATCAAAGTATTGTATTGGGACCTCGAATACTCCGAACTTTATCTGAGATTTATTGGCGACATAATTGTAAGCGCCAGCTGTACTTTAAATTTTTAAACCTGTCCGCTTCTACATCGTCGCGCACAATCGACTGTAACATAAACTCATAAATAGTGTGGTGGAAAAGCAATTATGGCGGGTGCGCAAGGAATCCTCACTCATTTTAAGACTTAATGTATTGAAAACGGATAAAATTGGATAATTATATAAATGAAAATGGCGCTGTGGGATGAAATCGTTTTAAATACGGCATGTGAGCACACAATGTTAATTAAATCGCGTCGTGCGAAATTACAGTTCAACTTTATTAGCAAAAAACCAAATCCTTCTAAGCTTTAAGCACAATAGTATATTACATAACAAGAGTTGTAAGAAGCATATTACGCACGAGTAGAAAATTTTTACGACTACGTAATTATTGCTTTACAACTCGGGTTTTGTACTACTTTTTCTACGATCACATAATACATACCGGCGTTTTGGTAATAGTAAACACACTTGTACGTACGCTCTTAACTGTCAAATTTGACGTGAGTCTACTTTGACATTTCTAGACAAAATAGTGTTCATTTTGCTTACCGTGCGTAAGGACTCACTTACTATGCATGCAGGCTGTACGGTGAGTCATTTTAGTGGTAGTAGAAAAAAAATTGTAAGTATAGAAAGCCAATACTGGAAACTTATAGTAGTCTGTGATTTTCTTAAATCTGAAAACTACGTGAAAAATGCTATTGTCATCTAGTACTTAAGCTTTTATTCATGAGATTATTATTGTATGTAAACTTTTAAACATAAAATTTTGTAAATGTCTGCTTTCTGTTGCTGTATTAAACCTCTTGGAGTGAGTATTTATGTAAATTTATCACAACAGAACCGTAATTTTGCAACAATATTGTTTCTCATCTCCTTTGTAGGGTTAAGTACTTCTTGTTGAAACTACCAACTTGGTTAGCAAGCATTCAACCTGACCGCTAAGTTCTTAATTGTCCATTATTTAGATGAATAGGTGAGCAAGTAAGGCATCCTTATTTTTAATGTGAAAACTCCCTCTTAAAAAAAATACAACTCTTTAATATTACTTACAACACAAAGAATTTCAAACTAAATATCATATACTTATTGTCACGCTTTTAGCAATGAATACATACCTACTACACATAAATCTAATTTGCATATTCATTTAATCTACAATGTCATATTGCATGTTGGTATGTAACTCCTACACAACAAACTATGACAAAAAAGGAAGAATAAGCGAGAAAAACCGTTTGATATGGTAATGCAACGAGCACAGCACAAATGATATACGTACTCACTTTACTTTAGCCAGAGCAACTTTATTTATGTTATCTATAAATAAATGTAAGTATAAATATTTCAGTTCCATTACGTGCGCAAAGTAATACAGAACCAATTTACCTCAAAACCTTCAATTTCCATTCCATACAACGGAGCTCAACCTGGAATGAAAAAACAAACGAAATAAACAGTTGAGCAACGATGCAAAATACGGTAACGGTCCTAGGGATTCGGCAGCAGCTTGCTTTTATCAATCTATTGTCAGAGACGAGGCTGTACTAAACGACTACTATAATTGACACCTCATTTCCAAGATAGAAAATCTTAAGCAAACAGAAGATTGACGATCGACTAGGAATCCTCAAAATAACAATCTAAATTTAATGGACAGCGTTCTTTCTGCTCACTTTGAAGTGACACTGAAAAAATCTAGTCAAAATTAACGATTGTTAAGTAAGTGATTAGTTGTCAGCGTCTCTGGTTTTTTGTCTTCGTTGTGCAACGCAGCATTTTGATGAATTTACCAGGAAAAAACTTATTGTTAACTAAATGTACATAATGACAATAAATTTGTACGTTGGCAAAATATTAAACCTCTAACGTTTTTAAACGTAGAAGTGTTTTTAGATTTATAAATTTTGAGGTCAAAAAATTTATATAATAAATGGCACCATAACTATTTAATATCCACACCAATGATATACATCATTGGTTTCTAAATTGTGTATACCTACTTCTACAATATGTTTAATTGCTTAATTAATAAGTATGATTAATTATATACTGTTAAACATACAAATTTTCATCGAATGTCAACAAGTGCTATGGAATTAGTTTTAGACGATATACAAGTATAATTCTAAAGCATTATACTTTAAATAATTTAACCACTGTTGTAAGAGATCTAGGAATTTTATTAGACTATACAAACTTCTGTTTGATGAAAATATCGAATATATTAAAAATAAAACTACTAGAATCGGGCTAATTCAAAAGACATTTATATCATTTTTGCACAAAAAAATACCTTGAAATCTCTAACACTTAGTAATTTAATATATCTGCACAAAATTGTTAAGTACAAAATAGTTTCTTCTTGTATTTTACTGCTAATCAATTTTAACTTACCAAGATTAGGTCTAAGACACAATTTCTTTTTTTATTTAACACCCTGTAGCATATATTCCTTTTAATAGCAATCTGTTTTGGTTTTCTTTTTAAAAACAGGAACATTGTTTGGGGTTGTTCTGTTGAATTCTGCATTTGTGAATAAATAAATAAATAAATGAAGGTGTAATTGTTCGACATAAACAAACCGTGGTAACCACCAAAATGAATCGTTTTATTTTAGATTATTAATTTAATGGGTCATGTTCACTCATTTAATTTTTACTCAAAAACTGTAGGTTTTGCAGGAAAATTTAAAAAAGAAATTATTTTTAAAATTAATCAAACCTTCAAAGAAAATTTTTTAAATTACAACTTTTCAAACTTACAAAAAGTTCGATAAACAATTACCTCCTGAATTTTTTCACAATATTTAAGAAACACCCAGTATAAAAAAACATGTGCCAAAGGGAGTTAAATAAAAGAGAAACTGGTGTGGCAGATCAATATGGTACTTTAAAATTGATTAGCCATTGATAAGAACAACTTTTTTAAGGTTAACAAATTAAATTAATTAATTGGAATGCAAACTTTTAAATATCTAGACACAAAATACAATAGAGTTTGTTTCTAATAAAGATCCTTGCTACCACAGCTAAGTATGGGTAAAAATATAAATAAATAAGAGTTTGCTAGACGAACAAAAACTGGTTTACCAATTCTACAAGGAATCGTTCGAAAAAATAAGTGATTTTTAATTAATCTTGTTTACAACACTTACTTTAGAAACTTTTTCACAAATTTACAGGTGTAAAATCATGTATATTGTCATATAAAAAATAAAAAACGTCTTCAAAAAGATTCGCAAACTCCTACTACGACAATAACAACATACACCTAATTTTATCGTTGGCTTAACATTTATTACAAAAAATGATTAACGACATATTTTTTGTCTCAAAACAAAGCCGCAAAAGTGATACAGACAAAATATTTAACTTGACCCAAATTATACAAAAATATAATATGATACGAATCTTGTTGTTTAAGGCGCTGCATATTCTGGCCCTAAATTTGCAAAAGACGTAGCGTTACGTTTTACAGTTTATAGCCACCTCATTGTATTTATAGTACAATGCCTCGAAAAACAATTATACCAATGAAATATAACAATAAACAAGACGGAATAGCGCGCGCTACAGTGACAACCATAATTTCTCCCGAAAACAATGTAACGGCAAAAAGTACCCGAATGCCTGAAAGAGAACACTTAAAATTTTCCATATAAGATACACCACAATCGTTCAATCGGAGTGTTTCAAGTTTTTTTTGGAAACACAAAGGCGGTTGTGGCGGTTTTTCCTTTTTCGACTTCGTGTAATGTGCAACGAAAAAAAAGAGTATTTGCCAAGCCAATTGCGTATTGACTTTGGCATTTTTATGTTCAGGTTGCTAAAGTATTGAACAAGATTTTAATAATTTGCGAAGCGCAGTACCGGACTGGCTTATAAACCTATATCAAACTTACAGGATTTATTTTTAACATGAAAAACATAGGGATGTCTATATCTGTTACGGATAAAAGATTGATCAAAATAGCAAAAAAATTGCTTGGTAAAAACAGATAAAAAAGTTGCATTTTGTGTCCAGTTTTTAAAATATCCTATACTAATTTGTAAAACAACAATTTTAAGTTTTATATACAGGGTGGACACCCTTGCAAACTCGAACACAGGAACGTTTTCGAAGAATCGTGCTCACCAATGCAACTTATGGAAATGGTAATGGTACCAATAGTAAGAAAATTATTGCGCATCTAATGGTGTTAGTAATAAAACTAAAAATACGATTTTTGTTTTATAATATCAATTTAAAACTTAACGATTTTTAAGTCTATTTATGGCTCAAAAACCAAAAATATTGGTTCAGTAGATTCTTCAAGATTTTATTTTTTTAATAAAACAGTCAATTTATGGCTGAACAAGAAAAGCATTATTTAAAAAATATTCAGTTATGATATATTAAGAGAACATTATTTTGCCGGACACATTCTTGACAAAAGTTTGTTGCTTTGGTAACATCCTGAGACAAAATGACATGAACAAAATCCTAAGCTGAAGACAAGGGATTTTGTCATTCACACAATAGGTCCTAGAGAAGCTATAGTGCCATGGATTTAAACAATATTGAAACAAATGAATGTTTTCATTTTACAGTGCGTAAAAAAGTCTACAACTTTTCCCCAAAAATATTTTTGTACCATTAAGTATAACCGAGTTATTAACGATTTAAGAAAAATTACCATTTTTGCCATGGAACTTTTTTAAAGCATTAAAGTAGCACTAAATAGGTTACAGAAAGGGGAAAAATTTGTCTAATTTAAACTTCTTTGTAGCTTTTACCGTTTACGAGACCCCCTTTTATGTGGACCACCCTGTATATTTGTTAATAAAAATATTTATTTAAGCTACATTGTAATGGTTAATTTACCCCAGGAAAATACAAGTGGGTAAAAATGTCGAAGGCAACCAACAACGTATTCTGTCAAGAATGAACTAAAAAAAAAAATTGAACCGATCGCGATCCTGCCCTGGCAAGACCACAACCCCAATAAACCACTACCAATTGACCGTTTCCATACATAAACACATTTCGGTTTCCGCTTCACGCGGTAAAACTGGTAGATGCGAAGATAGCACGAATAATTAACCAACTATTCAACTCTGACTTTTCAAAAATAGCCAATAACTGCGTTATAAATTAAATTAATTACCACACTCAGATATTATCGTGGGAATGCCTTGTTGCAAACTCATGACTCAGAATATTCATTCGACATTACAAATATTGCATTAACAGTGATGTGCCAATATACGAATAATTTTTTTACATGCGCAAAATTTCATAATAATTCTTGTTATTGCTAGTGGGGAGATTATGCATAAACACAAAAATCTAGAATAAAGAATTCGTTTCATCATATTTTGCGATAAAAAATTTCATTTCACGTACATTTTATGTACATATGCAAAAATACTTTGGTGAAAGAATTAAGTGAATTTGAATAAATATGCGTAGACTTTTGTACCCTGATCCTCTTAATAATTTCATGCTGACGCAGTTCCAAAAAATACCACACATTTTGCTTAATACTGTTGATAGCAAAAAGAAATTTTTACTACTTTATGATATTTCGAATATCATACCACATCTTATTAAACTGCTAATGTATTATTTTGTTGTTACTTATTTTAAAATTCATTAAAACTTAATTATGAACAGGGACTGAGAACGGAACGAAAACGAAAACGTTAAACGAAATTAACCGAAATTTTTTTAAGAACGAAAACGAAACCGAAAACGAAATTATTATTTTTCGTTCAAGAACGAAAACAAAATAAATATTTTCCAAAACCGGTTTAAACCGGTTTTGTCGCTATTTAAATTTTATTTGTTAAACACAAACGCGAATTTACCTTCTGTGCTAAAGAGACTCCACGAGGCAGTAAAAAATCTCACTTGAAATAAATGAGCTTCACTTTTTTCCATATATTTACGTGAATATGTATTAACAACTTTATTGTTTATACTCGTAATTTCGTGTAACACAATTAACGGTACAGATATTCTCTATTTCTAATTTGTTTTTTAGATCATCAATATAGAATAGGTATACACTTGATTGGATATATATTATCAATGTGTATGTTTTATTTGCGTCTAGACATAATAATAGTAAAATTTATTCTCACTTCGAAAAGGACTAATGTAAAAGAAGATTTATTGGAAGATGTGTTGCTAGTAAGATTTAACGGAATGTGAAAATGTATATTGTATGGTATGTACAAACTATAAAGTTAAAGTATATTTCAAATTAATATTTTTTTTTAAATATCTTTTTTATTTATAACATTTAGTGAATTATCCACTTGAATTCGTTCTTTTGTCTTTTTAAATAATTACAGCAGGATCTAATTAAATTCAAATGCATAGATTTTTAGTACTTAAACAAATTTAAAACAGCACTTGCTAAATGTTTATATTTTTAAATAAAGATCGTGTGTCTAATTTAACCTAATCCCGTTGTGTTTTTGCACCTTACGGGTGTTAATCTTAATAAAATGGTTAAATGTTAATGTGTTTAACGATTTGGTAAATTTAATATGGCGACGGTTCGCCAGTCTAAAATATGCTGTCTGTGAGCATCAAAACCCCCTATCGTCATCGTTTATATTTTAGTTGAGACGCAAATATTTGTATCGTATTTATAGAGGGTTGTGGTGACTAGAAAAAAAATTAGTCCTCGATTTATTGACGACAAAAAAATATTGTAAAACCGGTTTTAACCGTTATTATTTCGGTTCACGAAAACGAAAAAGGATTTTTTTCGGTTAGAACGAAAAGAACGAAAACGATATATTTCGTTTTCGTTCCGAACAGAAACGAACGGATTTTTTTTCGTTTTTAATCCCTGATTATGATATTTCGCATTAGTTATGAAGATATACAGATTAATTTCAGGTCAATTACTAATAAACTTACGCAAAAATCCCATCAGTATAAATCAACTGGGATGAATGGGTAGTTCTGATAAAAATATTTATGAATCGCTTTTGAACAGGATGGCTCCACAGCCCATACAATTTTTTACAAGTCTTTACAGTTGAGATAATTAGCAAAAGTTACTTCTAAAAATTAATTTGTTTAAAAAATACAAAGATAACCTAACAATAAATATTACATACATTCCCATTTTTTATGAAAAATTAAAAATCGTATTTAAGCGCTAATACTCCTTAATTTGGCAATAAATAACGTGCATAAGAAATTTGAAGCTATTTGCTTTAGTTTTAAAAAAATTAATTTTTTGGTCTAAAAAGTTTATACTGAGATACACAAAAGTATGGAAACAGACAAATATCTAAAATACTATTTGCAGATATAACACTGAAATTTTGAATATGAGCGTTATGATATTTTTCGTATTCGATGAAAATACTAAGGTGGCAACACGACTTCCGGTTCAACCGGAAACTGACTCAAAAAATCGTAAAATCACATCTACATTATAAAAAATGTCGAAAAAGAGTGAGGAATAAATAATATTACCTATAGCTTTCTAGTTTTTATCTATCAATTTCAAAAGGTAGACCTTCATAGCCTACTCGAAAATATTTCGTTGCCCTAATCATTTACAATAAAATCGCGATATCTCGTAACATATTAGTTTTAGGTAAAAAACAAAATTAAAACTTTATATTACTCTCTAATTAAACCTATTTATATTACATAAACGAATTACTCAAACATTTCAAGTATTTAGACATAACAACAGGTAAACACAAAACATAGTACCTAACTACGAGCGTGTGTAATTTTTTTTCCAATTATAATTTAATTGTTAAAAGACTAGTACTGGATATCAACGAATCTAGGCAATTGATTGACAAACGTACTACTACTTTTAGTACCACTTAAAAGAAAATATAAAGTAAATTTCCTTAAAAAAGATTCTAGGATTTATATTTAATAAATTATTTAATATATATAATAGTTTTATAAATGAAATTTGTAATCACATTTGTTTTCAGCCCTTGAAGAAGCCTTAAAAACATTAAGTGCGAAACGTCGGATTTTTAACCAAAATCAATAAAAACCGTACTGTAAATCCAGAGTTTTTAATTTCTAAACCTTAAAACAACGGACGTTCAACAAATTATAATAAAATTATTTAACTTATGTAGTTTTCTATATAAAAAATTCTACTTATATCAGGGGAAAAAATTGAGACTGAAGCATTAGGTCTCTTACATTCTGCACAAATTGTTGACCAAGAAGTGCTAAGCTGTACAACTGTTAAAAAATTTAAGTTCAAGAATACGATACAAGAAATGATTTTTAGCGAAGCATATAAACTTATTATATACAACATGAACCGCTTAACGCTTAAGTCAACCGAACATTCACAAACCAATACAACGAATTTTTAAAAGTACAAATTGTCGATTGTTAATAATTCAGATGTAGACGTCACCCGTTTATTTACTTGCAAAAATCTTGGATGTGGCAACGCGCGGGTTACTTTCTCGTTAAATATTAACGGCGACGTCAGGCCTGTAACTTCCACCTACTCATCTCTAAACACATTATTTATTCAGTTCTTCCGAGCTAACCACACCAAAGCTACAATCCGAAATTTATGTGTAACGGATAATTGAAATTAATTGGCGATATCTTTTTTCGCGACTGACAGTTGTTTCACGTTGAGGTCACTTTGTCTTGACAAATAGATGCGGAGCGGATCTCCTCACAGTGCGATTCAAAATCAGAGCAACGTACGCAATGTGACAGTTAAATTAATATTGGGGTTATGTGTCGGAAAATTGTAGGAGTACAAACTATGACATTTTACCTATAACATGTACTATGTAATTTGAATTACATCAGTTAAGTATTTAGAGAGTCACGCGAATTTGCAGCGTTCAAAATTTTTTGTTATGGCAGTTTTCATGATAAAGGAAAGAGCCGCGGGAAAATAAGCAACCCTTTACAAAACTTTCTAATGTTTGAAAGGAAAAAAAATAAAGGTTTTATAGGTAGAGTAAACCCGGGCAAAAGTCCGCACTTAACGTTCTCAACTCCCTAAGTAAGTAAGTATTATGTTTAACTAGTCAACATTTTTTTTATGAACACATTAGACACTTCTCATTGCATCATAAAATGGGTTGCCACCAAAAGTAACGAATTCAAATAAAAATATTTTTTTTATGGTTTGATGTAGATTGGTACTTTTGCCCCACCCTATGGGGCAAAAGTCCAAATTGATGGGGCAAAAGTCCGTTCGCGCATTAGTCTAATTAATATGTTTATATCTTTGACACATTAATATACGGTGTGTTATTTTATAAAATGAAAGTTAATTCTCTTCAAAAATACAAAATAAAAGTTCAGTCCTGTAACAAAATTTAAAAAAATATCACATTTAAAAGAACACAAAAAATATTTGACGAATTCAACAAAAATCACAGGCGAACTCGCCGGTTTCAAAATTTGAGCAACTTTCGTGCCACTAGTTGTGGCATTTACTGCACAATCTAGTCCTCGACTGGTTGATCTTCATATATTTCTTAACAACCTGGGCAAACATTTTCGTTTTCCCCTTCTCTGACATGGCTGTTCGTTAAATTATCGTAGAATCTTTCTATTTGGACTTTATTGAAACCTATAATTCTTCCGACGCTTGTCTTTTTGGGCGTTTAAAAGAAAATTTGTGTCGAGATAAAAAAAACTTTTGGTCCAGTCGTCTCCCGCCATTTGTGACTCCTTATTAAAATCGTTTACGATGTTATTTTGCGGAGCAAAGTCAAAAGCCAACCGCCGAATTTTTTTCTAGTAATTCCGTAGAACCTTACGTCCATCTATCTATCTACAGTGATCAGCCAAACTTGCTTCGTGATCAGACGTAAATGTGGCTTTGAATCTTTCCAAATTAAATAGACGGGACAAAAGACCGTGTGCGGCCTTTTACCCCAGTCAAGACTGCGGCTTTTTGCCCCCATGCGTGCTAATTACGATAGAAGCAATATGACGGCATCTTTAGTTTAAGTTAGGACACGTTTGGCGACATGATTGTGTAGCTAAAATGGAGGGTGTTTATATGAAAAAAAATGCATGCCGGTTGTAAGAGACTTTTAAATATCACTGCCTAATAAAAGATCATCGAAAACTATAAAAAGCCAAGCATTTTCACACTTAGCTCATTTAAGCAGCGGTTTAACTGCCGATCAAGCTAGAACTATATGTGTCCACCACAGATACTGTATCTCAACTACCTATAATAAAACCTATTCTCTCTTAACTCTCCAGTCCTTGCTATCCCTAATAGGACTTTTACCCCGGTGCGGACTTTTGCCCGGGTTTACTCTACCTACTTAAAACTTTTTTTTAAAATGTCGAAATCCTGTAAATAATTATTTTATGCCGTTTTTTAACTAACTAAAGGAAAAAATGCAATACTTAGGGTGTCTTTAACACTTTTAAGCAAATATAAAGATCATAGCCAATTCTGAATTATTTTTTTTTCCTAAAACATGATTTTTTTTTAAATTTGTAGAGCTGTACAAATTGTTATAAGCTGTTTTTGAACAAACTAAAGCCAAAATGCTTTGCTTAGGGCAAAGGTTCTTACCAGAAAAGGTCACAATCTGATCAAGGCTGTGTTTATTGGATCAAAAAGATCAAAACTAAATGTTTTGCAGAGTTATACGTGCCACTGGTCATTTCCTTCGGAAAAAAGGGAAAACACTGAAAAGTTGAATAATAAAAGTAAGTTTTGCGATTGCGTTGGCCATGAAACCGTCAGAGATAATATCGAAATTCTTCTATTTACTAATTCGGGTATCCTTTGCAAGTAAAATGGTGCAAAGCTTTTAGAAAAATCTTAAACGGTTCCGGAGAAAAACGTGCAAAAGCGCTATGATTTGAGTAGTTGTGGTATATCTGTTACAACTGTTTCTAGGCGACTTACATAGGCGTTTAACATAGGAAAAACCGTTTTTACAAAGGTCTCGTTTTTCGCGTTTTTCTCCGGAACCGTTAAAGATTTTTTCAAAAACTTTGCACCATTTTACTTGCAAAGGTTGCGCGCATTGGTACATAGAAGAATTTTGATTTTATCTCTGACGGTTTCATGACCCACGCGATCGCAAAAATTACCTTTATTATTCAACTGTTCAGTGCCTTCCCTATTTTTCCGAAGGAAATGGCCGGTGGCACGTATAACTCTGCTAAAAATTAATTTTTGATGTTCCTGATTTAAGAAACACAGCCTTGCTTAGATTCTAGCGACAATATACCTTGACCCTCCCTTGTTAGAAATGCATTTAGCAAATTAACAAAACGCCAAAAACTAGATTTTAAACCCAACAGAATGTATCAACTATCCAACAATCCCAGCTATCAGCTCACACCAAATTCCTGCTACACAAAGCCGATGTGGCTTAACGATAAACAACTGCGGGGTGCCTGCCGGCAATTCAAACATAGAAATTCCAGAGCGATTCAATCCAAAATTTTGATATCTATATCAAACTGAGTTATTCAGCAATCTGTTCAAATGCCCATTTTTGTGTGAAATATCACTTGATCTCCTCTCGTTCATAATTAGTTCGCTTCTAGGCTAAGAATGTTATAAAACAACAAATGTAATGCCATCTAGATTGTTTAAATACCGAGCGAAATAAGTCCATATATTTTAAGAAGATTCAGATTTTATAGTTTTCACAAATTGTCTATGTAAAAGTATATGCAGAGTGTTAATAATTAATCACAAGTAGATATGTTCTCCGGTTGGACCGGAAGCAAAAGATGGACAGAATATGGCAGTTTTTATTTCAATGATAAGTTAAAACATTTTATTTCCAAAGACATTGTACCAGGGTTGATAAAAATCATGATTTTTTTTTTAAAATCAAAAAAATCGATTTATTTGATTTAAATCAGATTTTTTTGATTTAAATCAAATTAATGTACTATTTTATCGAATTTAGTGACATATTCACATGCTATTTCTGTTTTGTGGTAATATATTTAATAACCAATAAATTTAATTCAGTGGTGAATTTTTGTCAAAATGAAAAATTAAATATAATGACTAAGAATTTTGAAAAAATCAGTGCTAAATAGTGATGTTTAATTAATTATATACAGGGTGAGTCATTAGTACGGGATCGGTCGATTTTGGGTAAACGGCTTGAGATATAAAGTTGATTAAAACGCTATTTCATACAGTTTTTTCTTCTGAACGCGATAAAAATATTTTCAAATATACAGGGTGAGTCATCTCTCTGGAACTAATAGCAACTTTTATATTTCAAATACAACACCCAATTTTTTATTTAATATTTTTGACCGCCTTAATTTTAGCTTTGCATCAATATAAAATACTACAGGTTTTTATAAGGCGCCGTGAAAAAAAATTTTTCTAAATTTTTCAAGGTTTTAAGTCTTTATTTAAAAAATTCTCCTGAAGTTTTTTTGAAGTACAGAGTTGTAATTTGGTATGGACATGCAGAAAAAAAATCTCTGTTCGCTCGATATGAAAAAATTTGAATTACACACACAGGGGTGTTTATAAATAGGTGGCAACTTCCATGATTTTCAAAAGCACGTAACTCAATTTTTTCAAATGCAAACCCCTGTATTTATTTATTAAGAGAGCTTCATGTTTTGTTTAGTATGTCCTATACCCAAAACTCGTACTTTTCGAGATATTCGACATTTTTCTTCTAATCGTTATTGAAGCAATTAAGAGTGCCGTGGAAATCGAAAAAACTGACTGTTCACTTCGCTAACGTCAAAAACTTGTCATTTATTTTTTGAATTATTGCATTTCCACAATGAATATTACTTTACAAGAGCAAATTGAAATGGTTTATTCACCATTTCGTGTATTTAATTACTAATACATAGTAATAAAATTTTGTTTTATTATAAATATTATATTGTACTCATATAATCTGTGATTTAAATTGATAATTTAAAAAAAAAATCATTTGATTTAAATCGATGATTTTTTTAAAAAAATCGCTTGATTTAAATCATGATTTAAATCGTGATTTAAATCAATTGATTTAAATCTGCTCAACCCTGCATTGTACCTAACTTAACTAATTTACTTGTCGTCCAGTACATTGGACTGAATTATTTCCACTAAAGTTCATATACATATTAGTTAAGTTGTTAATTTTTGACGTTACCACTTTTGTGGTCCAAACTAATTGGTCAATGTTAAACAATTTTATAAATTCATCATTAGAGAACGTCTTAACTTATGTGCTGTATTGAAATGTTGATGAGTCAATGTGATTTAAAGTCTTTCTCCCTAAAATGTTTCCTCAATTTTATTATCAAACAAAAATGAAGAGGATTAAAATTTGAGCCAAATAAAAGAGTTTGAACCATTGAATTCAAAAAGTGAAATTTCTTTAGGCGCAATCAGTGCATTGTTGTATGACCCAAAAGGCTTCTTCTTACGAGAGCACTCTTCCAATTCTTTATAATCCTTTCGGCAAAAAAACTTGACGCGTTTTCGACAGAAGCCAATCTGTGCAAATAAGAACTTTTTTGTCCGCACTCATATCATCTTTGCCACGTTCTTATCGTCCACCCAAGATTTCTAGGACCGTTATTCAAACACGAGATTAACAAATCGGGTTACGCAAATTTTGAATCACTCCATACCACAACCGAGACCTAAAAACACTGTTACACGGCCCCATCTTATAAGGAATACGCCTCGCCTACTTGATGACACTCAAACGCGTTGTTAGTGCTATAAATACAGCCTACTGAGACGATAAAAACCAAGTAAGTTGCTTTTAATACAACGCCGTATTAATTTATCGCCTCAGTTTTGTCTTAATAAAAAAGGTTAAATGTACATGCGCGCAGTTCAGTCAAAATCGTATGCAAATCAGTTATTTTCGATTTTATAAATTACCTATAAAGTTGTAGTTCACACAAAAACGGTAACAGCTTGATACTTGATGAAGTACGGCGTTTGATTTGAATGGCCCATTAGGTGAAATGTAATTAGGAGATGAAATAAAAATGCTAATTCACGACTATGCACTGTTGATGTTGACGATTATTAATTTTAGTAAACGACTGCTTGTTTAAAAGCAGGGGTTTGGAGCAGTCCAATTTTTTAATTGCTCCGCTCCAGCTCCGTTCCGGCATCAAAATGCCTGCTCCGGCTCCGCTCCGTGCTCCAAATATTGTTAACATTTAAAAAAAATAAAAAAATTTGATTAAAAAAATTGTTTTTAAAAACAAAGTGTTAATTTTATCGTATATGTAGAAGTTGGTCAAAAATAACAATATTTGACCCTAACAAACAAGTGAAGTTAAATAAATGTTTGAAAAAACAAATTATTGATCTTCAAATGTTGAAAAAAAGAAAAAAAAATTGTTTTTTAAAAATAGTACATAATAAACTGGAGCAGTGGAGCAATCAAAATTCTTTGCTCCGGGCTCCGCTCCTGCTCCGGGCTCCGCTCCTGCTCCGGGCAAAAACCCATTGCCCCACTGCTCCGTGCTCCAGCTCCGTGCTACGCTCCAAACCCCTGTTTAAAAGCATATTTTTAATTCCTTATTAGGTAATTTAACTGTTAATAATTGATGAAGCAACTTCATAAGAAATTAACGTCAAAATTCGATGGGATTACATGGGTATCTCGCTTAATATTCAAGATAGAGAAACGTTTAAATTACCAAAAATGTGTAGTGTTTTGGAACCAACTTAAAACCGTTTTCAAAAATATGACAAAAAAAAACTTTTTCCAATAACTCAAAAACTGGAAATATTTTTGATATTTAAAAACTGTTCTGAGTTTGTCTCAAAAAAACTGCACAATTTTGGTAAATTAACCATTTCTCTATCTTGAATATTGAGCGAGATAACCATGTAATCCCATCGAATTTGGACCACCCTGTACAGTAAATACTGGCATTATATCTAATTAATTAATCACATTGCTCGTGTTTTGACAAATAAAGATGAAATGTTTATTTATTACAAATGAATAAACCCCAACTATCTTACTATTTACTGCAGGACGTATTTCCAACTATCTTAAGAAGAAAAACAAAGTATAATGTATCGATACGGTAGCAGATGGTTTCATTTCGCCGAACTAATAGAAGTCCTAATTTAGATTAAATGGAATGGGAGAGATAGATCTTGGAGGATACGGTAAATTAAATTATATTTGTCGAAAATGACAATGTAATAATGTTTAATAGCCATAAAATGATCCTGATAGGGGTTCGACTTAAACTACGCACACAATTGGTGGTGTGACACACGCATAAGTTTAAGGACAATAGAATGAAGAAACTAGCAAACGATAAACGAAATTTATAGAAATACGTGCTGATTGAAACTCGACTTCCAAAATTGCTATCTTGCTTATTATTTGAGCTAGAACATAAATTTAAATTTGGCATATATACTAAATTTCATGGTGAATAATAATATCAATACGTATTTCAGATATCTGTACAAATTTCCACAAAAACTTACAAAATCTTAACACTGGCTTTATGGTTTTTCGCTGTAATCTCGTAGCAACGTACTCCCAACAAATTTATTCAGATTTTAGCCAAAACAATTGTATTTATTTACAAAATGTTTTGATTTTAGTATTGACAATAAAACTAAGTATCTAAACCAAATTTAAATCCATGTGCAGCGTTTTACATTAAGCGAGTCACAGATGTTAAAACTCAAATTCTTACAACCTCTCTGTGTAATAGTTTGATTATTCTGTCACTAATCTTATTTCTAAAACAATTGCTTCTTAAAGAAAATCTACACCAGCTTCAAGATTATTGCCTGATCTTCAATTGACCAATTCTTTATTTTGTAAAAACTCGTATTTAATTATTATTAATTTATTTATTTACTCATCAATTCTTCTACTGTTAGGTGAATGACTTTTGTCTTTTCTTTCTTCTATTTGATGTTTCTATCCGTTACTACTTTTTTAACTTCGTCTTGCCAGATTTTTCTCTGTCTACCATGTTCTTAATTATACAGAAATGTATTTCCTGAAATCGTTCAAACGCTTGACAAATCAAATATTTGGAGAAACAAAATCATAGTTTGTTTTGGAATGAGTAAATAACCAAAAAAAAAAAGATATATTTTTGCTTATGATATCGGAAATAAGACGACAAAATAGTTTCTCATCTTTTTTTATTGTGTGATCTATCAACACTGAAATAAAAATTTTTTTGCTTACTGTTATGACGCTGCATTTACATATTTTGTCACTTTTTTGTTATAAGCATATGAAGGTTATATAAACAAACAAAAACCATATGATTTTTGCAGACGATTCTAGTTAAAGTTATTATTTTTTTGTTGAAAAAGTTTAACATAGGTACTACAAACTTTTCTTCGTAATACTAATCAGCATGAATTTAGCAGCTTTACCAAATTAAAACCTATGCTCTAGCTCCTATAATAAACAAGATCACGTTTCTGAAACTCGAATTTCAATAAACCTGTATATCTAACACTTTTTGATAACGCTACCTTAAGAAATCAAAACCGATCTGATATTCAAAGCAACGAGAAAAGTGTCATAGCTTTCAACACGACATTGACACTGCAACATCAGTGTCTAGAAAATTTAAGATTTAATCTTGTGACAGTGCTGTCGATAGTGGATAAAGCTTTCTAAAATAAAGATGGGTCAGAAAAGCGATAAAAGTACGCATCTAAGTGAAAACAACGTAAGAAAAAATTGTTTATACTCTATTAATTATACCAGCTTATAAAAACTATAATTATGCAACTAAGTTAAATCCATTTTGCAGTGTAATTGTTTGCTTTTATAGTGTTGTAAATTGCTTGGTTTCCCTTGAAAAATACCAGTTGAAAGAAAAGACAACCAAATCAACACTAAACTATTGCAAATTGCAATAAATATTTAATCATAATATGATGCAAGGTAAACCCTGAATTTTTATTTAACAGAAAACGACCAAAGGCAGAAAAAATCTCAAAAGTTTGGGCGAAAGAAACTAAGCAGAAGTTAAATCGAGATTGGATATAACTGGAACATGTAAGAAGCTACAAATAAGATTCATGGGGTTGCTGCCGAACTATAACGAACAAGATGGACAAGAAAACACAAAAAAAAATTAGCCCAGACGCAGGGTCATTTTACCTTAAAAAAAAGCATTCTTATCAAAAATGAAAGTACTAAAGGACAAAATCGTTAATAATTATGTTCATTCTTGTTTTTACATACACATGCAAATCATTGACTAAATCAAAAATCAAAACATCCAGATTAAAAGTATGGAAATCCGGTTTTAATAAAACAAAGGAAAAACACATATACATGGAAAATCTCAAAGCAAATGTGATAGAGCAGAACATCCAGAAGTTATAGCTGTTTGGGACTTGTACAGGGTGACTTGTGGGAAACGGACGTTTTTTGAATGAACAGAACTCAGTTGATTTTCAAGTTTTTTTTTGTTTTTTTTCTGCAAAATGAAGAATAACATCTGCCATTTGCTATAACAAAGTCAAGTATCCTCTTGAACGAAAAGCATATACTGCAAACGCATCCATGGAAGTTGTTAGAAACACGTTCCCTGGCCGCGTCATTTCGCGTTTCGGTGACTTGCCGTGGTCCCCAAGATCACCAGACTTATTTTCCTGCGACTTTTTCTTTTGGGGGCACTTAAAAGAACCTCTTTTTGCCCACAAACCGCGTACACTAAGGGAGGAAAGATGCCATTACAGAAGAAACGCATTTAATTGACGCACAGCTGCTAGGCCGAGTCATGAATGACTTCAGGCAGAGACTTGAAACTTGCATTCAGGAGGGTGGCCGCCACCTGATGGATATAATTTTCCATAACTAAATAATTATGGTAAATCAAATAGCATATGTTGTTTCTCAATTTGTAATAAATAAGTTTGATTTTTCTTGAAAATCAACCGAGTTCTGTTCATTCATTTGTATACTTGAATAAAAACAAACAAAAAACAAATAACTTTTCGTTCAAGAGGATACTTGACTTTGTTATATCAAATGGCAGATGTTATTCTTCACTTTGCAAAAAAAAACAAACAAAAAACTTGAAAATCAACCGAGTTCTGTTCATTCAAGAAACGTCCGTTTCCCACAAGTCACCCTGTACATTAAGTGAGAGAAGACAGAATACCTACAAAAACTTATGGGCTAAATAAAATAGACACTACAGATGAAAGAGGAATAACTACTATAAACCATAAACAAAATGATAACACTTGGAATAAATAAATGGTTGAAAGTAGAAAAATACGAACTAAGTCTTAACAAAAAAAGTTGCACCTAAAATTAAAAACGACAAAAACCAGAATTAAAAAATTAAAAAATTATTAAACTACACGACAAATACAGATTTAATTACAGTAAACAATGATAATATAAGTTTTGGACAAATATTGAACTTTATTTAACAAAGATTTAAACCAAGAAAACGTTGAATTTAACACAAAAATGTAAATTTGGTGGTAAATGTTAAAAAAAAAATCTAACATAGTCCTGCATCATATTTAGTAAGCCACAGGTATTTTTTAGGATAACATAAAAATTGCCAAGCAACTCTAATAAATAACATTAAACCTACATATATTAGACTGTATCCGGCACAGTATTCTTAAAGCAATCTTAAGGAACTATCTATATTTAGCCTGTTACCTTATTTTGCGCCTTCTAACACGCAACTACACCTAATAATGATCTTAAGGATCTGTTCTGCAAAAATATTGCACGTACAAAGATTTATTGCACCATGTAACCTTTCAAAATAAACGTTTCTCCTGAAACCTGAAAAAAATTTACGAGAACAGGATTAAAACGCGCCGTATACGGACGGCCACTAAACTGGCGTTTTTACGCATTGTAAAAATGAATTTGTTTACCGGAAGGACTGAAACAAGAACGGGTTTTTGTTGCGGTGCCGCAAGAACGATGCTAAGGCTGGTCGTCCTTTGGATGCGTTTTCGTCAGAAATGTGTTCGTCGAAAATCGGACGAAAAATTTCGTCACATTTCGTACATGAGGTATCGTCCACTGGACAAGTTTTTATATAGTACGAATCGTGCGATGTGTGAAAGCAGTTCGTTAGAATGGATGATTATCTTTTCGAAAATAGTTACCTTGTTAGACGGCGATTAGTATTAAAAAGAAAAAAGTGTTGGGTAAATGATATACTATCAAAACGAAAAGAATTCGGAGAATTTCATCATTTACATTATGATTTAAAGAAGGATGAAAAAAAGTTTTTCGATTACTATCGCATGAAGCAGGATACGTTTAATTATATTTTAGATGCCATAAGAGAACCATTAGAAAAAAGATCGAATTTTCGTGAAACCATTTCACCTGAAGAACGATTGAGTGTGACACTAAGGTAAGTTATAAATACAATACAACAATAAATGCAACATAAATAAATTTTATTAGTAAAAATACAAGAGATACATGTTTTATTCTCTGAATTCAGAAATTAAGTTTTGAATAGACAGCGACTGCTGAGAAGAGACATCTTCTCTTCTTCCACTTGAATAGTATCAAATTTCAGAAGGCTGTATATCTGTCAAAGTACTTGGAGAATTAAGTGGTGTGAATTCGTTAGAATATAATGTAGCTCTGGAGGAATCGGTGTTTGCATAAGACATCGCAGAGGACTAAGTTATTCTTTCATTAGGATGGTATGATGGTCCGGACGCGTGCGTTGTCAATAATTGTTCTTTAATCAATACTTTCTGCAAATTATTTCTCACCAACAATTGTCTATTCTGAGGTACAGCCTTTAAAAAAGGTAGAAGACTCATTAGAAACTGGTATTCACTATCTTCCTTATTTTGGTGTCAAAGTTATCTTAGTCTTTAGTTTAGTACCGGATGTAGATGGCTGCTGTATATCTGTTGAAAACTGTGAAGATTCCTGAATTGATGATTCAGAGTATGCATTGTCTGCAGCCTCCAATATCGTTTCTGTCTCAGAATCAGAGTTATCGCTTTTCTCTTGCGAAGATACATTTCCATGAAGTTTTCTTCGTTCAACTAGGTACTTACCAGTAACATTCATTTCAACTGCTACTTCTTGCCACAGTTTCCTTTGCATATCCCTCATGTGATATGACTTGTCAGTCATATTCCACAAAGGCCTTCTTTCATTGATTGTATTAATTAATTTTTCAACATCCATTTTTCTTCTATTCGTCACAAGTCACAACAACTGCGAAGTCTGCGAACAAATCCCATTATTTTCGGATAGATCGGACGTCGCATGTTTTCGCCCGAATACGCACGAATGATTCCGGAGGCAATGTACGACCCTTAATATGTTTCAAGCAAACGGGATCATTCGCACTTTTTCGTCCGATTTTTGACGAACACATTTCTGACGAAAACGCATCCAAAGGACGACCAGCCTAAGTCGTTCATGCAAAACTTATCTCGTATTTCCCCGAGAAATTCGACATTTTATCTTTTGGACGTCGAACCGAAGAACACACGGCAGGAAACGCTATTTCGACAAATATTATGCCTATCACATAATTCAGAAAAAAATTAAGATTCCAGTTTGGGGGTTTGGGATATGAAGTAATGACATCTAAAAACAAAGAAGTTTTTGTGCTGTAAAAAGCTTGTTTTTCATCGTTACCCAGAATATTTTTTAAGACAGTTTTAGAAGCATATTTTTACTGAAAAGGTTTTTTAAACATCGCAGAGAATTGCTAGTTTGTTTTGTTGTGTGAGTTTATCTAAACACTTTCAAAACCTGCTTCTCAAAAAAAATGTTTGCTTATTGCTGACAGTGTAAATTTATTAGTTGCATGTCAGCAGATTGGCTGTTATTTTTTTTGGCGAAATGACACGAAATGTCAATAAGAACTGGCGCTTTATGTACGCGAAATGTTCCATAAGCCAGACGAATAAGTCCTAAGAAAACAAAAGTTGCTTCATTGTGCGACGAAATAGTACAGCGTTTATCAGTAAAGGGCTTTGCTAAATATCAAATTTGTTTTATTAGAATTTAATTAATTACGGTTAACAGTAGATAATATATTTTGTTTGACCTTTTTTTGCGGTTTTAACTCATGTCATTGTATTGTATCTACTGGGAAAAAAAGCGTAGATTGTAGCTTGTGTTTTCTACGTCTTAAGTAACAAGTTTTATTGTTCGCGAAGTTTTTTTTTTCCCTTTGTAATTTACTCCGAAGCTCGTATGACATCCATATACGATTGCTCGCGACAAATGTGGAATTTGTTTGACTTTTTGCCGTATTTCTATCGTGCTCTTTTTAAAAAAGTTTATCTCCTGTTTATGGCAATAAAGGAGCTTTTACGCAAAGACTGGTTATTAAGCCTGATAATATTGGTCAAAGTTTTGTATTCATTTTCGATTTTTAAAGACAATTACTTACTATTGTGAGTTTGTATATCTACTTACAGTTTTGGCTTGACAAAAGCTCAATTTGTCTTCGTGTTTTCTTGGTATAAAAACAATGATTTACTAGACGCGTAAGGACAGTAAGCTATACATTCAAATTAAAAGATTAAATTCTAAAATATGTAAACAATTTTGAAAGAAACATTAATTTTACATTTGATGTAATTCTTTTTAAGTTCATTCTATTTGCAAGTTGTTATAGGCTAAGTGCTAAGGCATTAAATAACTATATATAATAAAAACTAATTAGTTATTACACAGTAATTCTTTTTATTTTACTATAATTTGCCAACATTTTAAAGGCTAAACCACCTCTCTGATTATTTTTACACGAAACAAAACACACTGCTATGGAAGCTTGACCTTTCAAAAACTTGTGTTCTATTTGAAACGACCCCAATATATTAACATGTAAATTGAAAATATTAATTCGTACGTGTCCGACATCGGTCGCTTTGTGGATAAAAAATACTAATACAGAAAAAATATCCTTGTGCAAATGGCATTTGCTATAATACAGGTACTTAGAGAACAATTGAGTGTTCTAAATAATTTGTGTCTATTTCATGATTTTTAGTGGACTAGTTTCAAAAATATTGTAGAGCATGTAAGCACACTTTTTACTTTTTGAAATACAAAATCTATCGTAAAAATACAAATATAACTTTAAAAGCTTGAGTATTATCTGCCTTTGCAAGTTTGTACTAAAGCTATAAAAACAAAACACGTAATTTTAACAGTAGAAAGTCGATGTAACAATATCCTACTGTCTTATGTTTTAACTGATGTATTTTTCAGTATTCTGTGAAGTGTAAGGAATTTCTAATACATTAGATGTCAACTGCATGTATCTTATTTTATTGACTTGTTGAGTTATGTAGTGATTTTGTTTTGTATGGGAATTCTTAAAAGGGTTTTTATTTTATTATTGTATAGGAAACATTTGGGCGGCATCCATGTAACATTATATTTATAAAATAAGCTCTGCAGGACAAGCAGATCCTTGGTATTTTCATCTTTAAAATTTTTACTTGCAATTTCTTTCAAAATCATTTTCTATGTTCGTCAATAGAAATTTTATAGTTAAACAGAAGTACAAATACATCTTGAAAATTGCATAATGATGGATTTGCTGTTCTGTATAGATACCCCAATTTATCACAGCTATTTTAAAAATTTAAAAAAATCTAAATTGTTGAAGACTTCTAGAGTCTTATTAATACATAGGTACATATATAAATGTATATAATAAATTAATAAGTTACATAAATTACTTATACATACTTATATTTCAAAATACAATGATGAATTTTCTTATAACTCATGTATTTTATGAATATTGATGATAGTGAAAAAATATTTATATTATATAGTTTACTCATAAATTTTGTTAAATTACTGTCTTATCAAACAGCACTCCAGTAAAACACATCGGACAAAATTAACACAAGCCCGAACTTTTTACAAACTATTAATTTTAAAAGTGGTTCCAGTCACTTTACGTTTACAGTAATGAAAAACCGGGATTCGTTAACGACTGTGAGAAATTATGTAAACTGAAAAAAAAGAAGTTACCGAGATAACAAATATAAGTAAAATTTCTCTATAGTTACCATAAATATTTCTATGCACACTAGAATGCAAAACCTTTATAATGTCAAAATAACATAAAAGTGGTTCATGCTACTTCCAGAATAAATGTAAAAGTTAAGTTTTATCACGTTATATGACTAAAACTTTATTACAGAACACTTATGGACATTAAATGAGCACCAAAAATTACTTTGAACTTTCGATATTAAGAGGGAAAAACGCAATAAGCTCAAGATTTTTAATAAATTACTTGTGGAAATTAAACAAACGCTATCTATTTTAATTTTTTTTTTCTAAACTGTGCTTTGTGCATAATTAAATAATGTCAAGTAACACAAATATCGCTACATTTGCAGACGGCACAACACTAATGGCGTCACACAGGGACCCGAGGATAGCGTCAACTATTATCCAAAATCACCTTAATAAAACGCAGATCTGGCTTAGACGTTGGAGGATAAAAGCAAATCAATCAAAATCCGTACAGGTGACATTTACTATAAACAAGGAAACATGCCCACCAGTAACACTCAGCGACAGACAGATATCACAAGAGAACTCTACTAAATATCTTGGCATACAGCTAGACCGTAGAGTAGACCAACCTGGACAACACACACTTGGAACAAAACAAAGCAACTTTCCCACAAATTCGGTAAATTATACTGGTTAGGAAAAAAATCGCAACCCAGCTTAGAAAACAAAATTTTCGTGTACAAAACAGTGCTGAAACCAGTATGGTCATACGGAGCCCAATTGTGGGGCACAGCGTCAATATCAGTATTGAAATTGTTGAGAGATGACGCGCCGTGGCTCCTGACAAATAAAATAATTAGAACGGATCTAAAAATTACCATTGTAAGAAAATAAGTGCAAAACTATAGCATTAAATAATAAATATAGTGAAAGACTAAAAATGCACCCTAATCGATTAGCGAAAAGATTATTAACAGAACCAGATACGCGTTAACTTAAGAGGTTTAAACCATCTGACTTAAAAACTAGGGTTTACTTCTTGTCCATTCAGGGGACAGATTGTAAACAATCTAAGGGTTATACAGGGTGTCCCAGATTACATTTCCAGCATGGGGATCTCGCTTATTATAAGAGATACAGGTTTGTTTAAATTAGATGAATTATTCCTTGGTATGAGAGGAGCAACAATCAATTTTTAAAAGTACAAAATTCCTCATGCTTCAGATGTTATAGCAAAAAATATGAAAATGTCCAATTTCTTTTTTCTCTCATAACTTTTTTGTCGTAATCATTAGAACAATTTTATTTGTACTTTCTTAAGGCACTTTTTAATGGAGAATGTAACTGTTATTTTAGATTATTTTTAACACCTACCATTTTCGAGATAATACCCCGAACTTCATTTTTTCTTATGGGCTGCGAAGTTGGCTGGAATAGTTGAATGTGCTTTTTTTTTCTCTTTAAAATGAGATATTACTTGCTACATTTATTTTTATAAATAAGTCACAAAATCAAGAAAAATCGTATTTTACCCAACACTTATCAAGTTATCTATGAAAATAAAAACAAAAAACAACTAATTAATTGTCAAATGACAGTTACCGTTTGTCTGCGCTATCATTTATTAGAATTTTACATCATTGTTTTGTAATTCGATAGTCTTTGTAGTAATTGTTATAATGATGGCAACATTTAAAAATAGCGATTAATTTGACATGTTGAGATGCTACATTCTTTGCCATAAAAACTGTGAAGAAGCTAAGCGAATATAATTAGAGCTATATCCTTAGAAAAGGCAACGAAGGATGCGTAATTACAAAAATTTGGAAATAAATTTAAAAATATATGGTTTTTTCGACAAACCAACCAAAAATCCAAAACAAATCAATAATTAATTAGAATTATTTATTTTACACACTTTCTATTATAAATAATGTGGAATTTCAACATACAAAATTTTTAATTAGTTGTAAATGTGCTCATAATTAATGATAACAAATTTGCTACAAAGACTATCGAATTACACAACAATACTATAAAATTCTAATAAATGATACAGCAGACAAATGGTAACTGTCATTTGACACACATTAGTTGTTTTTTGTTTTTATTATTATAGATAGCTTGTGATAGATAAGTGATAGGTAAAATACGATTTTTCTTGATTTTGTAACTATTTATAAAAATAAACGTAGCAAGTAATATCTCATTTTAAAGAGAAAAAAAAGCACATTCAACTATTCCATAGCCAACTTTGCGGCCCATAAGGAAAAATGAAGTTAGGGGTAATATCTCGAAAATGGTAGGTGTTAAAAATAATCTAAAATAACAGTCAAATTCTCCATTAAAAAGTGCCTTGAGAAAGTACAAATAAAATTGTTCTAATGATTAAGACAAAAAAGTTATGAGAAAAAAAAGAAATTGGACATGTTCATATTTTTTGCTATAAAATCTGAAGCACGAGGAATTTTGTACTTTTAAAAGTTGATTGTGGCTCCTCTCATACCAAGGAATAATACATCTAATTTAAACAAACCTGTATCTCTTATAATAAGCGAGATCCCCATGCTGGAAATGTAATCTGGGACACCCTGTATAGAAAAAAAGTATTAGTATGCTAAATAAATTTGTACCTACTTATAAACACATTGAAGCCGTAAATTTTGCGCAATTAGACACAGAGCTTCATAAAGAATTATTATATTATTGACATGAATAATATTAGGCAACAAAATATGATTTCCGATTTTATTTCAAACGCGAACTTCTAAATTTCATCTGTCCTAATCCATCTGACACAAAATTCCCATCGAAACAAGACAATTCCGTTTTTCGTGTCACACAGCGACACCAAAACATCAATAGTGCTTTGCCAACAACATTCAAACAGGTAATTTCAATAAAAAGCTATCTAAAGCGTCGATTACATTGAGCGAGTTTATACGCTCACTCGCTTGCGAGATACTCGCCCGCGAGTGAGCGTGTAGCAGCTAGCTCAGCGAGTGTCGATTGCACTAAGCTACTCGCTTACTCGCTGACGGCTGATTTTGGACTGTCACTGTCAGTCGTTGTTGTGTGTATATTGTTATCCAAAATGAAGTCCAATATCCACGAAATAATAGAATTTTTTAAAGTGTACGAAAATTATCCCATGTTATGGAACGTTAAACATAAAGACTACTTTAAAATAAAACGTAAAAAAGAAATTTTTAAAAATATGTTTGAACACCTCCAAACGCTAAAGGGAATAGACGAAAAACAGCTTAAGGCAACAATTAAAAAGATAAAAGACGTTTACAGACAAGAACTTTGTAAAATCGAAAGGAGTAAAAGAAGTGGTTGCTGAGCAAATGATACATATTCTAGTGACTTGAATGAATCACCATTAGCTAAATAACGTAGTGTTATTTCTAAATTTGTGGCAGTCGGGATCGCCATTCTCATTTTGGTGTCTTGTTTCTTGATCAGTCCATCAACCATCTCCAGTAAAACATCAAACTGGCCCCCGTCCATTCTCAATATATTCCGGTAGGCTGTACAGTCTTGGTCCTTCAATTCTTTCAATAAAGTATTGGATGCACCATGTTTTTCTCTTCTTGCTATCCAGTCTTTTACCCATACTTTTCTAGATTTCCTTTTTTCTTTTTTACAATTACCTACTGACGTAATAAAAGGGCAACAACATTAATTCCCGCACAAACTATTTCTCTCAACATTTTTTGTGTTTGGCGTGAACGTGCTCATCCAGGCGTAGAGCGAACGCGTGCCACACACGTGGGCGGCTAAAATCTCAGTTTGAAAAACGATAATAGTGAGTGTCGAGAGAAGTTTCTTAAAACTTAAAAAATCTGGTCTACGATGTCCCAGGAAAGACTTATTATACTTGCACTTATTTCTATTTAACATTTTTTATCAGAAAGTAATTATTTTTCAAAACTAATAGACAATTCGCGTCTATTATAGCCAGAAATCTTGAATCAAAAATTAAGTAAAATCTAGAGTAATATCAATTTTTAATTAACGTTTTTCATCTTAAATTTAGTTTAAGGCCATGCACCAACTGTTTTCAAGAAAATTTTTTTTAGAAATCGATAATAAAAATCTTTTCAATTTGTTACAGAAGTTTTGATTGACGCTGTGTATATAAATAATTATTAAAATAAAATAAAAGTGCGAGTATTTTTTTATTTTCCCAAAATTTAATTTTAACGGAATAGCGGGGCGGCGAAAAGTGGGTATGCACACGACCGGCACTGCGGCGACTACTAAACACACAGCGATTTTACTCGCCAGATACATTACACAGAGCGATTTTACTAGCCAGCGAGTAAAATAGCAAGCGATTAGCGAGTAAAGTAGCCCGGTCTCCAACTTTACTCGCTACAGTAAAGCGAGCGGCGAGTTAGCTTGACAGTGTAATTACATTGGGCGAGTTTAGTAGCAGCGAGTAAATTCGCAAGCGAGTAGCTAGTAAACTGGCTCAATGTAATCGACGCTTTAGGCACGCCTTCGCGCGAATGTGCGTGTTCATACGGAAATAAAAAGTTACAAGGACGAACGCGTAGTAAAATTTCCTTTTCACGAACAACTTCGCGGATCTGCGTATCCAACTAAACTTTTATTGTCAGTTCTTAAGTTATTACGCCCGCACAAAAACGCGGGGAGACGAAAAGTTACAAAGTCTGCACCGATTAGAGATTAAATTAGCTTTTTTTTCCAAACAGGACCTTTAATTAAACTCCGTTTAGGAAATTATCAGTTGATCTTTTACATAGATTTCATTCATGGAACCTTTACTTTTTGCTATGGACATTTAAAACAGAATAGTCTAGCTTTTCGCAAAGCACAATCAGGCGAGTTCAATGTGCATGCTTGCATAAAGTATTTTACGATGGTATGTTCTTAGAGAGGGAGCGAAGACTTTTAAAATAAATGCCCTATTATCGCATTAGTACTGCAAACAGGCGTGCAAGTTTATTGCAGCAAAATATCTGAGCATCATTTGTGATTCCGTGCATATTTTCTCATTACGTAGCCGATGAAATCTTCGCTAAATTACAACTAACCTTCCTACAGCATATTATTTAAACAGCGTGCATTTAGCGTTTACAATCTTACAATATTGGCCCAGCGAGAGTTGTAGGTACATTTATACACGATAATTTTAACAAAAATTAAAGTCGTTTATCTGTAAACAGAAATTTTTGCCTCTATAATAAGCAACTAAGGAAAAAACTAATAGAAAATACTTTGGAATGTTTTACAAATAAATTTAAATAAATGCACTTATCTTATTATCTATGTGAAATCTTTTTTGTATAAAACTACAATTAGTAATTAAAGGAACCAAATTTAAGCAGCTTACATTAACCAAAGAACAAAACAGTTTGAACTTTGTTTAATATTATAAGAGTATAATTTTTTTTTGTAAATAGAGAAATCTCAATATGGACCAATTGAAAGTTTTTAAAAAAAATAGTAGCCCCATCATTTATAATTGGAATTTAATCATGGACACTCATAAATGGAAACAGAAACCGTGTGATTACATGAAAAATAAAGTTTGAAGGAAGATGAAAAACCTAAAAGGTATTTATAGGTATATAGAGGGTGGTCTACACTATTGGGATTTCGTAAACGGTAATTTTTATTATTATTTCCGCGAAGGCGGTCCCCTTTTGGGTTCCTGTACTGCGACCTATTGGTGTATAGTACCATCTGGTGATAGCCCCTTAGAGAAGTCCTGGGTTTTTGATTAACTCCAGGATTTTATTTAAGGCTGTTTTTCTTAACCCCTGGTTGGCTTTTTACAATTTTGGCTAGGCGATCTGCCTTCTCGTTCCCTAGTAAGAACTACAAAGAAGTTTAAATTACACAAATTGTCTTTCTGAGACCTATTCAGTGATGCTATAATGTTTTTAAAAGTGCCATGGCACGCTAGATCAAAAATCAAAATGGGCTTTTTATTAATCGTCAATACCCTGTATATAACGAAACACTAATAATAATAAATTTAAAATAGATGATAAACTAGCTTTGAACGCATATATTTTGACTGTCTTTGACAGACTGTTAATAAATTTCATAGTTACCAAATCACATTTTAAAGCTAACAAATTTGAATGTCCGTGTACAAATATTCAAGTGTCATGACATCGTATCACTCAATGATTACAAATTGAACACAATCCTTGCATATCACCAACAAATCATGTCAAAATTGTGTAGTTCATAGTCATTGACGTGTACTATCCAACAGGAATTAACAAAAGCTCACACTGAATCTCTACATGTTTAAAGAACATGATTCAATTATCAAGTTCAAAGTTAAAAGACTCAGAGGAAACATTACAATTTTTAAACGTAAAAGATATATTTTATATTAAAAGTCGATGCATTCATACAAACGTGCAAAGGTTGTAAAAAACCGGAAGTACAATGCTAAGTGTACATTACCTTCAAGCATAATTTATGGTGATAACAAAACCAACAGACAGCGACAGTCTGCCCACAAGTATTACAAAACACAACATTAGATAAATTAAAAACTCCAACAATACACCGACAAATAACTCAGTCAAATGCATGTCTATAACACATATAATTTGAGCTGCTGCATTGTTTAACGAAACCCTTTATGATGAATATCTTAATGGACTTGATAGGTTCAAGACATGTTATCTGTCGTGCATCGTTCGAATATATAAGGCCATTTCGACAGAACTATGAAAATTTTTACAATGCGCTTTATGCTTGCTTTATTTGGTTTTGCATGATAATATTTCAGACGTTCAAAAAACGTATAAAACACTTCTTAAACTGCTTCTGATAAAATTAAAGATATATGGCACAGACGTAGGGTCAATAATACTGTTAAAATACACTAGATGTTCCATACACATTCTTAAAAATAGTCGAATAAAAATAACAAACCAATCAACAGCATTATAAATGGTACATTAACGAAAACTTTCAAATTTAATCTTAATTTAGTTCGATAGTTTAATTAAAAATAAAGATGTAAATTCAGCAGCAAATGATGTTACTTTGAGGCTCTAGGTGCAATTTAGTTATGGGGCCCTTTATTTTAATGGGATTTTTTAATTAAAAATACAATACAATATTATTAAAAATTCGGCACTAGCATTACTTATCGGTCTTTCAGACGGGGTAAATGCAAGCCGAAACAATATAAAAACTTCCAGAAAGAAGAAAAAGAAAATTTTTAGCCCATGAAAGCGAACTGTACAGTTCCAACTTGAAAGCGCCTTTTTTTTAATTAAGATTTTTCATAAAACCTACACCTCCAAATTTTTACAATATCACAACATTTTACGAAAAACCGTCCGGCAAAAACATAATAATACCACGGTGCTTTTATTTTACGTAAAATATCCACTATAAAATAATAAGGTTTATATATTGCGGGAAATCCACATCATTTTATTAGTTTATTGTAGCAAAATTTGCCATCATATAAGCTTTTTGCTCTTTATAGGAAATTTTGAATAAGACAGTCAAGAGATTTAAGGTTTCCGAGAAATATAAGATTCTATATTCGTAACTACCTCAGTTAAACATGAAATTTATCGAGCCCTATAATACGAAAACATTCTCGGAATTTTATCAGTGAAAACCCGATTAAGTTATAAGTCTGTAACAAAATTATTTGCCTTAATGGAAAATTGGAAACTCTAATTTTTCATACATTTTGTTATTACCCAGTAATTACAATGGTGACAATAACGCTAGTAACAGCAAAGGAACATTAATTTATTTAAATTTATTAAGCCCTAATCTAAATAATGACTTTAGTTGGATAGTGTAACCTTTATTTCACATATTTACGTCAAATGTAATTAAAATAAATTATTCACGTCAAACGTAATTGTCAGCTATATTTAGAAAGTCATTTTGTAATGTAATACGCCGTAATTTGATATAATACGGTGAAAATAAGTGTAATCGTTTTGGTTTTCTCGGAGGAGAAAATTTTCTGTGACTGCGTATGGCGATAATGATTAATTACAAAAGTGTGTTTGTGTCAAATGTTTTCGACTTTTGTTTTCATGCACGTGATGTGCTTGCGTCAGGCATGCGTAAGTGCGTGTATTGTGCGTGTTATGAGAAAACAAACTGGAAAATAAAGCAATTTTTCAGTTAATATTCGACGTTAAACGGCTTTCCAAATGTTTCCCATGGCTTCACTTTATAATCGATATAGATACGATCATAAGAACAATAATAACTCGCAATACTTTTAAGATACTTTCAAATGGTAAATACAGGATCATTTAAAACAAATGGTCATGATATTGAGCTCATTTGAAGATTAAACAAACGTTAAATTCAAAAAGATGAGAATAGCTAATGCTAAATTTAAGCAATATTCAATTTATTTTATTTGGTTCAATGAACAACGATTTTTTTTTTAGTTTAATGTCACCAAAGTATTCTCTTAGACCGATATATGCAGAGGATGTGGTGAAGAAGAAGAAACTCCTTTTCACGTACTACCAGTGTGAAGGATTCACACACTATTGAGGTAGACTTCTAGGGATGGAAAAAGCCAACCAAGAAGAGTTAAGAAAGACACCCTGGAGTTTCTCAAAACCACAGGACTTCTTTAAGGGGCTATCACCAAAGGGTACAAAAGTAAGGGAACCACCTTCGCGAAAATAATAATAATAAAATAGTCCCACCTCATAGCTCCGCATAAAAAGGAATATTCGACAACTGCTACATTTTTTATAATTACAATCACCTTCTAAAGTTTGTTTAATTAAAACTGAACCTATCAGTTTAGACTTAGCACTGGATGCAATCGTCAGTTTAGCCACAGTAAGCACAAAAACTTGTAAAACCGTTCATAGAACATTAAAATTGATAATGAAATATACTATTGCTTGACAATATTTTTTTAATGAAAAACGACACTTGAATTAATAAGATATCAATTTTTGCATTTAAGGACTAAAATTTCGGGTACATGTTTATCACTCCCACTACAGTAATTATCTTTGTCAAAAACCCTCTTCAACAAAATTCGTTTTGTTATCACGATCAAGCTTATGTTCCACTTAAACATGCACGTTTGGTGGTCCCATAAATAAAATATGCTGTGTATGTCCATCGGAATAATCTTTTGGCACCTCTTGCAGCAGCACAATTTATGAGCAAGGCAGTAAAAAACACAAATATAAATTTCCACGTTATTGGCAAAAATGCATTTTGTTTCTGAGACTTACTTAAAGTTGACTGAGAATCGATCTAATTTTTAAAGTTCTTTAAAGGCAAAATAAGCCTCATAGCTTATTAGATTTTTAAATTATTAGAAATTTTGCTAAGCCTTTGTATAAAAAAAAATGTTAGCTTATATAAAAAGCTAAGACGGATGGAAGAATACAGCACAATATTTACCGGGATGAATTTGTTTTTATTCCAAACTGTTACAGGCATCACTATTAAAAATAAAATTCCGCTCTTAATACAAAACAACGCTTTAACATTGAATACTAAACGTCCCTGCTCGCGCAAGTATTCTAAAATTAAACAACGTTAGAGCAACAATCTTGACATCACCGACTCCACTGATATGGCGGGGTGTTTGAGAAGACGCAAGTGCCATTTCGCTAATTTGGTACAAGGTGTGTACGCTGATGGGATATATCAAATTTAAACACGGCTGAAAATGTGTAATCAAGTTTTTCATTAGCATAAATATGTGCGGCTACGAACATAGGCATTTTAGAAGTAAGGACACTGTGCCACCACGCTACAAAAGAGCTACTTGTATTTTAAAACAAAGATAAATAAAACGACACTAAAAAACACAGAAATATTGTTAATATAAATAACCTCATTTAAAAATTACTCGTCTTTATTTTGTAAAATTTCTTGTCCAAGTGGAAAACCAGTTGTAAGACTACCGTCTCTATATCAGCTGCGGTCTTGATTATTTACATGTTTACCATGAATAAATAAAACTGTAACTAATAGATCGGTTCCAACAAGCGATTTAAAACCAATTCATGGCTCAGTACATGAACTGGTTTATTCGCATGCGTGAACTATACAGGGTGCACCACGACCCTGAGATTCTTCGATAGCTCCTTTATTAGTGAAAATATCAAAAAATGTTTAATACGAATATTGTGCGAACCTATTTTCTACATAAACTAAAATTATTTTCAAATATACAGGGTGTTTCGTTTGACCGGCACATATAAAAATTTAATTTTTTTAAATAGAACACCCTGTATATTTTTACATTTTTGGATTCCTCTTAAAATTTACTTTAAAAAATGTAGAAGGTTATATGAGTCTTAAGTCAACCGTTTTCGTAAAATTTACATTTTAATGAAATTTTTGAGCAATACAGCACTTTCAATTTTTTTTTACATTAAAGTTATTTAAAAAAGCGGTAAAATTTCGTTTAAAATTTCGTTTAAAATTTAGATTGACAATAAATTAATTAACACTTTGCGCTAGCTACATTTAAAAAATATTATACAGGGTGTTTTTTACGCTTGGTCAAACTTGTGAAACTTTAAACATCGATAAGTCATTTTTCTTAAATACAACACCCTGTATATTTTTACATTTTCTTGTAGATAATTTAATTGTCTTTCGAAATTATTAAGCATGTCCTATACCTAAAGTTAATATTTTTCGAGCTATCTCGATTTTTATTAGTATTACTAAGGCAATTAAAATATTTTAAAGTGGGCCATGGACGTAAGTTGTAATTTTTCAAAGAATTTTTAAACAAAAGAATAAAAAGAGCTGCAACTTTAATTTTAGGCTAAAAGTGTACCCCATTTTACCGAAAATTATCATATAAATTGTTGAAGATTATGTCCTTGTTTTACGCACAGCCGTAGACCTTGTCTGAAAGACTCTAGCTCCCTTTATAACATTTCGGGGGTTATACCATCAAAAGCAACACGAATCCTGTTCTGCACATCTTCAGCAGTTGTTGGGGTGTCTTGATACACCTGTTTTATGGGTCCCCACAAAAATAAATCTATAGGGGTAAGATCAGGTGACCTAGGTGGCCAGGAGATTGGTCTACCTCGCCCTATCCATCTATTAGGATATTCTGTGTTCGGCAACAGCATTACTTCCTGTGTTGCTTTTAATGGTATAACCCCCGAAATGTTATCAAAAGTGATAGAGTCTTTGAGACAACATCTACGACTGTGCGTAGAACATGAACAAGGATATAATTTTAAACAATTTATACGATAAATTTCGGGGAAAAGGGGTACATTATTGGACTAAAATTAAAGTTGGAGCTCTTTTTATTCTTTTGTTTAAAAATTCTTTGAAAAATTACGACTTACGTCCATGGCCTACTTTAAAATATTTTAATTGCCTTAGTAATACTAATAAAAATCGAGATAGCTCGAAAAATATTAACTTTAGGTATAGGACATGCTTAATAATTTCGAAAGACAATTAAATTCTCTACAAGAAAATGTAAAAATATACAGGATGTTGCATTTAAGAAAAATGACTTATCGATGTTTAAAGTTTCACAAGTTTGATCAAGCGTAAAAAAGCACCCTGTATAATATTTTTAAAATGTAGCTAGCGCAAAGTGTTAATTAATTTATTGTCAATCTAAATTTTAAACGAAATTTTACCGCTTTTTTAAATAACTTTAATGTAAAAAAAAATTGAAAGTGCTGTATCGCTCAAAATTTTCACAAAATTGTAAATTTTACGAAAACGGTTGACTTAAGACCCATATAACCTTATACATTTTTTAAAGTAAATTTTAAGAGAAATCCAAAAATGTAAAAATATACAGGGTGTTCTATTTAAAAAAATTAAATTTTTATATGTGCCGGTCAAACGAAACACCCTGTATATTTGAAAATAATTTTAGGTTATGTAGAAAATAGGTTCGCACAATATTTGTATTAAACATTTTTTGATATTTTCATTAATAAAGGAGCTATCAAGGAATCTCAGGGTCGTGGTGCACCCTGTATACTAATAAGAGTATTGGCCAGTATTAGCCGTTGTTGGAACGCTTTTACGACTGGCCTAACGGTAAACAATATTTGTGTCTAATGGGTACATAGAAATGTGCGCAGCAAGGGTAAATACCTTACGAATCCAGTACTAAATGTGATTGGGAACACGATGCAGAGCTACCAGAGCTCACGTTGTTTATGAACAGAGCAGGCGTGTAAAAATCCATGGGCTAGTACATGCCTTCGTTCACGTACTGTTTTGACCGTACACTGACTAGTTCATGTATTAATTTTAGAACTGTTGGAACAGCCGATTAACCGTGTGTTGAACTATCAGAGACTGTGATTGAACGCGATATCGATACTGTGCAGTGTGCAGAATCCTGATAGTACATTGCATCGTACATAGCCTTGTTGGAACAAACTTAATAAATAAAAACAGAAGCCTTAAAAGTATTTTTGCACTTGGGCAAAAAATACATCGAAAATTATTTTGGTTGATTATCACATAAGTTATACATTATACCAAAATATTATATTTACAACTTGTGTTATGTAAATCATTGCTGTTTTATTTACCACATTACAAATTAATAATCAAATCTGTGCATTGCAATAGAAATCATTTGCCATAAGCTATACGGTTTCACAACTTTATGCTGCCACGGTACTGCCTTACTTAATTAATTGTGTCAAAAATCAGAAAACAGTAAGTGATTTTTAATAAAAAGATATAAACTTATATTTAACATAAATTATGTCAACTAAACAACAAACGATTTTAAAACACAACAGTGGCAATTAAAGATAATAATTAGACAATTTGTTAAGAGAGACTGGGATAATTTTATAAAACAATTATTAAAAACAACAACTTTTAAAACCTGTCTGTCTTGCTGGTTTTTAAAAAAGTATAAGCAATTTTCACAGGCAAATTGAAAATTATGCCAAAACTTTTTTTGGTGCATTCTTTTTGCTGTCAAGTAATGAAAAATTCAAAAATAAAATTTAAAAGTTACAAAACATTGGTAACAAACAAATAGGCAAATATCTTTATGTTTAGAAAGAGTTGGAAATTGTAAAACTGTTTAAGAATTTTGCATTTTTAATCTTGCAAATTTTTTATAAAATTTTAAATCGCTGTGTATTATATTACTCTGTGGCGAAAAATCTAACAGCCAAACCCACAATTCGAAAAGTTTGTTTTATATGCTTGGTAAAGTTTACTTGTAGAATTGCAATTATGGCTGTATAAATGAAAATCATTAATCAAAATACGTCAAGTTTTTTTTAACCTGTAGTTACTGAATACATTTAAGCTATTTGCAAAGTGTTAAAAACGCATACTTATATTACTGTAAATCAACTACTCTGTTCATATTAAAATAAGAAAACTAAATTCTTTTCTATGTCAACTTTAAATACGTACCCTAATTTAAATAACAAAAAAGTTCAGCGAGTTTTTTCCAATTTTGAACTCTTTTACTTTCCTTCTGTTTAACTTGCAGCAACGCATAAAATCTCATACGAAAGTAGGCCCTCTTTAATGTAAATGTTCCCTGGCAAGTTTTGTAGTGCAAAAATGACAGTCTACACGTCTACAGTATTCTCTTGAAAGTGCGTATTTTTTTGGCATTCCCCTTAATATAAATTTATATACATTAGAACTATTTAGTTTGCAAAAGTCTTATGTTACACAAATAATAATATACAAAAAAAGAACAAAGCAGTACGAAGCTTAAAAACTATAGAGGAATTCAAAGTGAAGCAACAAAGAATAAAAAACGTGATTTATTTTTCACACAAACTCATTTACATGCAACTTAAATCACTAAATTCATTCAAACATTTCCAGAATTGTACTTTTTTATACATTGCAAAAACTTTCTTTAGTTGAAAAATGTAAAAAAAGAACTATTGTTCCACTGACAAAGAAATCCCTTATGTACTCATCTACAATTTTTGTTTTACGTGGGGTTAACTTTAACCTAGTTTTCTTCTTATTAAAGTAAACACGCGATAACAAAACAAACTGCAAGTACTAGAAGAATGCTTTGCATCTTAATTTTACGTTGCATGTAGGAATTTTGCCAAATCTTGCTCCCGTTCCGGAAAATAAAGTCATAAATTCCGTTAAACGGAGTTCCCCCAGTTTCGGGGAAACCGAAAATTGAATACAGTCTGATTATTTCACAGCGACTTCACGAGATCACTCGAAAGCAAAAACGTTTAAATATACTTTTCGGTTTGCGGAATCAATAGCGCGCCAGTTTTTTGAGAGAACAAAAATTACGCTCAACAATGGCCGTGACTGCGGAAGCAAAAACTTTTTAATTCAGTTAAAAGCAGTTTACATTCGATTTTTTTTTACAGGAGTAAAAGTTTCGGAGAAATTTGTCTTTCTTGTCACAGAACTATCAAGAAACAAATTGAAAAAGTACCAGCTATACATTTCAGTAAGACAGAAATTTTAATCAATACAAACTTATCATTTCTTTTCTCACAATCTATAAGAAAGTTCGTAATATTATGAAAGTAGTTAAAAATCACTTATTGTGTTCTTTAAGTTACTCTAGAGTTTTGCAGTCCAGAAAAAAATTATAATGTTGTAACTTTACAAAATGTAACACACAATAAACAAGTCATGATTTTTTAATTCAACATACATTAACTCAAAAACCACAAAAGTTTTTAATTGGGAACCCCTCCTTAAATAGTGTTTTAACTCGACGTTTCGTCCCTTTTGCAAGAAATATCTTCACACCAGTTTTATTACAAGATTTTTGTAACCGAGTGAGCTACAAGAATTAAAAGATATATTTGGAACAAAGATAAAACGTCGATTAACGGAACTAAAAACTAAAAACGTGAATACTTGCTTCGAGAAGCTACGATTACAATTTTACTGTTTTCAATTTACTCATTGAATTATTTTGTTAATTGTGTTTATAACTTAAAAGTTCGTATAAATAGGTCTGTCTTGTCTAAGCTTTTGAACAAATTTTTTTAAGTCCACTCCTTCTCCAAATCTCAAGTTTTGAAGTTGAGGCAAATAAACCTCGATATAAAGGACTCGGTTAACAACATTTGGAATATGTGTAAAGGGTGGAATTCTATAGTTACATGTAGATGTTTCTCCCAGTAATAGTCACATGCATACATTGACGGATTTGTTTTATAACGACAAAAAAACTCTAGTACAAAACTGATTACTTTTTATTGCCCGTATTTCAAATTTAAAAAGTCATAACCCTGAACCGAAAAACCCGCGGTGCAATGCCCCCAAAGAACTCCCAACCGATACAGTTCTGACCTATCACAAACTGAACTGCAAAACCCTTAAAACAACTCATCAAAGAAGTTGACGAAAAAGCGTTATACTTCGTGCAATAAGCTATAAAAAAAATCCATACAAAACTTCCAACATTCTATGCATAACGTTGTCATCTACTAAAGAAATAAAATTGAATTGTGAGTGATTTACAAAACACATAAACCAAACCTAACGACAGCTAAAAGCTAATGTAATTCGTTCAAACTAATAAAAGTGATATATATTTTGCACATAAAACAATATGACTCATTAACTTGTATTAGGAGATATGTTGGAGAGTACATGAGCATTCATTTCGGACAATTAAGCAAATTAATAAATCAAACGAAATTGTTAACGATCATAATTTAATGACTAATAACTAACGCTATAAATTGCCGATGATAATGTAATTATGCAAAAGAATATGCTTTGACAATCTTTAAAAATGTGGCTCTTAAAAAACCTTACGTAGGCAAAATTTTGCAGTTAGTACTGAATATTTTTTTGTGAACAATTTTAAGGCTCAAATACTGTATTTATAATGTCCAAATAACAAGTCGTTCATTAGCAAGAAAAGTCATAATTACCATTAAAAGTGTATGCAATATACTAAAAACCACTTAAAATTAATAGATTTTTAGAAGATACAAAATTTAACCACAAAAAATTGACCAAACATAATCCAAGTTTTCGGTAAAAAATTAACTAGCTCACTAGCTTTTTCGAGGGTCAAAAGCAGTAAAATTAAACAGTGTTTTACATTTCTTGTCACACAAACCTAAATACATTCATCTGCTACAATTTTTGGTGAAAAAAATCAGCAAACTACTACCTACTTCATGATAAAAATGTAAAGTATCTGTAGCTTAAACACCATTTGATCATTATTTTAACTTCAAGAATTGCTTTGGCGTATCAGATAATATTTTCGTTAAAAAAATTTATTACAGATATTAAACAAATATTGTTGTAAAATTTGTTATGGTAGTATTCCTAAGGATAAAATAATATAGCAGACGGTAAAAAAAAATTCTGGTTAGTACATTATTCGCCCCATTGCAAAGATCAACAGGGACTTTATAAAACGTATTGGACCCTTTTCAGAAAAAAAAATTAGACGACCAAGCAGACATCATCATTCATCACAAAATATTCAAATTTCTTTTGAGATATTAAATGTAAAAATACACCTGCAATTTTGACAATTTTAATTACAATATTGTACAGTGTGGTCAATTTTCGATGCCCATACAGGGTATCTCGCTTATTATCAGAGATAGAAAAAATCTAAGTATTATACATAGTCTCGATTTTTGAAATTGGGCAATTTTCAAAAATGTTAAATAACTCGCTTAAACGAAAAGATAGAGAGAAACTTTAAAGACATTTTTTGCATGTTTTTTTTGTCCTTAATAAGATAGCGTTATTCAATTTTTTTCACTCATAAATATCGACATATTACACCTAACTTTCTTATTTTAAATGGCAACTATAGTTCGCTATACATATTTCGAAAATTTAAAAAAATATCAAAAACCTGTTTTTTTCTATCTCTGATAATAACCGAGATACCCTGTATGGGCATCGAAAATATGCCACCCTGTACATCTTTAAGCGCAAAGCAAAATAATGTGCAGTTTTTTTTCGGACAAAATAATTAATCTGGTCCCTGCAGCATTCCTCGCTAAAACAATAGACAAAAGCGCGTTAATTTTTTTTCCCCAACATGAAGAAATGTAGCTGCTGTTATATTGCGAACATTACTTTACATCCCCGACAATAAATACCACACTTACCCCTTAATTTCCCTACTACACAGGGTCAAAATTACAAAACTCAAGATATATGGCGACGCATGGCCTACGCTGTTCCTTCGACGGGCTACACACAAAGCTCTGCAATTATTTCCGCTCGCGTTCTGTTTAACGCCGATCGTAACTGCTATAAAACTTAAATTTAATTTTTGTTGTGAGGCCGAGCGTCCACCGAAGTAAGACGACAGTAATTATACAGGGTGTCCCAGCCAAAACGAATTATTCGATAGCTCTGTTATTAGTAATAATATTAAAAAAAGTTAAATGTAAAAGTTGTTTGTAATCATTTACTACATAATCTAAAATTATTTTCAACTATACACAGTGTTTTGTTTTTGCGCTCTGATACCAAACATTGTTTTTTTATAAGGAACACCCTGTATATTTTGTAATTGTTGGATGTAAAATTAAATTCTCTTTCAAAAATATTATGGGTTGTTTATGTCTAAAATGAACCGTTTTTGAGTTATTAACGTTTTTTTGAAAATTTTGACAGATGCAGACCTTTATAAAAATATTTATATTTATTTACATAACAACACCAGAGCAATTTACTCTCGTAATTTATTAGACAATAGTGTCATAGTGATTGTTGATTGGTTAAACTTTTAAAATAATATACAGGGTGTTCGTTTTACTCGGTCCATTTCGCAAAACTTTAAACGCAGGTAAGTCATCTTTTTTAAATGGAACACCCTATATATTTTTACATTTTCTTGTAGAAAATTTAATTATCTTCCAAAGTTATTAAGCATGTTTTATGTCTAAATATAATATTTTTGAAGTTATTTTGTTTCTTATGATTATTTGCGAGTATTTTACCTAAAATATCTGTAGTAGCCTTTGAAAATTCAAAACAATTTGATTGAACTGTCAACCAAAACACTTAATCGGCACAATTTTTACTATTATGCCACTAAAAATCCATATATTTTAAGAGTTGTAGATAAACAGCATAAATGGCAGCAAATAACACCAGAATGCTGTGTCTCTACAGTTCTTAAAAAATATGGATTTTTAGTGGCATAATAGTGGAAATTGTGCTGATTAAGTGTTTTGATTGACAGTTCATACAAATTGTTTTGAATTTTCAAAGGCTACTACCGATATTTTAAGTAAAATACTCGCAAATTATCATAAGAAACGAAATAACTTCAAAAATATTATATTTAGACATAAAACATGCTTAATAACTTTGGAAGATAATTAAATTTTCTACAAGAAAATGTAAAAATATATAGGGTGTTCCATTTAAAAAAAATGACTTACATGCGTTTAAAGTTTAGCGAAATGGACCGAGTAAAACGAACACCCTGTATATTATTTTAAAAATGTAACTAGTCAACAATCACTATGACACTATTGTCTAATAAATTACGAGAGTAAATTGCTCTGGTGTTGTTATGTAAATAAATATAAATATTTTTATAAAGGTCTGCATCTGTCAAAATTTTCAAAAAAACGTTAATAACTCAAAAACGGTTTATTTTAGACATAAACAACCCATAATATTTTTGAAAGAGAATTTAATTTTACATCCAACAATTACAAAATATACAGGGTGTTCCATATAAAAAAACAATGTTTGGTATCAGAGCGCAAAAACAAAACACTGTGTATAGTTGAAAATAATTTTAGATTATGTAGTAAATGATTACAAACAACTTTTACCTTTAACTTTTTTTAATATTATTACTAATAACAGAGTTATCGAATAATTCGTCTTGGCTGGGACACCCTGTATATGTGGTGTCGTGCGGTAATTACTAAATACGCATAAAACTTTGTGGAACTGTATCATTCTGACTAGGGGGTGACATTTTTATGAGTAACATTCCCCAAGACCTTACTTTACTGCTTAACAATCTGAAAACCCACAAAAAATTCAAGTTACTGTAAGGGCATGCTCTCACTGGAGTGATATAGTCTCATACCTATAGCAGACAGAATTATTCTGCAGCATTTAGAGAATAATTTGATTCATAAGTCATAACTGTAGCTCTCTATGATCGTTAAAATTACAGCAGATTTATATTTAGTTTTAATTCGTTTTGAAACAGTATTTACAACATAGTAAATTCTAATAATTTTAATGTTTCCGGCACGTTAAATCGCATTTTATGTAATACCAAACCGTTGGGACTAAGAATTAAAACAGTATCTCAATTATAGATGAACGATAAGGGGAACTGGGGAACATATATCAATTTCAAGCGTAATACGAACTAACAAGAGTTGTTGAACCTGACACACAACATTTTGCTAAATATATTGCCGCCTCGACCTTACCTCTAAGGCCTGTAAGTTATTGTTCGGTAAATATCTACATTCCTAACCTCACCTATAGGAATCACGTTGATCCGAGCACAACGACATTTTGAAAATGAGATTAATAACCAGAAATGCAAATCATTCCGGGCGCAGCGGGACTTTGACAGGATATAAGCGCGTCAAAGGAACTTTAAACGAACATGAATACACTGTAATAGCGCAGTTGAAGATTTAATATAAGTACTTGTAAAAAAAAACTCTGATATGTTAATATAATATAATATAATGTATACTACAAGAATTCAGTCGTTCGTTGCTTTACAGAATGTGCCAAAGTGAAGGTTCACATGGAAAAATCGTTTATCTTAAGTATATTAAAACAACCAACAAAACAACTACGCTATGGATTTAGTACATAAAGGCTGATTGCGTTTATAATGTAAAAAAAATTGATGCATATATTGCTTGAATTCATCAAAAAAACTACTTTCGAGGACTTTTTCATTTGTGCCCGTATGTCCGACCGCATGATATATGGACAGTCAAACACAATGCAAATATTTAAATATACTCGTATATATGCAGGACCGTTCATTTTCGAGTGCGTGCCTTGATATTTCTTAAGCCTTTAAACTAAATCATAAGATGCGAAGCGTTGATAAAATATACATGAAATATTGTTCATTCAAAATTTAAAACCTTACATTAGGCCGGTGGAAAGTTGAATATCAAGAAACGGTTTCATTAGAATATGTATAAACAAATTAAATGTACCTACTTCTTGTCTTTCTCAACATCTAAACGTGATATTGTGCTAAATGATTGGGGTTTACCCCTGTTGGGTGTAATTTAATAAATTAAATTAAAAAATTAAAAATTAAATAAGCGTTTTAATCATTCAAACTTCTATTAACAATCATTAAAATATTGAATAAAAATATCAAGCAAATGCAAAAACAATAATTTGTGTACTTAAATTTTTATTTAGATAAATTTATTTTACTAAACTGTCACACACAGTTAGGTACTTACAAATAAAATGTGATTAACCTCTATTTTTATAATACAAAAGAGAACAGATAGGCTGTGTATTTTATTGTATTTTTTTATAATTATTTTGTATCTTTGGAGCAGTTTTGTCGTTTGTTATAATTTATTATCCTTTGAAAACGTATGGTATATGAAAAAATATGTAATAAAACATAAACAATGTGTACACAATGCTCTTTATATTTAGTGAAAATGTTCAAAATGCCTTAAGAAATGCATACCCACATTTAGTTTGTTCAAAAACGACCTAAAACTATTTTTTACGGCCCCTCAAAATTTTGAAAAAGTTATAAGTACCTATATGGCCTTGCATTTTATTCTCTAAAAAATTCTAGTTTTTTACCATGGTCTTAATATTTTGTGAACATTTTAAAGACAACTTAGGCAATGCATTTCCAAATTTAGTTGGTTTAAAAACCACTTAAAACTATTTTTTTACAGATTTTATTTTCAAAATAACTTTTGATCTAAAATCATCGATATTTTCTTAATTTGAAATTGGCACCAAATTTCGTAGTTTTGCCTCAGTTCGTATCCTACTTCGTACCTCTTAATTTCATGAACCGAAATAGAATACACTACTTTTTTCCCTGTAATTATCAGTAAAAATTACTGAAACTTTAGTAACTTTGTTGGATAATTAAAATCTGTTGAAATTGTTTTTGTGTATACAGAAATGGCTATACAGGGTTGCGAAAAAGTATGGAAACAGACAAATATCTAGACCAAATTAAAAGCAGCTTTATTAGCCACAGATATTTTGCAAAAATCTTTGTGATCATCTAAAATAATTAAACAATAATACGCTCTATCAAAGTTTTATTATACGGTGATGCGCAAGAGTATGGAAACAGACAAATATCTAGAATACTGTTGCAGATATAACAATTAAATTTTGTATCTGAGCATTGTGGTATTTTTATTTTCTTTTAATTTGGTTTTCGGAAAATAAAATTTAGAGTAAGAACACATCAAAGCTATAAATTTTATTACAAACTAGTACCAATATTGTATTCTCCTTATACCTACTGAAGAACGATTAACACAAAATATTTCAAATATCTTAGTGACTTAAGTAACTTTAAAGATAGTATCGCACAAGACGCATATCACGAATCAAAGATATATTGTTCAGATATAATCTCACTTAAGAAAACATACTCAACAGCGTCTAATGAACCCTGTTAAAGCAATATATGGAATTGCAACTCATTGCGTGTAGCGTAGGTCGCAAATTCTAGTTAGCTTCATGTGAAAACAGCGCTTAAAATACGTTTTTGTGCGATCGTACTAGAAACAGCTGTTTGACGGACGCGTTAGCAACCATAAAGTACTGCATTACCGGCCCTCTCCTTAGCAACGGCCGTAAAAGTTTTTACGGCCGTTGCTAAGGAGAGGGCCGGTAATGCAGTACATACGCCGTCATCTGTCAGTGACAGAATGTCACGTAGTTTCTAACCTATAATTTTGAAAATTACTAAAAATTTAAATTGTAATATGCACCTCGGCCAAAACGTACTTTTTCGGCCTTGCCTGTTTGCTGGCCTCGACTACGTCTCGGCCAGCAAACCAGACGCGGCCGAAAAAGTTACACTTTTTGGCCTTGATACATAAATAACTATTATAGGAAAAACAGCGCTAAGCGAAACGGCAAAATAATAATGGACAGTTTCATAAAATGTAACCTCACACAGTCACACCAGAAGATACAACAGTATTGAATATATGTGTCATAAACAGACTGTATTTTGACTTTTTTCATTCGCTTCTATGATTTTATTTGGAATTCTTAGCCAAATTAAGCGTCAAAGTGCAAAAAAGTTGTAACTAAACAGCGTTAAGCGAGGTATTACACTAAATATAAGCTTCATTATCATAAATGACGCCTAAAAACTACAAGAAGTCCAGGTATTTTTAAACAGTTCACTTTATAATTAAAGCAGTCGATTATAGGCCCACTTTTTTTTATCCCCAAAACCATTTTTTATTGATACGACAAACAGATACGTACCACTCCACTTCCGCTCTCGCGAAATCGTTTTGAAAACGCCATAAGCTGTAAGTGATAATAACCTTCGCGACGAAGAAAAATTACAAGGGGTGTTCGAGGCATTTTAATCGGTAGCTGAAAAGCAGAATGAAAAATGCGTGACGCAAATGTTAAAACGGTGTCAATGTTTGTACTGAAAAGGAGTGTCACTTTATTTCCATTAGACTACTTAAAACCAACAATAAATTTGTTGTCCGTGCTGTGTTATCGTCGTATGCGGAAATGACTTCGGTTGCATTGCACAAAGGCAAATAAAATGAGTCCTTCGATAGCACAACTGCTTTTAAAATTGTATAATATGTATGAATGCTTGAAATTATAAAAATACGTTAAACAAAAATCATTGAACTTTTTAATAAATAATTTCTTTAGATGTGTCAGACTCCTTTCGAGACTCACGTCTCTTGGCAAATTATCTTTTTTTTTCCTAGATTTATTAACAAAAGGAGATTCATACCGACCAAGAAACGAGAGTCTTAAAATTGGTCCAGTTTTTGCATAACAAGTTCTTTCATAAAAAAAAAATAGAAATGATTCTTAGCTTAATTTATTTATGTTACATAAATGAATTACTTAAATAATGTATCAAATTCATTTATATAGATACGTGATTTGTTTTAAATGTAGGAAACCTGCCAAAAAAGAGAAGAGAGTCTTAACAGCAATCTAGATGTTTAAAAAAATAATAGGAGTAATATTCTAGACTAAACTTCTATGTGTGTGTTTATAATTAAAGATTTCCCTTCCGCGCTTGGAAATATTAAAACACAAAAGGTAAAAATGGTGGAAAATTTTAATGCAGAAAAACAATGAAATCGTCCAGTATTACAGCAAATATTAGCAACAATGTTTAAAAACGAAACACCCAATGTTAAACACTTGAGGGTTTGCAGAACTATCAAGAATTCCACCACCTGTCAAGATTTTAAAAAGCTAATGCCAAAAATTATCTTATAATTCATAGTTATTTAAAAATTACAAAAAATTCTCTACTTCCTTAGTTTTGTGCACCAAAATGACAAATTGTTTAAGAGCCTGTGTTTTTTAATGCAAGGTGCGCTATGGCGTTGTAGCGCAATTACAAAATACTTCAATTTTAAATTCTCTTTCAACTTCAAATTTTAGAGTTAACATTATTAATATTTATTTATAAAAATACTGTTTGTACTTGTTTATTCGAAAATACTTAGAATGTGTTAATTTATTTTTTGTTGTTGTTCCTTAAAGTTTTAATTAATTTTTAGTTGTTAATGATCATTGTGAAAAGAGTCAACACAAAAAAAAGCATTTGGTTTGTTGCTATTGAGTATAGTCAACTATTACCTTACCAAAACTTTACAATAATTTAAATTTTAATGCCTGCTCCTAATAAAAATACCAAGTTATTGGTATTGTTGAATTCGTCAGAAAATATTCTATTTAAATAACCGCATGAGCCACTATCGTTCCATTTAAAAAAAAATGGCTATTTATCAAAAAATCAATTTTGCAATCTTTAAAGTCTATTAAAGTAACCCAAATGTCAATTGAAATTAACAAAAACGTTTTTGGGACCCTTGTTGACATAATTTAATTTAATTTAATTTATGCAGGTCACAGCACACTTAATAAAAAATTTAATTTTTGTCCCAAAATTATTCGAGGTTATAAAAATTAACCAAAATTGTGCAGTTGCATTCAAAATTGCTTCCTCTTTACAAAAATTTATAAATACACAGGGTGTTCCCATTACACTAACAAAATTAGGGTCATTTCCGGAGAAACCGGAAGTGAAACAAAAGTGTTTATACAGGGTGCACCACGACCCTGAGATTCTTCGATAGCTCCTTTATTAATGAAAATATCAAAAAATGTTTAATACAAATATTGTGCGAACCTATTTTCTACATAACCTAAAATCATTTTCAAATATACAGGGTGTTTCGTTTGGCCGACACATATAAAAATTTAATTTTTTTAAATAAAACACCCTGTATATTTTTACATTTTTGGATTTCTCTTAAAATTTACTTTAAAAAATGTATAACGTTATATGGGTCTTAAGTCAACCGTTTTCGTAAAATTTACATTTTTATGAAATTTTTGAGCAATACAGCACTTTCAATTTTTTTAAACATTAAAGTTATTTAAAAAAGCGGTAAAATTTCGTTTAAAATTTAGATTGACAATAGATTAATTAACACTTTGCGCTAGCTACATTTTAAAAATATTATACAGGGTGTTTTTTACGCTTGGTCAAACTTGTGAAACTTTAAACATCGATAAGTCATTTTTCTTAAATGCAACACCCTGTATATTTTTACATTTTCTTGTAGAGAATTTAATTGTCTTTCGAAATTATTAAGCATGTCCTATACCTAAAGTTAATATTTTTCGAGCTATCTCGATTTTTATTAGTATTACTAAGGCAATTAAAATATTTTAAAGTCGGCCATGGACGTAAGTCGTAATTTTTCAAAGAATTTTTAAACAAAAGAATAAAAAGAGCTCCACCTTTAATTTTAGTCCAATAATGTACCCCTTTTCCCCGAAATGTATCCTATAAATTGTTTAAAATTATATCCTTGTTCATGTTCCACGCACAGCCGTAGATGTTGCCTCAAAGACTCTAGCACTCTTGATAACATTTCGGGGGTTATACCATTAAAAGCAACACAGCAAGTAATGCAGTTGCCGAACACAGAATATCCTAATAGATGGTTAGGGCGAGGTAGACCAATCTCCTGGCCACCTAGGTCACCTGATCTTACCCCTATAGATTTATTTTTGTGGGGACCCATAAAACAGGTGTATCAAAACCCCCCCAACAACTGCTGAAGATGTGCAGAACAGGATTCGTGTTGCTTTTGATGGTATAACCCCCGAAATGTTATAAAGGGAGCTAGAGTCTTTCAGACAAGGTCTACGGCTGTGCGTAGAACAAGGACATAATCTTGAACAATTTATACCATAAATTTCGGCAAAATGGGGTACATTTTTAGTCTAAAATTAAAGTTGGAGCTCTTTTTATTCTTTTGTTTAAAAATTCTTTGAAAAATTACGACTTACGTCCATGGCCGACTTTAAAATATTTTAATTGCCTTAGTAATACTAATAAAAATCGAGATAGCTCGAAAAATATTAACTTTAGGTATAGGACATGCTGAATAATTTCGAAAGACAATTAAATTCTCTACAAGAAAATGAAAAAATATACAGGGTGTTGCATTTAAGAAAAATGACTTATCGATGTTTAAAGTTTCACAAGTTTGACCAAGCGTAAAAAACACCCTGTATAATATTTTTAAAATGTAGCTAGCGCAAAGTGTTAATTAATCTATTGTCAATCTAAATTTTAAACGAAATTTTACCGCTTTTTTAAATAACTTTAATGTTAAAAAAAATTGAAAGTGCTGTATCGCTCAAAATTTTCATAAAAATGTAAATTTTACGAAAACGGTTGACTTAAGACCCATATAACCTTATACATTTTTTAAAGTAAATTTTAAGAGAAATCCAAAAATGTAAAAATATACAGGGTGTTTTATTTAAAAATATTAAATTTTTTTATATGCCGGTCAAACGAAACACCCTGTATATTTGAAAATAATTTTAGGTTATGTAGAAAATAGGTTTGCACAATATTTGTATTAAACATTTTTTGATATTTTCATTAATAAAGGAGCTATCGAAGAATCTCAGGGTCGTGGTGCACCCTGTATGTTCAGAAAATCCGGTATTTTGCACATATCATATGTTTAAAATTTCAATTGTCTAAAATTAAAATTAAAGGGGGTGAACCTGATTTCAGTAACACCCGGTATACCTAAACGACTTTTTTATTTGTCTCTGCTATTATCCTTAAATGATCATGTATTTTGTGTTCTTTATTTATTATTTTCAAAAGGTCAATAACCTCGTAATTGAAAGGTACAAAGCTGCATATATTTTTGTATGTATTTTTGCAATTAATTGGTACATTTCATTAATTTTCGTATGTGGTGGAAATTTTATTGGTTCATTTCCACATTTAATACCAAAAAAATTTTAATTGGTTTACGCTTCGATTATCCAAAAATTTTAAAACTTCTAAGTTATCCCTAACGACATGAATTTTTGATTCTTAACAAATCAATTAACGCAAATTATGGTTCTTCGGACATGGTTAATATAGAAACTAGAAGTAAAAGCATAGAAACACGTCTGTGGGAAAAGTTTAGGATAAACTTTGCGGTTTTTAATGAAAAAAAAGTTTTCGCCCTGATTATTAACGAAATATTTCCCGTCCATCCGCAATTTTTCTCTTTATACATGGCCCGCGAGTAAATCAAATTAAATCTGCACTTGGCGACTTCCATTCCGTTGCTTATACCGAGTTACACGCGCGCCAACAAAACTTATAACGCGATAAAGGTGCAGATAAACAAGTTAAAAAGTTACTTACACATCTCTTCGCCAAGTACCCAAGTTTCGGGCCTAGAATTGACTTCCACAAGGACGGTAGGCGTACAGACCAGTAGCACCATTAAATCAGCCACACTTAGATTAACTAGAAATATATTGGTACTGTTCCTCATATCTTTAGTCTTGAAAATAACAATAGGCACCATAACATTTCCAATAACACCCAAACACATAATAATGATACAGAACACCATCGATGTCGTCCTGATATAAGACGGAAACACGGGATTCGAGGCGGTATCATTGTAGCTAATCGAGGAAGTGTCGTTTGAGGCGTTCGTCGATTCCACAACGGCGGCCGAAGAATACAAATAATTCGACGTCGAATTCAAATTAAGATCTATGCTGGGGGTCACGTTGAGATTCAATGATGTCGTTGTCGTCACTACAGAGACTATTGTTGAAATCATATCATAATTCAATAGTCTTTCGTTTGTTTTTCTAGAATTATTAACGCTCAGTTGTTCGCGTTCTATTTTTATCGAAACAATATCTAATTCTGTGGAACGTTTTCGATACAGCTATCGGTATTTTTATTGTTACGTCGTCATAAGTTACTTTATTTGTTCTTTGTAAGACCTCTTAACCACCTCCGCGGTTAACATCGCTTCTTGAGAACGACGACACCCATTTTAACATCTAGTACTTACGTATTAAATTACAAAACACTTAATTAACTATCACATGAGTTTTAATACAAAAATTTAACTTTAAAAAGCGCGTTTATAGGGTCCTTTTCCAGGACGGTTAACATCCTTGGAGCCATAAAATTTTCAGAGGCAGTACGATGAATCTAGTACTTTCAAAGAGCGTTCCTCTCAATAAAAATTGTTCCTTCATGGCTATTTTACGATAAAAACACACTCATTGCGTTGTTCATAACTTATTTCAAACTTTTTCCACAACTTTGCCGGCCGATGCATCTGTTTTCACCAGCCTCACGTAACTGACAGCAAACTGGCCTTCGGTAAAAATTGTTTTTCGCACGTAGGTACCTTACAAAAAACTTTTAATAATACACTTGCCATGAAATTCACGGAAAACTTTAGCGTCAAAAAAAGTTTACGTACAAATAATCAATCCATCTCGTTTTGAAGCTCGCGTTTTTTTTTTCGCGACGTCTGCAATGTCATTAAATCATAGTGTTCCGTGCGCACTCGTATCTCGTGATGATTATTTTTTTTTCGCTCAAGACGAGACGAAATTAATGGGACCGTACGTCGTCGTCATATTTTATCTCGCAAACTTCAAGAAAGTGTGATCTTAGCGGGCTGTGGAAACAAACTGGCAGCGAGCGTGAGTACGCGCGGGCAAGCGCCGATTCATTCAGTCAAGATATACCTATATAGATATGCAGTCGGCCAATGGGTTTGTGCGCGTGCCGGCGCAGCCGCGTCGTACCGGCGGACGCGCAATGAAACTGGACGACACCATCAGGACGGCGATTCTTGTGTTTCTTCCGATGACCGATGTGTTTTAAAGTACAGGAACACAGCACACTTACAGAACGAAAGCTGTAGACGTTACAAGAATGTGACGATGGTTTAATTTTCTGTTTTACCATGAAATAAAGGTACTGGATGAAATTAGGACTAAGAAAGGCGCATACGTTCCTGGAAGGGTGCGAAAATGCACGCGCCGACTTGAACAGCCTCGCCTCGCCAAAATTTGCGTGCTTTGAGTACAATAAGTTAATTTGCAAAAATATTTTTAAACACATCGCATATAAAAGTATGTTATTCGTTAAACGCTTATACACAGGGTGTTGTTAAAAGTTCTCCGCAAGTTTTAAAGCAGACAATCATATTAAACTAACGTTCACCAACAAATCGCTAGACCAGGGGCGGTAACGCGGCGCCCGCAGGCACTGTGGCGCCCCTGGTGGATTTTTAATTTGGCCTCACCAGACTCAATGTTAAACATTAGCTCTTCTAAGTCCTGGGTTCTCTGTCAACTAGATCAGCGGTTCTTAAACTGTTGTCGTGACCCAATTTGGGCCTATTTGGGGTAACTGAATGTGAGGATCGGAAAAAATTACAAGTAAAAGTTTCTCATAAAGTTGTTACATTTTTGATTGAGCACAAATCCGATTTTGTTGAATATTTTTACAGATTTAAGGCTATAAAAGAACTATTGAAAAACTTATTGATTTAAACACATCGCTTCTAGGAAATAATTGTATCTTTTTTTCTTCCAAAAATATTTTGTGATTTTTTTAAGTTAACATATTAAAAAATTGAGTGGACAATGGTTCTTTGGAAATGGTTCCAGCTACAGATGTTTTCATAATTAAAAATAAAATTTTACAAAGGTTTAATTGTCAACATTTTAATAAGTAGATCATTTCAGTTGCCTGGAGGCACGATTTAAAAAATCCTTTTTTTAAATTTTGATTTTAAAAAGCCAAGTTGGGTTCATGAATCATACTTAATTAAAAGGAAAAACGTCAGTGTTTTACTATTAAAAGCTCAAGAAAAATTTGCCTAGTTATCAAGCGCTAAAGGTTTAAAACCAGGATTAGTCTGATTTAAATCAATTGATTTAAATTTGCTGATTTTTTTCTCTAAAATCATGATTTAAATCAAACTTTAATTATTTTCACGATTCAACGTCACACGTAAATTAAATGCACGTTTTACTTCCACCCACTTAAACAACCGCTAGTAAAATAGATTTACTTTGTACATTTCCACAGTCATTTTTAATGTTACGGTCAAAAGATCTACAGCATCATTCAAAAAGTTTCATTCTTGATAAAAGTTTATGCATGACCTAAAACTAATTTTAAGATGAAAAAAACTCCTTTGGCACTAGATTTTAACGATTTCAATAATATTCGTAAAAGTAAAGTGCCCTTAAAAATCATGGGAAAAAATTGTTTACAAATCAAAAATATGCCTTAATACAAAATTTGACGTTACAAATTCTTTTTCGCATTTTATAGTAATTTCGGCATTCAAAAAGTTTGCAACCAATAAATAAGTTTGTTATTATTGATTTCCTGGAAAATTTTATTAGCTTTTAGCGGTTTTAAAAAGATTCGCAAGATTAAAATGCCCTTATTTTAAGTTCAACTTTTTTTGTAACTTTTAAAATAAGGCCACTTTACTCTTATGTTTATTTCTGAAATCGCTAAAATGTAATGACGTATGAATGTCTATGAAATTTTTTCCATCTTAAAATTAGTTTTAGGTCATGCACTAAGTTTTAACAAGAATAAAAGTGCCTGAGAAATTTTTAATGAAAAACTTTATCATTTGTTGCATACTTTTTGAATGAATCTGTATAGCAGATATAATGTAGGGTGAAAAATGAGTGAATTAGTTGTAAAAAAGGAAAATATTCAGGTTAAAAAAAATTAAGAAATCAAAAATTCGTGATGTTTTTAATTTAAATTTATTTTAAATTAAAATCTATGATTTTCATTTTTTTAAATACAAATCAAATTTTGCCCAACCCTGTTTAAAACTGAAGTTTCGCAAAAAAATCCGTAAATAAATTTTAGCCCGGGATTAGCACAAAATTTCCAAGACTTTTTGAAATTGTTTTAGACATACTTTTACATTTTCAGGGCATTTTCAGCATACACGATTATAAAAAAAAGAGTATTTAAACTTAAACACAAAACAATAAACCCTATTTTCAACCCACACTTTTGCTCACCCAAGCTTGTTTCATTTGACTATTACCAATATTAAAAATCTTAAAGCTTTAGTTAAAAAAAGGTTTTTAAAATACCCTATAGAAACTGATTATTTCTTAAGTGTTTAATTGAAAGTAAGCACATAACTTGTTAGTCAATATACTTAGGCCCGATTGCACAATACAACAGTTGTGCGAAAATATGAGTTAATCCCCAAAACTAGGCAACATCAGAGCAACTATGCTGCGATTTTGTCTAGGGTTACCGTGGTTAAACCCCGGGGCTAATTCCAGGCTCAACATTTATTCAATCGGGCCTTGGAGCTGCTTTGATTTTGATTTGGCGTTTTGTTTTGCCAAAATAATTACAGGATTGTTATTAAACATGTATTTATAAAGGCGCATTTATTTATAAATACATTGTGGAATTGTATGAGTAGGTACTATAGTCTTCATAAAGTTCTTAGAAGTAAAAAAAAAATAACTTTTTTATTAACAATAAAAAGGCTTTAATTTATTAAACAAATTTTCATCTTTCAACATTTTGCAGTAAGTACTGGTTAATCTAGAAGTTACAAATACGTTTTCTCAATCAACAAAACATACATTTCGTAAGCTCATCCGTACTTTTTCGATATCATGCGTTGAGAACTGGACACGTAAGTAATAAATATAAAAATAATTAACGAAAAAATTGTTTGAATCACGCCGGTTCACGCACGTATAACTCAGACAACGGGCACGTCCGCTCCTTGCACAATTTTTTCTACGTTCACTATCACGAAGTAATTTGATCCTTAATTATTTTTGTCCCAACAATTTTTTTTACACCGGTATGTGGGCTAAAAATTTAATTTAATGCCCTAGTTAGACTTTTATGCACCACAATTTAAAAGAAAACTTTTTAAAGACAAGATAAGCAAATAAATGTAGTGATATATTTTACAAAATATTCCCCCACATTTCATTGTTAATTTTTTCACTAATTTATGTGCCTACAGAAGCCAAATGTTTAACAACCTGTTTTCCTGTAACATCATCATATTACATACACTGATATGGTAGATTATGCTATAAAAACAAATTACTAAAATTAACGTGAATAAATAATACTACATTTAGGATCATTCAGCAAAGTATTCTCTTTAATAGCCAATATTTTTATTGTTTCCTATTTTATAGGTTAACAACTAACAGAAATACTTAAAGAAAACGTGGAAGTAAAATTCGCTCGATTGGAAATGCAAATGTAATCACAGTAGGCCGAGACACCTGATGCAAATGCAATCCACTTTAATTACATAAACTTTTACTGCACTATTAATTAAAATTAGAGTAACTATAAAAATCGACGAGCCCCAGGGCATAACTGCTTGTTATTAGAATGGCCATCTCAATAAAAAAACAAAGTTTTTATTTTTGTTTCCGATTAAGGAAGAAGTCGTATCGAATTACATGTTCGACAATTAAAAGGTTACAAAACTCGAGAGATCTAATCTGGTATTAACATCTTCGGCGCTTGTGCTGGCGTTCTCGCTAAAGCAATAATACTAAAATATTTTATTAGGCAAGCATCAGTGCCGTTGCTTTGCATGGGTGGGCAGGCAACCACCTAAATTCCAGCTACCGAAAAAAACTAAGATAAAAATAACTTTTTTTATGTAGGGCAATATTTCTTACAAACAAATAACTACTTTTATGTTTAGATTAAAATAATTGTCGTGATGGTTTAATGAATTTCCGTTAAAAAAATAAACAATCACTGTTACTTGCAAACCACAAATTACCAAAAATGTTCCTTCTTTTATTCATATAAGAGCGAATTTCGGTAGTTAAACCGCAAACACTTGCCTTATTAGTTTAATAATAAGTAGCTGTTTGTTTGCAGTTAGCGAATTCGCCACATAATAAATCATATCGCACATTATCCTACTGTTTGCATAACAAATAGCAATAAAGTGGCAGCAAATGGCGAATAACGTGTTTTTGTAAAACTCGGCCTGATAAACAATTATATATGTGAAAGCATGATAAAAGATACAGTAGTGCATTATTATGTTGGCTTAGACCTACGGTTCACTCACCCTGTTATCAGACTTCATTAAGATAATTTTTGTCATTGTGTATAATACTTGAATTAATTAATATTTTATGTGTATGTGCAGGAAATGCAAAAGTTATTAACATAGTAACTGTTTTTGGGTACTTAAATATTTATTTTGTTCGCAATTCAAAGCATTTAGTATTACATATGGAGATGATTAAATAAAAAGTATCTCGTCCCTTCATCAATACCTATCATCCTATCAATCTTACTATACAAAGTGTTTCTTAAGTATTGCAAAAACAAATCGAGAGGTGATTCCTTATCAAAAATGAAGGGGGGTCGTTCCTATAAAAGTTTTTCCTTAGACGTCTTCTTTTTGGAGTTACACCCCCCTAAATGGGAGCGGTAAAATTAAGTTTTTATTTTATTTCTCAAATTTGGATAAATGTAGGAAGATTTCCCATAAAAATATTTTTAATCGTCTCCCACCTTCACAGGGGGCTGAAAAGTTCGATCCCTGTTGGTTTTTTTTTCCGAACTTTTTGGTGGGTTGAAATTTTGCAATTAAAAATCATTTTTTGAAAGCTTGATTTATTTCGAAACTTTTTTATTCTCTAGTCTTTCTCGTAAAACCTTCCGTTTTTGAGTAAAAAATAAAATAAGTAAACATGAACCATCAAATATTCCAATAAAAAACGATTCATTAATTAAAATGGAAAATTTCAACACACCAAAAAGTTCTGATAAAAAACCAACAGGGGTCGTACTTTTTTCAGCCCCCTGTGAAGGTGGAAGATAATTAAAAATATTACTATGAGAAACCTTCTAATAAACATAAAACATATACCAAATATCATTTTCCTACATTTATCCAAATTTGAGAAATAAAATAAAAACCTAATTTGACCGTTCCCTTTAGGGGGGTGTAACTCCGAAATGAGACGTCTAAGAAAAAAAATTTGTAAGAAAGACCCCCTTTAATTTTCGATAAGAAATCACCTCCCGATTTTTTTTGCAATACTTAAGAAACACCTTGTATAGTAACGAAGAGATGAGTCTGTTATCAAAAAAAAAAAATATTGTAAAAAAAAGTCATTGCATAGAAAAAATCTTGGAGTTCGACTGGAATTTTTGCAATCGATGCATTACTTACAGGGTCTCCAAAATTTATTTATTTTTTAAATACAACTTCAGACCACAAAAGCTAGTTTTTTTCAAATACACTGCCCAATTTTTTTTTTTTCATTTTCTATTGCAAAATTAAATTCTGCATCAAACTGTGTTAACGTTTTCTATATCTATCTGCAACAATTTTCGAGTTATTAAGAATTTTTAATAAAGTTAAGAGAAAATGTAACATTTTTAAATAGTAAGCCTTGGAAATGACAACAAATGCCAATATCAATAACTGTCAACCACATTGCGTTTGCCTGAAATATCCATGAAAATGGAAAGTAAAGAGTATTCAAACACGAATATTTTAAACTAAAAAACATTTAATATGATACCTTAAAATTTGCTGCTTCAGTACAACAAAGATAAGATCCATTATTTTAAGTAAAGTATGAATATAATAGGGCTGTTTTATGGCAATATTATTTATGTATAATAAAATATTAAAGTGTAGCTTAAAATATTGCACTGTGAAGTTTTTTCATTTTTCATAAAAACCTGATTAATTTTTTTACTCTGCTGTTTATAAAAACTACCATAAAATAGATTAAAGATTGATACAAATTTTTATTGATCAGATAGCAATTAATACTTAAATAATCGTGCCTTTTTTTTCTTGTTTCCAAGTAAACTTTTTGTTGAATCTTAAGCTTACGTATTGGATCAACGTCTTTAAGCAAGCTACGACAACCCAAAAAATTTTAATACCTCGACAATGTCCTTGTAAGGAACACGAAACGTCGATTCAAAAATTTTTTCGCGTTTTTCTCCGAAACCGTTTAAGATTTTTGCAAAAACTTTGCACCATTTTACTTGCAAAGGATGCGCGCTTTGCTAGATAAAAGAATTTCGATTTTATCCCTGACGGTTTCATGAACAACGCGATCGTAAAAATTACCTTTATTATTCAACTTTTCAGTTTTTCCCCTATTTTTCCAAAGAAAATGCCAAGTGGTACGTATAACTCTGCAAAACTTTTAGTTTTGATGCTCTTAATGCAATAAACACAGCCTTGATCAGATTCTAGCGACAACATATCGTGACTTTCCCTGGTTAGATAGAAAATACTTACAAAAATATATAAGTGACTTTTACTTCAGCCTGTTTATACTAAAAACATTCGATTTTTCATCCAAAGCTAAACTATGCTCTTTAACGACAAACAGGACAGATTAAATTAGTACTTGATTCTTGACGTATACTCATTCCGAGAATAATTAGCGACAATCAATCATTTTTCTGTCTGAAGTCCTGCCCTCAGTGTTTATTTTTAATTTTTTTATGTACCAAAAATATCTAATTAGATTAAACATTAGGCAAAGACATTTGTTTTGCAACATTTGAAACACTGCACCTACCTCACTAAAACTGTAATAACTTTTTAAGTAGTAACAACTAGGTATTATTAAAATGTTGTTAGTGCTCAATCATGATAAAAATCTATCCAGAGCTACCTTATATTAATTATGATTAGAATAAAGCTTTATTTGGGCCTAAATGTTAATGTATTCGGTTAAACATTTGTGGATATCAAATAATACATATTTAGCCACTAAACTACTTGGCAAGTGATTCGAATTACTGACTCTGAGTGTGATTGTATTAAGGATAATAGATCATTGTGCAGTTTTTTGGTACGAGATACAACATTGCATAACCTGATAAAGATTTGACAGCATAGTTATCAAATTAATGTTGAACACAACTCCAAAGATAGATAGTAATCTTGAAAATTCTAAACCTTAAAACAGTTATGAAGTACAATAGTATATCTTTGCAGGCTTTAAAGATCCGTAGCTTGTGATTTTTTAAAATGAATAATAAACGATTTGCTTGGGAAATGGACTAAAAAGAAAAAAGTAAATTTGCATGGAAAAGTCGAATTGATTTCAGTGAATCGTGTTGCAACATCCTTTATTGCATTAAAAAATCACCAATCTTATTTCTAGTACTTATTTTGTTCTGATTCCTTAACAGTTTCCCAGATTTGAGCTGCTGCTCTCGCAAGATGACATCTTAATTACTTTTACAGCAGTTATTGAGTACAAAAAAATCTTACTGATGAAATATCGTGTAATTAAACAAAGCGCAATCAGTAAGAATCCAATTTTTAATTAAACCCGTGAAATTACAAAATAAATTAAGGTTTTTAAAGCCTCTGAACTGAAAATAGACCACGGTAGAATAATCTCGATTTAGGTTAATAAAAAACGGTCTAGATTGGGTTTAAACTCGCCGAAAGTAATTCAAAATCAATTTTAAATTCAAATACTCTAAATCTTTTGTGCTGTAGAGAACAGCGATTTTTAAACTTTTTTTACAGTCAAAGCCCAGCAGTGTTAGTTGAGATTAATTTTCGTATGTAATACCTACCACTAGTGGTGAAGATTTTTTTGAAAATACTTTTGGGTTTCCATGGAAAGTTTTTGTAGTTGTTTGATTAAGTCTTTGCCACCATACTTAAACAATTCTACAGCTATTCGATCTAATCCTTTTATATACGTTTAAATATTACAACATACACCGAACAATTTATTCAAACTGAAGTATTTGTTAAACAAATGACAAACTGGATTAAAACAAAACTTATGTAAAATTTGTTTTGAATTTACACATCATTTGTTTTTGGATTCAACTTTTTGTGACAGTTGTACTACACTATCTCTGTATTATAAACGTTTATAATATTTTTGCTGGAAATAAATCTTGCCGCGTCAACTGTGTCGCCATCAATCAATAACACAACAGCCGTGAAACACAGAAAAGTCACATATTTCTGCCGCTTACTGTATTGAAAGTAGAACATCCGCATAAAAAGGTTGTGATAGTCGAGTTCTTCTTTAAATAATGTCGACATTAATGGTTTTAATTAATTAGACTGATTTATAACAAACGCCGTCGTCAAACCTGATTAATTATGGCGGCCGTATCGGTAGACGCCTATCAAATTTTTTAAATCGTGTTATAAACGACTAAAAAATTGTAGATAGTTGTCGATCAAGTTTGGGAGGCCAATTCTGGCGATAGAATCTACAAATTTGGTTAACTGCCAGTTAAATAAATCTTCCTTGGGCGCACGGAATTGCTATTACTATGAAATTAAAAACTTTAGGTAATAATTGATTAATAATCTGATAGCGCAGTGTGGGTAAGAATAAAATTCGCAAAATGTTTATATGCCTAGCTTAGAGCAAGTTATATGCACTCTAGAAATCCGGTAACGGTAAAAATATATCCAATTCTGACAAAGATTAAAAGTTGAACAATATCGCTATTGAAAGGTCAACGAAAAAGTTTAACACATGCAGAATATTTCGTTATATCAACAAGTGTGGGAATTTTTTAAAAATAAATTTTAAGTAACATTTAGATATTTAATCGGTTTAAAAAAGCTTTTTTTAATGTAGAATTATAGTGGCGGCTTTATTGCTAATTAAAATAATCTTAACGTCAATTAAAATTAACAAAATCGGTTTTTATACACTTTTTTACAAAATAAAATTTAATTTATGCAGGTCAAGATATACTAAATAAATAAAACAAATTTATTTCAGATGTTATACAGTTTTTAAAATAATGTTGTATTATTTTTTCTTCTTTTCTTTTCCAAAATGTGAGAATGAACAGAGTGATTTTTCCGAACCAAATTACGACCATTAATGGCGAAACAGGAAATAATGTAAGAAATTGCATATATTCACAAAACAGGCCTTTATGCACGTATAAGGTAATTCCGGGACAGTTGCCCCACCTAAGGCAAAAAAATCACCTTTTAATAATTTTTGACTTTGTAGTCTCCGAAAAAATGGATATGCATAGCCAATTCAATTGAGAATAACGCACGACATTCAAAATTTGAATATTACGACCGGAAGTTTACAAAAAAAAAAATTAAGCAAAACCATGTTTTTGGCCATCTCTCCCGACAGTGCGGTTGAGATGCCCCATATAAATGGGAGTGATGCCCCGGCCTTAAACGATCAATGAAACCAAAAATATTTAATCCAAAATGTATTTTTATTGATATGTTACGAATCGTACACTCGATTGATCATATCAACTTAACACACTTACGACGTCGTTATGTACGACGACGATAACGACGGTAAAGAAGGACGAACGTTTCGACGCTTAGTCTGCTTGTTCGTCTTCTTAAAATATTGAGCTCGACGTCGGCTTTAAATTTTTTTAATGTAATTTATTTACACAACTAAGAAGTTTGTTTAAGATTACAACTTGACTGGTATTGAATGAGAACTTGAATTAGAATGTATTTTGCAACTTGACTTACTACCTAACTATTACAAAAATGTTATCCCTTTGCTATGGTTGGTCATCCTAGCTAAGGGATTTGTCCCTGAACATATGTTAAAAAGAGTTTGTTCTTCTTAATTCTTCTCTGAATTGTTCTGAAGACCATTGCCTTTTGGTTTTATCAGATGTTTTCCTCTTATACGTCGTAGGCATCTCTGAACATAGTTTATTTTTCATTAATAATGTCAATATAGTCTTTCTAGGATGCTTGTGTTACAGTATTAATTAATAAATTGATTAGTTGTTGCTGTATTGTGTATAAGGAATAGATGTTCCACCGGGGCACCTGTACCTCGATAAAATGAGGCAACTCTCCTTTTAGTACGGGTTAGATGCCCCAGGGGAAAAAAAATATGTAACTTAAAAGATACCGGTGTATTTGATTGCAATAATAACCTTAACAATGTATTTGTGTCGCTGGCTAAAAGTATTCCATGAAAAATAACAAATTTCGAATTGCCGGTATCTTTAAGTTATTATTACATTATAGCGCCATGTTAAAATCGTTGAACTCATCTTAATTTTGTTGACAACCGCACACCACCCAAAATTTTTGCCAACGGCAGTATGCCTTCCAGATAGCAACTGTTACGGAACAATAATACAGTACAAATTTTGGCATCTGTCATTAGCATGCGAAAATAGAACAACCGAGGCATCTCCCGGAATTACCTTAACATGTCTATTTTTTTGTTTAAATTAGAGACTAAAGCAGTTCTCAGGAATTTATAACAACAGTGGGAGTAAGACAAGAAGGCACCTTAAGTCCACTGCTCTTTTTAATTCTTATGGATAAAATAATTGAAGAATGTAAACAAAACACAACGAAAGCCTACTGGGGTTGGAATAAAATAAAACCAATAACCTTAACAGAACTAGCCTTTGCAGAGGATGTGGTGCTATTAGCTAAAAGCGAAAAGGACTCAATCTAGACGTAGGGGCAGATACATTAAGTAGATATAGTATGGATATTAATATAACAAAGATAAAAGCTACGGTTATAGCGAAAATCATGAACCAAAAGATAGAGCAGGTAGCGAATTTTAAATATTTAGGAACAATAATTGCAGAGAATGGTAAACTGGAGGAAGATCTGAATAACAGAATAGCGCCAGCGACAAAATTTTACTACGCCACTAATAAATGTTTGATAAGCAAGAAGAAGGTATCAAAAGAAACGAAGACGCGAGTTTTTAATACAGTGTACGTACCCATTCGCACGTACAGTTCAGAAACTTGGACGCTAACACAAAAACAAAAACAAAGAATACAGGCACAGAAAATGAAAGTTTTGGGAAGAATAGAGGGATGTAGACTGATCGATAAAATCAGTAACGAAAAAATTCGAAAAAACCTAGGAGTAACAGATATTAAGAAATGATGGGGACGAATCAATTAAGATAGCTTGGGCATCTACTACGCGGAAATAGGAAAGAAAATGAATATGGAGGGAAAAAGAAATCGAGGAAAACCAAGAATAAAATGAGAAAAAGAAGTGAGGCAGAGTAGAGTAGCTTACGATAGGCAGGAGTGGAGAAACTTAATGCAGAAATAGAAAAGCATACATCGACACCGATACAAGAGGAATCGATTAAGAAGAAATAAAGAAAAAAGAGGGTGAGCCCAATTTTGTTTTACATCATGTGCATTATTTAATAAAAAAGCATATACTGAAAGCGACGGTTAGTAGGGGAGACCGGGGATAAAAGTAACATTTTTTTGTTTTTATTTAATTTCTCATAGATTATTACAAATTTTTTACATCCAAATTGGTTTAATGATAGATTGGACATTTGTCTTGCTTCCAAGATATTTATTTCGTGTGTTTCGTAAAGCAACTGTTAGAAAAAAAAAATTTCTTTAGTAAGACAGCTGTTACTTTCAACCTCAACGTTGGGGCTAAAAGTAACAATGATTGGGGTAAGTTGTAACGGCAAAATAATTTACACAGCTCATAAGTAGTGAGTAAATATATTAGTATTCATCAACAAAATTAATATTTTATTCAAAAATACACATTAGCAAAATGAAAAAATAAAAAAAAATATCTTTGGTACAATACAGAATGATAAGTGAACAGTATGGCATACCAGGTAAGGGCGGTCCCAAATTATTAAATTTATACTGGATCATAATAACTGTTTGTTTTATTTTTTAAAAAATCTAACCGCCCTTAAACTGACCGTCATTCATTAAATCAGTAAAAGAGGGTCACGTTAAGTTGGGTTGGTTAAAGCTTTGTTTATATTAAGTTATAAATATTAAGGTAATAGAATAAAAACAATGGCGGCTGGTAGGAAAACCAAAAGTACCAGATCTTACCAATTTACATAAGTTTTATAATTTAAAATGCTTTTTAAGAAATGATTTAGCTTTACATACATTTCCATCATTAAACCGATATTATAAACTGAGTTTTATAATTTAATAATTTGGGACTGCAGTTACCAGGTTTGCCAAGATTATAAGTACCTACATATTTAAAAATGTGAATCAAAAAGATACAACAAACTGGAAAATTATTCCGACAACTCTTGTATATTCTCATCTACGAAGAAAGCCACCAATTATGTGCTAAGAGTGAACATTTGCAAGTGAAAACATTAAGTGGGGTTGGTTGTAACACTTTGTTACTTTTGACCCCAAGTGTACACAAAAAAAATTTCAGGGAATCCACAATTAACCACGATTCTAACGTCAAATTGTATTGCATCCACCAATAGCCAACTAAATTTAGAACAAAATAATATAGGTACTTTTTGTTTCTATTTTAGAGATCGCCTAAAAGTTACTCGACGGATGAGACAACGCAGTAACTTTTAGACGGAAAATAGTGACTCTGGCTGGCAAAAAGTTAACCTCTATGACAGATGAAAACTAGCAATGTAGGTAGGGAGCTGTATGTAACTTAACATTGCAAAAGCGTTTAGGGCGATATAAAACAAAAATTAAAGAAACTATAGGCACTGTTACAACCTACCCGTGTTACTTTTATCCCCGGTCTCCCCTATACTAACAACAAATCAACAGGCCAAAATTTTTAGTTCATCTTTAATCCAAGAACATACAAAACAATCACACTGACATGAAAGCTAAAGAAACGTTTCTGATTTTTCGCAAACATTTGCAAAATTTATTAATAGAATTCTTTGTGTGAATGAATCATAAACGCCAACTGAGTTTGATCAAAAACTTTGTTTATCAACAAGATTTTATAAATTTAGACCACGGATAAACGTATTGTTTAAAAATAAATCTGTGTAGTTCCACTTTTAACAACTAAACCATGAAATATGTGATAACACTTGGTGTTCACTATTTATCTTAACATTCGCAGATGCATTCATGAATGGTTTCAGTCTCATTTTAAATAAATAAACAATGAATAACTGAGATATATAGCTGATTCCTTTAATAATTTAGGTAAGTTTAATTAAAATTAATAAAGCAAAAGGCTAGTGAAGAAGAGAAGAGAGCATTAAAACTAGTCTAGCATTTCGAGATGCTTCGAAAAGAGTTAAGTAGTTTTTGTCAACAGGCAGAGCTAGGCCTGGAGGTAATTTCACCTGAGACAGGAGGGTAAATTTGTCTATAGTTTTATGTTACTAATAAGTATTAAATAAAAATAAATAAATTAATGATTTTAAGAACAAAATTAATTTAATAATTATTAAATAAAAAGTCACAGAACGCAGTAGTAATAGTACAATAGTAATAGGAATATTAAATTGCACATATTAAAAAAAAAAATCCTGGTCGATTGATAAAATTGCCATCTTTGATAATTGTTCCTTAAATATGTTTTGATAATTTTTAGTTTCTTTCACCAGAAGCTACAGTAACAGGTAATGTTAGGAATATAATTAACGCAACTTCTAATTTTGGATAAGACTGAGCTAAACTATATTCATGAATCGTTTTTGAAAGCTCTAAACTTGAAGCTGCTTTAAGGTCTGTAATTAACGTCTTTGCCTGATTTTTTAAACTGATTATCTCTGGTATTACCAGGTGCAACTGAGTTCTGGAACACCACCCTTTTTCTTTAGTTTTGATTTTATCTAAATTAAATTGTTTTGGATATTTAAAATAAATTTTTCATTATGAAAATATTGCATAAAGGACATTTTAGTCCTTTTTAAGTGTTGAAATGACCAAGAAAACTACAAAAAAATGCTAAAAACATTATGTATTTTCTTGTATTCCTAACAATTAATAAAAACTATATAAACTACATGGTAACAAATTTTAATACACTCATTAATTATTCAAAATTTTCTAAACTCGACGACCTACGTCTTTGCGATTACTAAATCGAAATGTTTCATATTTCGTCTAATATTGTGCTAACCGGAAACTTCTGATAGCTATTCCCAACAATAAAAATATTTTCTATCATTCAACTTAAATTGCAGAAAAACAGGAGAGCGTGCCACATGTGACCAAGCTAGGGCGATGGGGATTATTAATAACAAAACACTGTCGTCTGGAATACGAATCGAATCCTTAATGGAGGACATTGACACGTATAATAAAAAAATGATCTTCGAGTGTTGATTTCTGCTATACGACAATATTGGGTCACATATATTTGCATTAATGTTAACCTAGATTAGATTAAATAGCTTTTGCATTAAGTTGTTTGTAGGGTAGGGTTAGGGAATATATAATTAATATGTAGTGGCTGGTTTTGTTGACACTTTGAAGATAAAAATATTTTAAAATCGAAATAAGGACAGTCTAAACCAAATTTTAAAATAACGGCTTCACTTAATGTACTTGCGCAAAGAGAAAATATTATTAATTTGTAATAGAAATATTTTAACATAACTCTCAAACTTTTTTCTTTTAACATCCACGTTTGCGAGATCTGTTATTGTGGATTCGCATTTTTAAGATAGTGGACAACAGTCTAAAAGGGCCTAGAAAGTAATAATGATGTACTACTTAATGGTAATTCTAGATTAATTGTAGAGACGTTCACATTTGCAGGTTTTAGGTGCATATGTTGGAATATTAGGAACTAAGAAATAAGTATAGAGAAAATAAGCAAAATTTTCACATTTTTGCCATGAATTTCGACATATAGGTAATACCCACTTATTTGGAGACAAAAAAATGCTGTACCGGTAGAATGGGGCACCCTAAAGTGGTGCGGTAAAATTAGGTTTTTATTTTATTTCTCAAATTTGGATAAATGTAGGAGAATGATATTTGGTAGATGTCTTATACTTATTGAAAGGTTTCTCATAGTAATATTTTTAATCATCTCCCACCTCCACAGGGAGCTGAAAAGTGCGACCCCTGTTGGTTTTCTTATCAGAACTTTTTAGTGGGTTCAAATTTTTTAATTAAATATATTTTTCTTTAAAGCTTGATTTATTTAGAAACTTTATTTATTCTTTAGTTTATCTCGTAAAACCTACCGTTTTTGAGTAAAAAATAAAATAAGTAAACATGAACCATCAAATATTCCAATATAAAACGATTCATTTTGGTGGTGTCCATGGTTTGTTTATGTTCATGTTGGGTAGTTTCCTAAATTTATCCAAATTTGAGAAATAAAATAAAGACCTAATTTTACCGCACCCCTTTAGGGGGGTGTAACTTCGAAAGGAGACTTCTAAGAAATTTTTTTTTATGAAAGACCCCCTTAATTTTCGATAAGGAATCACCACCTGAATTTTTTTGCAATACTTAAGAAACACCCTGTATAATTACTCATAAACGCTTTCATTCAATTTTTGTACCGCAGCGACATCAAATTATAGAAAATAACAATTATCTGTACCTTTTCATACCTAAATTCCAAAAAATTTGGTCCAGTCAGCGATTTTTGATGCACAGGAAAAACTCAAAACGGCCTCTTGATTCAGAACGTTCAACTATTGCCGTACTCCTGCGTTTTCTTAAAAAGTGTCCCCGCGTTAAAAGGACAAATTTTCCTTTAAATAAAAATAAATATGAAAATAATCCTTTTTTTACGCTTTGTAATTTTATTACCTTCAGAAAATGTTTTGAAAAACATAAGGGATTTTCATAGCAACAGCAAAAGGTACGCTATCTGAAACTTGCACAAAAAGTTTAGTGTACAATTTTGACAGAATTTTAGGGTTAGTATGAAGGAACCTGTAAAAATACATCCTAACTGAAAATACCGATTATATCGACGAAATGGGCGCTTGTTTCGCGGCGTTTCGAAAATGCCTAACCCGAAAACCGACCGAGTAGTAAAACAAAATGACTCACCAATAATCGCCCCTTCTTGCTTCGCACTCCTCGCACCTATCTAAAACAAAAATATGTTTTTAAGCACAAAACCACACAGTTATGAGTGTATTCTACATAATAGACATTTTTTCGCACAAATAAAATCATAGATACTTGAAAAAATTTAATATTCACCTTAATGTGCAATAACCAGAGGTTTCATTCCTGGAGTTTGATCATGGGCCTCGTTCGAGCTTAATCGACTTGCCAACCGCTCGTTATCGACCGGCATTTTTAACTTAATAAAAATGTCAGGCTTTCTTGAGAGAACAAATCAATTAAACCTTTTCGATCAAACAAAAAAAGAGCCAATCAATCCTTCCTTCATACAAGAGATACCTCGGTGAAAACTATTGCTGAAACAAAATAAATTTATTAAACGATCTTTTTTTTTTTACTTTTTTACTCAGAAAATACCAAAAATACATTTTAATTGTAAACTTTAAGCAAAATTTTTAAATTACGTCTTAAGAACAAATTTTTACAAGAATTTGGTTAAAATCAAAATAAAACGGAAAAAATGCGAAAAAAATAATACGGATGGCCACCTATTTTCATCCAAATTGTAAAAATACTAGGTGTGGAATATCTAGTAAATAGTAAAAACCCAAAGAAAGAATTCTAGGAATAAATATTTACAGTACATTTGATCCATATTTAAATATAAATTTAAACTAACAAGTTGCCCAAATTGACCTTGCCAATAAAGACAACTTGATTAATAAATATTACTTCATACAGAACAAGTTAATGAAACAAAAAGCACACTAAAACTAATGCTAATCTATTTACTTACAATTAATTGAAATCAAATCAAAATTATATTTTTGATGACCAACACTAACACAACACTACAATAATTATAAAATACTTTAAACAGTTCTATTGTAGTACAGTAACACAACTACACCTCATAACGACATACATTGAAAGAAATCTTGAACGCCTTTCAAAGCTCATCAAACACGTGTTACCTAAAATTCAATAAAAACTCCTCAAACGTAGTTCGAAATTTAGCAAAAAAGTGCGCATAGCAGTTGTGTGCCGAGTGCCGTGCTATTAGACAGAGGAGTACTAAGGAATTTTTAATGAGCCAGAGTCGCATCTGGCATTTTTTGGACAATCCGATCAACATAAACTCACAACAACTCAGATACATAAAATTACTACTGACGAAGTAACAGCTCATGATTACGGAAAATATAGCTTATGTGGCTTCTCGATGTGTCAAGATTTCACCTGCAGACAATATATCTCTATAAATGCAAGAACAATACTAATTTATTTATGTATTAGTCAGGAGGGTATTCGAAGATTTTTGATAAAGCAGAGTCGCCTTAAGTACTTTTTAAATCACCCATTCTAAGTAAAGCATAAGGACTAAATTAAGTATTGACAATATTTAACTTAAATACTTGTTTTAAGAAATAACTCAAACACTATTTTCAAAATATAGTTATTTATGTACCAAGGCAGTAAAGTTTGATAAAAAGGAACTTTACTGCCGAGGTGCATATTAAATTTTTTCTGCAATCGTCAAAGAAATAGCGAAAAATCAAACAAACATATAAAGTTTTACTTCATCAGATTCTTATTTTACTGTCAATTATATATCTTTGAACAAAAGCACGCTCAATTTTTGAAAATTCAAACAATGAGCGTAGCGCATTTTACTTTTTAACTGCCTAAAAGTCTTTTTTACTACCTAGGCAGTAGAAATGATTATTACAGCCGCTTTTGGATACTTATTGAGCTAGTTTAGTGACGTTTTCAGAAAAAAATCATGACTAATCCGTTAATATAATAATTTTTTCGTTTATTAAATATAGATCGTGTTGAAAAGAGTATGAGCTTACTATTTGGCATAATTCTTTTAATAGTTTAAGAAACACACTTTGCCTTTTATAATCAATAAAGTTGTAATTAGGTTTACAATTGAATTTACAATAAAATAAACTTATTTCAATCGATTGTAATATGTGTTAACTTGTGTTTGACGTTTTTAATATATTTATTTTTGCATCTTAAGGGGGAACTAAATTTTAGTCGAAGTGCAGAAGTAATAATACACGTAATGTCATATTTACATCTCTTTCTAGTACACTAGCAGAAAACAACATAGCAAAACTAATTTCCCCCTCCATATTTCCCCGCCATATATTCGCTCATCACTCTTTATCTTAGCAGTCTATCATTGTTTATTTTTAACCCTGAAAGCGTTTTCCTAGCAGCCTATTAGATCTTAGCAGCTAAAGGCGTAAATTTTGTAGTAAGTATTACATACTTTTAGAAAAATTAAATATTACAAAGTTAAAGTTTTTTTACTGTAATCATCAAAATAAATTCAATGTATAAATAGTTTTAATTATTTCATATTTCCTATTATAAAAAGAAGAAATATATAGAAAAAGATATATTTACATATTTTTATTATATTAGTACTAGGGCGGTTTATCAGTTATTTAAAACAATTCGATAACACTAAATAACACAAAACACAGAATACATGCCCTGGAAGACAGATGCCATAAACTATTTTTTTCGTTATTAAAAAAACCGGTAACCGTTATTTTTTGTCCGTAAAAGTGATTTTTAACAGAAACCGAAACCGTTATTTTTAATGGCAAAAAAACGGAGAAAAGTCGAACAAATCATGTCGTATTATCGCCTAATCGAACCAGTTGGTCTAATCGAATTTTAAATTCAACCGCTTCTTTTGTAGCAAACGCAAATAATAGAAGTTGTCTTTGTTGTCGGTCGCCACACGCACTTCATAGATGTTCGAATTTTCTTGAAAAAACCACAAATGATAAATTTCTATTCATTAAAGGCAAAAACCTTTGTATTTATTGTTTGAGCTCGTTTCATAAAATGAAGGATTGTAACTCAACTTTAAATTGTCGTATTTGCTATAGCAGGCATCATACCTTATTTCACTTTGAAAACAAAATCAAATGGTCTTCATCCGAGCACGTATCTACGAGTAAAGAGTCGGAAATTACTCATTCACCTTTGGATGAAACTCCAAACTTACTTTTGAATCAAGTCAATAGCTTAACGACACCTCTTCATCTCGAAACACTGTTTTGTTATCGACAGCCTTAGTTGATGTGTTAGACTGTTGGGGAAATTATCAAACGCTTCGTGTATTATTAGATAGTGCCAGTCAGACAAATTTTATTAGGTACTGATAGTTGCGTTAAGAAATTAGGGCTGTCCCGAGCCTCAGTAAATATTCCCATCCATGGCTTGAATCGTACCTTTTCGTGCGAATCTACCAGTTTTACCACATGTATTCTTAAACCTAAAGACAAAGAGGAACCTAAATTTAATGTCGACTTCATGATTTTGCCGCATGTATGTACGGAAATGCCGTCCACAACTATTAATTCGGAAAATTGGACACATACCACAAACCTTAAGTTGGCAGACCCACAATTTGGAACGCCACGTAAAATAGACATGTTATTGGGAGCCGACATTTTCCCTTCGATTTTAAGAGATGGTATAGATTCTATAAGAATAAATTGACGTTTAGATTTTCCTGTCATTTTTTGTGTTGTAGATATATGTTGTAGAACAGACATACGGCGATAAAATGGTGGGGTATTGCAGCGCCTTCGCTTCGGAAAGTACAAGTGAAATTTCCTTAAAAAATGGGTTTCTTAGTTCAAGTTTTTAGAAAAAGGTTGTGAATAAATTTATTTCAAATTAACAACAATTATTAAAAACATGTTCCTTAACGGCGGTACAGGACGATATTTTAATTTTAGCCAATAGTTTACAAATATTGATGGTGTAAACAGACGTCAATTTTTAGCCAGTTTTTAATATTTTTTTAAGGTTAACAGTATTAACTTTTTTAAAAATCGAGCCTGTACCGCCATTCTCGAACCAAAAATCTTTTTACTTACAAATTTTTAAGTACTTTGGATAATTAGTGTGAGAGAAAAACTTGAACTACGAAAGCTGTTTTATTGCGTGCCTTTAGTTCCCCCTTAAATAAATGTTAAAGAAAAAGAAAACACTTTTTGAGATTTCATCGTTTCACCAAGCCAACGAAGTCTTTACAACTTTTTTTTAAAATTCAAGATCGATTCGAAACCGTGACCTCATAAATCAAAATTGCTATGTAATGTGCAAAAGCTGAACTTTAAACATGAATAATAGTCGATTAAAGTCTTCATTTTCAATAAAGTTCGTTACGGGTTCTTTTCTCTTTTAAAGCGTTCGTGTTTAACCTGAATTAATGGTCTTGATTTTAAGAAATAAAACAGCAGGGACTTTATAAGTTTTAATTGCGCTTTCAATTAGGATCGTATTAAGACTAAACGATTTGTTAGTACGAGTACAATATTTCCTCTGCATTTTAAAGCAGTGTTTCATGTTGAACACGATCTACTTTCGAAAAAGACATCTCTTACTAAATATTAAATTAAATTTTTAACCGCTTATTTTAATATGTTATGCATATGGTTGTAGAATTGTTTAGCATGTATGTTGATTTAGTCGTCTGGCACATAAACAAAGTAAAAATTATTTTCAAATGTGGTCCTAAATGTACCAGCAAAGAAATGCAAACGAACACGCTTGGCCAATAATTGGCTTTAAAGTCGTAACGAAACAGTAGCAAGTAGCAAAAAAATTTGGATTTGACATAAATCGGAAGCTTATACATTTTGCGCTTTTCAAAAATATATCATTTGCTTATGGTTGCCATCAGGGTGGATAAAAATCAAGATTTTTTTAAAAAAAATCAAAAAAATCGATTTATTTGATTTAAATCAGATTTTTTTGATTTAAATCAAATGTACCATATAATCGAATTTTGTGAGATATTCACATGCTATTTCTGTTTTGTGCTAATATGTAATTTAATAACCAATATATTTAATTCGGTGGTGAATTTTTGTCAAAATGAAAAATTAAATATAATGATAAAAAAATTTGAAAAAATCAGTGCTAAATGGTGATGTTTAATTAATTATATACAGGGTGTCATTGGTGCGGGATCGGTCGATTGTGGCTAAACGGCTTGAGATATGAAGTTGAATCAAATGCTATTTTATACAGTTTTTTCTAAACAACACAATAAAAATATTTCCAAATATACAGGGTGAGTCACCTTTCTGGAACTAATAGCAACTTTTATATTTCAAATACAACACCCAATTTTTTATTTAATATTTTTTCCGCCTTAATTTTAGCTTTGCATCAATATAAAATACAAGTTTTTATACGGCGTTGTAAAAAAAAATTTATTTTCTAAATTATTCAAGGTTTTAAGTCTTTATTTAAAAAATTCTCCTGAAGTTATTTTGAAGTACAGAGTTTTAATTTGGTATGGACATGCAGAAAAAAATTCTCTGTTCGCTCGATATGAAAAAATTTGAATCACACATACAGGAGTGTTTATAAATAGGTGGCAACTTCCATGATTTTCAAAAGCTCTTAACTCGATTTTTTCAAATGCGAACCCCTGTATTTTTTTATGTCATCGAATTCGTCTTTAAAAGAGCTTCATATTTTGTTAAGTATGTCCTATACCCAAAACTCATACTTTTCGAGATATTCGACATTTTTCTTCAAATCGTTATTGAAGCAATAGAGTGCAGTGGAAATTGAAAAAACTGACTGTTCACTTCGCTAACGTCAAAAGCCTGTCATTTATTTTTTGAATTATTGCATTTCCACAATGAATACCTATTACTTTACAAGAGCAAATTGATATGGTTTATTCAACATTTTGTGTATTTAATTACTAATATGTAGTAATACAATTTTGTTTTATTATAAATATTATATTCTACTCATATATTCTGTGATTTAAATTGATAATTTTTTTTAAAAAATCACTTGATTTAAATCAACGATTTTTTAAAAAAAATCACTTGATTTAAATCATGATTTAAATCGTGATTAAAATCAATTGATTTAAATCTGCTCAACCCTGGTTGTCATTTAAAATAAGAAAGTTAGATGGAATATATCAATATTTATATGAGTTTAAAAAAATTGAATATAGCTAACTTAAGGACAAAAAACCATCCCAAAAACGTCTTATAAGTTTTTCTCTCTCTTTTCGTTTAAGCAAGATATTTAACATTTTTGAAAATTGCCAGAAGTCGGTTTTTGGCTATATTTCGAAAATTAAAAAAGATATCAAAAATCTGTTTACGGCAATGAATTTCTCTTGAAAAAATATATCGAGACTAAGTACTTAGTTTTTTTTCTATCTCTGATAATAACCGAGATACCCTCCCGAACTAACTAAAACAAACCTCTATCTCTTATAATAAGGGTGATCACCATGCTGAAAATCTAATCTGGAACACCCTGTATATATTAATAGATTGATGTATTAATAGATAGGAGTATGATTTATATATATTTCTTCAATTGACGAGAACACCATATGATATTCATTGTATTGTAACAACTCAACATAAATCTCTTTGAGAAAAAAAAAACACTTAATATTGATTCTACAAAAATATTTTAGCGTTTTTCTTAACCTAAATCACTGCGAACAAGCTTTGTTACATTGTTAAGGCCACCACCTCAATTTTTAAAGAGATTTAAGCAGAAAAACAAATATAGTTGTTTATTCCTTCGCTAAAAGTCTTGGAACAAATGGTCGCACACGACTTTGTCAAGTATTTTTAGTCACTCGACGCAGCATTTCTAAAGAAGTGATCCATTTGCAAATAGTTTCAGTTTCATGGTCAGCATTTTGGAACCGAACTAAAAATATCGATATAATTCAGTGAACTTATGACACGTTTTATTTTTACACCGTTCTCAGGATTTATAGCCGAGGAAACTAAATTCGTATATCGACGAATATTTTGGCCGCTCATCCCACAATCAGGAGGTGTTTACGCAATTCGATTTTTTTTTTTACAGCGAAAAGCAAGGTTTGCATATTTATGTAGAAATGTATATCTCAATAAACTTGCGTAAGTACCGAATGCGTGTTATCGCCACGAGCAATGGAGTATAAAGTAGCCGCGCAATAAAGACGCCGCCAACTCGAATGATTTGAGGGCAAAAATCTAATAATTTTCTTTTAACGATCGACACTTTGTAAACAATTTTAGCGAGTTTACTTAAAAACGCTGTTAAACGAGTAAAAGGGAAGCTATAAATTGCTTCGTACATTTATTACTTCTGTTCGATAACCGCACGAACCTGTTACTTCTAGGTAATTCTGTTTACGAGGGATGTTCAAAAAGCTTACACCTCATTAAATATGTTTAAATAAACGTCAAAAGAAACTTGAAGCAATATTAGCTCGAAAAAAGTTCCGGGATATGATCTCGTGACTAGAGAAATACTCAAGAAGCTGCCTAGGAAAGCAATAGTAAAACTTACTGACCTGATAAACATAATAATATGTCTATTCTTACGCTTCTTACGAGAAAGTCTATGAAACTATAATGTCACTTAGAAACACAAAATCAACAGGAGAAGATGAAATCCCAACAATCCTCATAAAATATACTGCCAACTTAATATCTTGACCTCTAAGTCACATTATAAATCTCTCATTAAACAATGGCATATTTCCTAACAAACTTAAATGTGCAAAAATCAAACCAATCCACAAAAAAGGGGATTTAAGTGACATAGGAAACTATAGGCCCATAGCCATCCTCAAAAACATTAGCAAGATATTTGAAAAAATAATCTACAACAGAATAGAAAATTACGTAGAAAACTTTGGCTTAATAGACAATCCTCAAAATGGATACAGGAAAAAAAAAAACTACCCGCGCTATTTACATGGCAATCCGAAATGTACTTCAATCCCTCAATAAAGACGAACACACCATGGTCATGTGTGTTCATCTTCGATGGAAAGAACACCTAAAGAAAAGAAAAAGAAAAGAACTTGACCTTAAATACATGTAAAATTACTTTCTGATTGGAAGAAAATCATAATTATTGTCTGTGCATAATAAGTTACTTCTGTACATACAAATTCTAAAAAAGTATGGACTTATGGGGTTCAGCTCTGGGGAGGTGCAGCCAAAAGCAACATTCATAAGATCCAGGTGTTTCAAAATAGAGTTGTTGTTTACCATTAGGTTTATTGTTTAGGTTCTTCTAATTTTTCTTTAATTTTTTTGAGTAAAATTTCGACGAAATCAAGTAAAAAATTGTTATTTCCTATATTTTTCCTACTTGTTCTGTATGCAAGAGATGACCACTGCCAATTTCATTCAGCATCATTTTTAGTCTCCTATACAGGGTGAGTCACGACGGACGCGTCGGAGTTTTATGGCGAAACGGTATATATTTTCCAATTTCTGTCGGTGTTAGATTATGTAAGTCAATAAGGGCTACATTTTAAAAATATTTTCAAACATACAGGGTGCTCCAAAAAAGAGTAGCATATCAAAGTTATACTTTTTCTTATGGAACACCCTGTATATTTTTACATTTTTGGATTCCTCTTTAAATTTAATTAAAAAAATGTGTAAGGTCATATGGGTCTAAAGTCAACCGTTCTCGTGAAAATTGCATTTTCATGAAAATACAGTATTTTCAAAAATTTTCAACATTTAAAAACTTTGAGAAGCCTGAAGAAATTTGCTTGGAGATAAGATTGACAATAGATTATGTAACACTTTGCACCACCTACATTTTTAAAATATTGTACAGGGCGTTTTTTACGCTCGGTCAAACTTGTGAAACTTTAAACATCGATAACTCTATTTTTTTAAATACAACACCCTATATTTTTTTACACCGTCTTATAGAAAATTGAATTCTCTTTCGAAAACATTCAGGCTGTTTTTCACCTAAAATTGATATTTTCCGAGATATCGCGATTTTATTGTTAATTATTAGGGCAAAGTAATATTTTCAAGTAGGCTATGAAGGTAGACAGAGGTAATTTGAAACAATTGAAAGAAAAAACAAGACACTTATAATTTTATTGTTTGACTACACACTTTTGATATATTTTTATAGGAAAGTTGTAGTTTTACGTTTAAATAGAGATTTTTTAAAATTATTTATGCATTTATTTATTGGACCAGTGTTATAAGATAATTACTAACTCCTATAAACCATTTTTTGTCTGTTTTCGATACGACACTACGACACTCTACCGAAAACAGTACCAACCATATTTTTTTTAAATGTAAAATTAAACAAGTCAATATTACTTTTTTTTTTTTTAATCAGCGTTCCGTTCTCGTACCTAATACATTATCAATCGGTTTTTAGGACTTGGCAAACGATCAAACTCAATTATATGAAACATATTGTGACCCTATATTTAAACGTAAAAATGGTAAATCTACAACTTTCTTATAAAAAAATGTCAAAAATGTGTAGGCAAACGACGAAATTATAAGTTTCTTGTTTTTTTCTTTCAATTGTTTCAAATTACCGCTGTCTACCTTCATAGCCTACTTGAAAATATTACTTTGCCCTAATAATTAACAATAAAATCGCGATATCTCGGAAAATATCAACTTTAGGTAAAAAACAGCCTGAATGTTTTCGAAAGAGAATTCAATTTTCTATAAGACGGTGTAAAAAAATTTAGGGTGTTGTATTTAAAAAAATAGAGTTATCGATGTTTAAAGTTTCACAAGTTTGACCGAGCGTAAAAAACGCCCTGTACAATATTTTAAAAATGTAGGTGGTGCAAAGTGTTACATAATCTATTGTCAATCTTATCTCCAAGCGAATTTCTTCAGGCTTCTCAAAGTTTTTAAATGTTGAAAATTTTTGAAAATACTGTATTTTCATGAAAATGCAATTTTCACGAGAACGGTTGACTTTAGACCCATATGACCTTATACATTTTTTGAATTAAATTTAAAGAGGAATCCAAAAATGTAAAAATATACAGGGTGTTCCATAAGAAAAAGTATAACTTTGATATGCCACTCTTTTTTGGAGCACCCTGTATGTTTAAAAATATTTTTAAAATGTAGCCCTTATTGACTTACATAATCTAACAGCGACAGAAATTGGTAAATATAAACTGTTTCGCCATAAAACTCCGACGCGTCCGTCGTGACTCACCCTGTATAGATGCTCGAATAACTTCCGATGTGGAATTCATCTTTGATGGGCACACTTACAGACAAACCGAAATGGTGAGTAAAATATTTTTAAAATGAAAAAAGGCTCATAAACTGCAATGATGCAACAAACAATTAGAAAATTATAAATAGCAGTAATTTCTGAAGCCCAGCTTAACGTTACGCCACTGGTCGCACAAGCGATTGTTTTGTTTCCTCATTATCTGTAAGGTCACACCTACATTAATTTAGTAAGTAGATCACTCTTAAATGCATAAATCAATTTGTTGTAATTAATTAATTTGATTTATTACGATGTGGTATCCATTACCTTAAATTCCTGACACAAAAACAAGTTTTCTCTTACAAATTATCCTAAATGCTTGGATAATGTTGTATACCTAGTATTTCATTAAACCCAACCAAGTTAAGCCTATAATTTACTATTTTGCATTAAAACAGAGATAACTAATTTATCTCTTTTCCCAAATTATTTTTTTTATGATTAAATTTCATCAAAATCTATGCAGAAATTTTGTTATTGTACAAATAAATCAATTAATCGTTTTTTAAACAAAACAATCTTGAAATCGTTGCATGCAATATAGAATTCTTTTTTTTTTACAAACTATTTTAGAATTGATTTCGAAATATGTGGTTTCTCAATAAGCCTCGCATGATTATGTTAGCAAACAATGCTATAAATTAAAATGATAAATATATTAGGGAATGACATATTTATGAGAAAATTTATACAATATTTATTTATATTGACGTGCATTCCTCTATATTTGCCCTGGATCTACTATTTACATCATATATTTTTATCAGAGGCTTGTTGCTGATTTAAAACAATTGTCATATATTAAACATAAATAATGTAGCAGAAATGGTTGATTAATTTTTTTATATTTAATTAAAAAACTATTTAAATGAGTGGTATTTTTATATAGTCTATACATAAAAAACATATTTTTATTTAATTTATATACCTATACAGATTCCTTCAAGAAAACAAACCCCTCAAAGTATGGTAATACAATTCATCTTTCAAGATTTTTTTCGAAAATCTACACGGAATAAGCTGTATCATTCTACCGAATGTGTTACAATTTTAATTAAAAACATATTTATTATACATATTTGTCACAAAGCTGACAGAATGCATTTTGAAATTTACATTTTTATTGCTTTCATGAATTTTCAAAGACTAGAAACGGCTCTCTATGCTAAAAACTCATTTAAATTTATGATTACTGTGTTTTTCCAAATTCTGGCAACGTATTTCTTCAAACAGCGTTTAGAGGGTGTCATAATCTTTGGACAAATTTAGTACAAATTACCTTTCAAAAACTTATTAACTACTAGTACTAGACAATATCACAAATTGTATTGAGTACCTACTAAGCAAAATAAATGTTAATCTAGGAAGCTTTCCACAAATTCTCAAAGCAATTTATACTTATAGGTGAGTACTACTATAATTTTAACGTTAAAAATCGAAAAAGTTTACACATTTTTTTATTGAACATAGACCAAATTGTAGTCTCCTGGATTATCTTAAAATAGTCCTGAACCACTCTAGAAATTTGACAATGAAATTAGAACAACTTTTTTCTTAAAAATACTCAGAAATATTTCCGACCTTTCCGCAAGAGCAAGGGATTTATTAAAATTAATTATGACAGCATAATATTGGTTTAAATTATTTGAGTAATGCATTTAAGTCATACAATACCTGTTATTTAAAGTAGTTAAAAAAAAAAAACATTAAAAGGAGAGGAAAACAAGCACATTTAACTATTCCACAGCCATGAGAAAAAATAAAATTGGGAGTAATACAGGGTGAGTCATTAGTGGCGGATCGGTCGATTGTGGCTAAACGGTTTGAGATAGATAGTTGATTCAAACGGTATTCCATACAGTTTTTTCTTCCGAACACGATAAAAATATTTTGAAATATACAGGGTGAATCACCTCTCTGGAACCAATAGCAACTTTTATATTTCAAATACAACACCCCATTTTTTATTTAATATTATTGACCGCCTTCATTTTAGCTTTATATCGATATATAGTAACAGGTTTTTATGCGGCCTTGTCACTAAAAAAAAAAAAATTTTTAATATTTTTCAAGGTTTTAAGTCTTTTGTTAAAAAATTCTCCTGAAGTCATTTTTCGAAGCACAGAGTTGTTATTTGGTAAGGACATGCAGAAAACATTGCTGTATTAGCTCGATACGAAAAAGTTTGAATCACGCATATACGAGGTCCGTCACCTTAGCAGCACCACTTTCTTCAATCATAATAAAACTTATGCCATAATTTTGTGCTAATTTTGTGCTATTTTGTGCCGTAAAAATAAAATTTTGTGCCAACTTCAGAAAAAAGTTATAAACAATTTTCGCTCGAGGTTGCTAAGGTGACGCGTAAGCACCACCTTGTCTGAATTAAAATTTGTTTATGCCATAATTTTGTGCTAATTTTGTGCTATTTTGTGCCGTAAAAATAAAATTTTGTGCCAACTCCATAACGAAGTTATAAACAATTTTCACCCGGTGCTGCTAAGGTGACGCGTAAGCACCACTTTGTCTGAATTAAAATTTGTTTATGCCATAATTTTGTGCTCATTTTGTGCTATTTTGTGCCGTAAAAATAAAATTTTGTGCCAACTCCATAACGAAGTTATAAACAATTTTCACCTGGTGCTGCTAAGGTGACGCGTAAGCACCACCTTGTCTGAATTAAAATTTGTTTATGCCATAATTTTGTGCTAATTTTGTGCTATTTTGTGCTGTAAAAATAAAATTTTGTGCCAATTCCATAACGAAGTTATAAACAATTTTCACCCGGTGCTGCCAAGGTGACGCGTAAGCACAATCTTAGGTATCTAAATTAAATTAATTGTTATAATGTTGTACCTACTCTTTATTGTCAACTCCAGAACGAAGTTATAAACAATTGTTTAATTGCAGAACCAAAATTATGATATTTTATTGTTATTGTCAGTAAGTTTTAAATTGTTTAATAATTGTATAAATATTTAATAACATTCTACAATGTAAAACTATACGAGTCAACTATACAAGACAATAATCTGTGACATACCCCACTGGTAATATACGAGTAATTAGATGCTTATTACCTTAGATCTAGTTTTTTTATCTACGGTAAGCGCCTTATTTGATGTTTGGGCTCGTGATCGTCAAATCTTTGTGAAGGACTACTTCACGTCGTTTTGCGTAGAACTCTAGGTTTAGATCAGCTGTTAAGGGTGTAGAAAGTAAATGAAACAACACGCGTTATGTATAAAATGGTATTTATTGTGAATTCTTGTTAGGTACCATTTATATATTTCATACTTTGAACAGATTATCATTCAGATATTGTTGAAAATGCGACGTAGCATGGTTGAGGTTGAGTGTATCGATGTTTGTGTGTAAGATGGTGGAAATGATGATCCTACGGATCATACCTGACAGCGATCTCTCGCCCAGGTTAGACTTCTATGACAGAACCGGGAAGGACCAACCTAGTGTGCCTTCGCCTTCTGCTAGCGATAACTCGCTCAAAAAGCGAATGCACTAGGTCAGAATAGGAGGTAAGCCGCCGGAACACCCTCAAAGCAAATACTCGCCAAGGAGCTTCCAAACAGATTCACCAGATTTCCTAAAAATGCCGTGCTTTAGTTAATACATGTGTTCCTTGAGCGACTATTTCAAAACAATTTTAATTATTGATTTGTATATCACAGGAACAGTTTATCCATCGCCTCTTTACATGAATACAATTGTTTTGCATATGTCTTTCAATGAGCTGGTTTTAATTTTTAATAATTTCCTAAAAATACCGTGCTTTAGTTAATACATACATATGTTCCTTGAGCGACTATTTCTAAACAATTTTAATTATTGATTTGTATATCACAGGAACAGTTTATCCATCGCCTCTTTACATGAATACAATTGTTTTGCATATGTCTTTCAATGAGCGGGTTTTAATTTTTAATAATTTCCTAAAAATACCGTGCTTTAGTTAATACATATGTTCCTTGAGCGACTATTTCTAAACAATTTTAATTATTGATTTGTATATCACAGGAACAGTTTATCCATCGCTTCTTTACATGAATACAATTGTTTTGCATATGTCTTTCAATGAGCTGGTTTTAATTTTTAATAATTTCCTAAAAATACCGTGCTTTAGTTAATACATATGTTCCTTGAGCGACTATTTCTAAACAATTTTAATTATTAATTTGTATATCACAGGAACAGTTTATCCATCGCCTCTTTACATGAATACAATTGTTTTGCATATGTCTTTCAATGAGCTGGTTTTAATTTTTAATAATTTCCTAAAAATACCGTGCTTTAGTTAATACATATGTTCCTTGAGCGACTATTTCGAAACAATTTCAATTATTGATTTGTATATCACAGAAACAGTTTATCCATCGCCTCTTTACATGAATACAATTGTTTTGCATATGTCTTTCAATGAGCTGGTTTTAATTTTTAATAATTTCCTAAAAATACCGTGCTTTAGTTAATACATATGTTCCTTGAGCGACTATTTCTAAACAATTTTAATTATTGATTTGTATATCACAGGAACAGTTTATCCATCGCCTCTTTACATGAATACAATTGTTTTGCATATGTCTTTCAATGAGCTGGTTTTAATTTTTAATAATTTCCTAAAAATGCCGTGCTTTAGTTAATACATGTGTTCCTTGAGCGACTATTTCGAAACAATTTTAATAATTGATTTGTATATCACAGGAACAGTTTATCCATCGCCTCTTTACATGAATACAATTGTTTTGCATATGTCTTTCAATGAGCTGGTTTTAATTTTTAATAATTTCCTAAAAATACCGTGCTTTAGTTAATACATATGTTCCTTGAGCGACTATTTCGAAACAATTTTAATTATTGATTTGTATATCACAGAAACAGTTTATCCATCGCCACTTTACATGAATACAATTGTTTTGCATATGTCTTTTAATGAGCTGGTTTTAATTTTTAATAATTTCCTAAAAATACCGTGCTTTAGTTAATACATATGTTCCTTGAGCGACTATTTCGAAACAATTTTAATTATTGATTTGTATATCACAGAAACAGTTTATCCATCGCCTCTTTACATGAATACAATTGTTTTGCATATGTCTTTCAATGAGTTGGTTTTAATTTTTAATAATTTCCTAAAAATACCGTGCTTTAGTTAATACATGTGTTCCTTGAGCGACTATTTCGAAACAATTTTAATTATTGATTTGTATATCACAGGAACAGTTTATCCATCGCCTCTTTACATGAATACAATTGTTTTGCATATGTCTTTCAATGAGCTGGTTTTAATTTTTAATAATTTCCTAAAAATGCCGTGCTTTAGTTAATACATGTGTTCCTTGAGCGACTATTTCGAAACAATTTTAATTATTGATTTGTATATCACAGGAACAGTTTATCCATCGCCTCTTTACATGAATACAATTGTTTTGCATATGTCTTTCAATGAGCGGGTTTTAATTTTTAATAATTTCCTAAAAATACCGTGCTTTAGTTAATACATATGTTCCTTGAGCGACTATTTCTACACAATTTTAATTATTGATTTGTATATCACAGGAACAGTTTATCCATCGCCTCTTTACATGAATACAATTGTTTTGCATACGTCTTTCAATGAGCTGGTTTTAATTTTTAATAATTTCCTAAAAATACCGTGCTTTAGTTAATACATATGTTCCTTGAGCGACTATTTCTAAACAATTTTAATTATTGATTTGTATATCACAGGAACAGTTTATCCATCGCCTCTTTACATGAATACAATTGTTTTGAAAATGTCTTTCAATGAGCTGGTTTTAATTTTTAATAATTTCCTAAAAATGCCGTGCTTTAGTTAATACATGTGTTCCTTGAGCGACTATTTCTAAACAAGTTTAATTATTGATTTGTATATCACAGGAACAGTTTATCCATCGCCTCTTTACATGAATACAATTGTTTTGCATATGTCTTTCAATGAGCTGGTTTTAATTTTTAATAATTTCCTAAAAATACCGTGCTTTAGTTAATACATATGTTCCTTGAGCGACTATTTCGAAACAATTTTAATTATTGATTTGTATATCACAGAAACAGTTTATCCATCGCCACTTTACATGAATACAATTGTTTTGCATATGTCTTTCAATGAGCTGGTTTAAATTTTTAATAATTTCCTAAAAATACCGTGCTTTAGTTAATACATATGTTCCTTGAGCGACTATTTCGAAACAATTTTAATTATTGATTTGTATATCACAGAAACAGTTTATCCATCGCCTCTTTACATGAATACAATTGTTTTGCATATGTCTTTCAATGAGCTGGTTTTAATTTTTAATAATTTCCTAAAAATACCGTGCTTTAGTTAATACATATGTTTCTTGAGCGACTATTTCGAAACAATTTTAATTATTGATTTGTATATCACAGGAACAGTTTATCCATCGCCTCTTTACATGAATACAATTGTTTTGCATATGTCTTTCAATGAGCTGGTTTTAATTTTTAATAATTTCCTAAAAATACCGTGCTTTAGTTAATACATACATATGTTCCTTGAGCGACTATTTCTAAACAATTTTAATTATTGATTTGTATATCACAGGAACAGTTTATCCATCGCCTCTTTACATGAATACAATTGTTTTGCATATGTCTTTCAATGAGCGGGTTTTAATTTTTAATAATTTCCTAAAAATACCGTGCTTTAGTTAATACATGTGTTCCTTGAGCGACTATTTCGAAACAATTTTAATTATTGATTTGTATATCACAGGAACAGTTTATCCATCGCTTCTTTACATGAATACAATTGTTTTGCATATGTCTTTCAATGAGCTGGTTTTAATTTTTAATAATTTCCTAAAAATACCGTGCTTTAGTTAATACATATGTTCCTTGAGCGACTATTTCTAAACAATTTTAATTATTGATTTGTATATCACAGGAACAGTTTATCCATCGCCTCTTTACATGAATACAATTGTTTTGCATATGTCTTTCAATGAGCTGGTTTTAATTTTTAATAATTTCCTAAAAATACCGTGCTTTAGTTAATACATATGTTCCTTGAGCGACTATTTCGAAACAATTTCAATTATTGATTTGTATATCACAGAAACAGTTTATCCATCGCCTCTTTACATAAATACAATTGTTTTGCATATGTCTTTCAATGAGCTGGTTTTAATTTTTAATAATTTCCTAAAAATACCGTGCTTTAGTTAATACATATGTTCCTTGAGCGACTATTTCTAAACAATTTTAATTATTGATTTGTATATCACAGGAACAGTTTATCCATCGCCTCTTTACATGAATACAATTGTTTTGCATATGTCTTTCAATGAGCTGGTTTTAATTTTTAATAATTTCCTAAAAATGCCGTGCTTTAGTTAATACATGTGTTCCTTGAGCGACTATTTCGAAACAATTTTAATAATTGATTTGTATATCACAGGAACAGTTTATCCATCGCCTCTTTACATGAATACAATTGTTTTGCATATGTCTTTCAATGAGCTGGTTTTAATTTTTAATAATTTCCTAAAAATACCGTGCTTTAGTTAATACATATGTTCCTTGAGCGACTATTTCGAAACAATTTTAATTATTGATTTGTATATCACAGGAACAGTTTATCCATCGCCTCTTTACATAAATACAATTGTTTTGCATATGTCTTTCAATGAGCTGGTTTTAATTTTTAATAATTTCCTAAAAATGCCGTGCTTTAGTTAATACATGTGTTCCTTGAGCGACTATTTCGAAACAATTTTAATTATTGATTTGTATATCACAGGAACAGTTTATCCATCGCCTCTTTACATGAATACAATTGTTTTGCATATGTCTTTCAATGAGCTGGTTTTAATTTTTAATAATTTCCTAAAAATACCGTGCTTTAGTTAATACATATGTTCCTTGAGCGACTATTTCTACACAATTTTAATTATTGATTTGTATATCACAGGAACAGTTTATCCATCGCCTCTTTACATGAATACAATTGTTTTGCATATGTCTTTCAATGAGCTGGTTTAAATTTTTAATAATTTCCTAAAAATACCGTGCTTTAGTTAATACATATGTTCCTTGAGCGACTATTTCTAAACAATTTTAATTATTGATTTGTATATCACAGGAACAGTTTATCCATCGCCTCTTTACATGAATACAATTGTTTTGCATATGTCTTTCAATGAGCTGGTTTTAATTTTTAATAATTTCCTAAAAATGCCGTGCTTTAGTTAATACATACATATGTTCCTTGAGCGACTATTTCGAAACAATTTTAATTATTGATTTGTATATCACAGGAACAGTTTATCCATCGCCTCTTTACATGAATACAATTGTTTTGCATATGTCTTTCAATGAGCGGGTTTTAATTTTTAATAATTTCCTAAAAATACCGTGCTTTAGTTAATACATATGTTCCTTGAGCGACTATTTCTAAACAATTTTAATTATTGATTTGTATATCACAGGAACAGTTTATCCATCGCTTCTTTACATGAATACAATTGTTTTGCATATGTCTTTCAATGAGCTGGTTTTAATTTTTAATAATTTCCTAAAAATACCGTGCTTTAGTTAATACATATGTTCCTTGAGCGACTATTTCTAAACAATTTTAATTATTGATTTGTATATCACAGGAACAGTTTATCCATCGCCTCTTTACATGAATACAATTGTTTTGCATATGTCTTTCAATGAGCTGGTTTTAATTTTTAATAATTTCCTAAAAATACCGTGCTTTAGTTAATACATATGTTCCTTGAGCGACTATTTCGAAACAATTTCAATTATTGATTTGTATATTACAGAAACAGTTTATCCATCGCCTCTTTACATGAATACAATTGTTTTGCATATGTCTTTCAATGAGCTGGTTTTAATTTTTAATAATTTCCTAAAAATACCGTGCTTTAGTTAATACATATGTTCCTTGAGCGACTATTTCTAAACAATTTTAATTATTGATTTGTATATCACAGGAACAGTTTATCCATCGCCTCTTTACATGAATACAATTGTTTTGCATATGTCTTTCAATGAGCTGGTTTTAATTTTTAATAATTTCCTAAAAATGCCGTGCTTTAGTTAATACATGTGTTCCTTGAGCGACTATTTCGAAACAATTTTAATAATTGATTTGTATATCACAGGAACAGTTTATCCATCGCCTCTTCACATGAATACAATTGTTTTGCATATGTCTTTCAATGAGCTGGTTTTAATTTTTTATAATTTCCTAAAAATACCGTGCTTTAGTTAATACATATGTTCCTTGAGCGACTATTTCGAAACAATTTTAATTATTGATTTGTATATCACAGGAACAGTTTATCCATCGCCTCTTTACATGAATACAATTGTTTTGCATATGTCTTTCAATGAGCTGGTTTTAATTTTTAATAATTTCCTAAAAATGCCGTGCTTTAGTTAATACATGTGTTCCTTGAGCGACTATTTCGAAACAATTTTAATTATTGATTTGTATATCACAGGAACAGTTTATCCATCGCCTCTTTACATGAATACAATTGTTTTGCATATGTCTTTCAATGAGCTGGTTTTAATTTTTAATAATTTCCTAAAAATACCGTGCTTTAGTTAATACATATGTTCCTTGAGCGACTATTTCTACACAATTTTAATTATTGATTTGTATATCACAGGAACAGTTTATCCATCGCCTCTTTACATGAATACAATTGTTTTGCATATGTCTTTCAATGAGCTGGTTTTAATTTTTAATAATTTCCTAAAAATACCGTGCTTTAGTTAATACATATGTTCCTTGAGCGACTATTTCTAAACAATTTTAATTATTGATTTGTATATCACAGGAACAGTTTATCCATCGCCTCTTTACATGAATACAATTGTTTTGCATATGTCTTTCAATGAGCTGGTTTTAATTTTTAATAATTTCCTAAATATGCCGTGCTTTAGTTAATACATGTGTTCCTTGAGCGACTATTTCGAAACAATTTTAATTATTGATTTGTATATCACAGGAACAGTTTATCCATCGCCTCTTTACATGAATACAATTGTTTTGCATATGTCTTTCAATGAGCTGGTTTTAATTTTTAATAATTTCCTAAAAATACCGTGCTTTAGTTAATACATATGTTCCTTGAGCGACTATTTCTAAACAATTTTAATTATTGATTTGTATATCACAGAAACAGTTTATCCATCGCCACTTTACATGAATACAATTGTTTTGCATATGTCTTTTAATAAGCTGGTTTAAATTTTTAATAATTTCCTAAAAATACCGTGCTTTAGTTAATACATGTGTTCCTTGAGCGACTATTTCGAAACAATTTTAATTATTGATTTGTATATCACAGGAACAGTTTATCCATCGCCTCTTTACATGAATACAATTGTTTTGCATATGTCTTTCAATGAGCTGGTTTTAATTTTTAATAATTTCCTAAAAATGCCGTGCTTTAGTTAATACATGTGTTCCTTGAGCGACTATTTCGAAACAATTTTAATTATTGATTTGTATATCACAGGAACAGTTTATCCATCGCCTCTTTACATGAATACAATTGTTTTGCATATGTCTTTCAATGAGCTGGTTTTAATTTTTAATAATTTCCCAAAAATACCGTGCTTTAGTTAATACATATGTTCCTTGAGCGACTATTTCTACACAAATTTAATTATTGATTTGTATATCACAGGAACAGTTTATCCATCGCCTCTTTACATGAATACAATTGTTTTGCATATGTCTTTCAATGAGCTGGTTTTAATTTTTAATAATTTCCTAAAAATACCGTGCTTTAGTTAATACATATGTTCCTTGAGCGACTATTTCGAAACAATTTTAATTATTGATTTGTATATCACAGGAACAGTTTATCCATCGCCTCTTTACATGAATACAATTGTTTTGCATATGTCTTTCAATGAGCTGGTTTTAATTTTTAATAATTTCCCAAAAATACCGTGCTTTAGTTAATACATATGTTCCTTGAGCGACTATTTCTAAACAATTTTAATTATTAATTTGTATATCACAGGAACAATTTATCCATCGCTTCTTTACATGAATACAATTGTTTTGCATATGTCTTTTAATGAGCTGGTTTTAATTTTTAATAATTTCCTAAAAATACCGTGCTTTAGTTAATACATATGTTCCTTGAGCGACTATTTCTAAACAATTTTAATTATTGATTTGTATATCACAGGAACAGTTTATCCATCGCTTCTTTACATGAATACAATTGTTTTGCATATGTCTTTCAATGAGCTGGTTTTAATTTTTAATAATTTCCTAAAAATACCGTGCTTTAGTTAATACATATGTTCCTTGAGCAACTATTTCTAAACAATTTTAATTATTGATTTGTATATCACAGGAACAGTTTATCCATCGCCTCTTTACATGAATACAATTGTTTTGCATATGTCTTTCAATGAGCTGGTTTTAATTTTTAATAATTTCCTAAAAATACCGTGCTTTAGTTAATACATATGTTCCTTGAGCGACTATTTCGAAACAATTTTAATTATTGATTTGTATATCACAGAAACAGTTTATCCATCGCCTCTTTACATTACTACAATTGTTTTGCATATGTCTTTCAAAGAGCTGGTTTTTAATTTTTTATAATTTCCTAAAAATACCGTGCTTTAGTTAATACATATGTTCCTTGAGCGAATATTTCGAAACAATTTCATTTATTGATTTGTATATCACAGGAACAGTTTATCCATCGCCTCTTTACATGAATACAATTGTTTTGCATATGTCTTTCAATGAGCTGGTTTTAATTTTTAATAATTTTCTAAAAATACCGTGCTTTAGTTAATACATATGTTCCTTGAGCGACTATTTCTACACAATTTTAATTATTGATTTGTATATCACAGGAACAGTTTATCCATCGCCTCTTTACATGAATACAATTGTTTTGCATATGTCTTTCAATGAGCTGGTTTTAATTTTTAATAATTTCCTAAAAATACCGTGCTTTAGTTAATACATATGTTCCTTGAGCGACTATTTCGAAACAATTTTAATTATTGATTTGTATATCACAGGAACAGTTTATCCATCGCCTCTTTACATGAATACAATTGTTTTGCATATGTCTTTCAATGAGCTGGTTTTAATTTTTAATAATTTCCCAAAAATACCGTGCTTTAGTTAATACATATGTTCCTTGAGCGACTATTTCTAAACAATTTTAATTATTAATTTGTATATCACAGGAACAATTTATCCATCGCTTCTTTACATGAATACAATTGTTTTGCATATGTCTTTTAATGAGCTGGTTTTAATTTTTAATAATTTCCTAAAAATACCGTGCTTTAGTTAATACATATGTTCCTTGAGCGACTATTTCTAAACAATTTTAATTATTGATTTGTATATCACAGGAACAATTTATCCATCGCTTCTTTACATGAATACAATTGTTTTGCATATGTCTTTCAATGAGCTGGTTTTAATTTTTAATAATTTCCTAAAAATACCGTGCTTTAGTTAATACATATGTTCCTTGAGCAACTATTTCTAAACAATTTTAATTATTGATTTGTATATCACAGGAACAGTTTATCCATCGCCTCTTTACATGAATACAATTGTTTTGCATATGTCTTTCAATGAGCTGGTTTTAATTTTTAATAATTTCCTAAAAATACCGTGCTTTAGTTAATACATATGTTCCTTGAGCGACTATTTCGAAACAATTTTAATTATTGATTTGTATATCACAGAAACAGTTTATCCATCGCCTCTTTACATTACTACAATTGTTTTGCATATGTCTTTCAAAGAGCTGGTTTTTAATTTTTTATAATTTCCTAAAAATACCGTGCTTTAGTTAATACATATGTTCCTTGAGCGAATATTTCGAAACAATTTCATTTATTGATTTGTATATCACAGGAACAGTTTATCCATCGCCTCTTTACATGAATACAATTGTTTTGCATATGTCTTTCAATGAGCTGGTTTTAATTTTTAATAATTTTCTAAAAATACCGTGCTTTAGTTAATACATATGTTCCTTGAGCGACTATTTCGAAACAATTTTAATTATTGATTTGTATATCACAGGAACAGTTTATCCATCGCCTCTTTACATGAATACAATTGTTTTGCATATGTCTTTCAATGAGCTGGTTTTAGATTTTAATAATTTCCTAAAAATACCGTGCTTTAGTTAATACATATGTTCCTTGAGCGACTAATCGAAACAATTTCAATTATTGATTTGTATATCACAGAAACAGTTTATCCATCGCCTCTTTACATGAATACAATTGTTTTGCATATGTCTTTCAATGAGCTGGTTTTAATTTTTAATAATTTCCTAAAAATACCGTGCTTTAGTTAATACATATGTTCCTTGAGCGACTATTTCTAAACAATTTTAATTATTGATTTGTATATCACAGGAACAATTTATCCATCGCTTCTTTACATGAATACAATTGTTTTGCATATGTCTTTCAATGAGCTGGTTTTAATTTTTAATAATTTCCTAAAAATACCGTGCTTTAGTTAATACATATGTTCCTTGAGCAACTATTTCTAAACAATTTTAATTATTGATTTGTATATCACAGGAACAGTTTATCCATCGCCTCTTCATATGAATACAATTGTTTTGCATATGTCTTTCAATGAGCTGGTTTTAATTTTTAATAATTTCCTAAAAATACCGTGCTTTAGTTAATACATATGTTCCTTGAGCGACTATTTCTAAACAATTTTAATTATTGATTTGTATATCACAGGAACAGTTTATCCATCGCCTCTTTACATGAATACAATTGTTTTGCATATGTCTTTCAATGAGCTGGTTTTAATTTTTAATAATTTCCTAAAAATGCCGTGCTTTAGTTAATACATGTGTTCCTTGAGCGACTATTTCGAAACAATTTTAATTATTGATTTGTATATCACAGGAACAGTTTATCCATCGCCTCTTTACATGAATACAATTGTTTTGCATATGTCTTTCAATGAGCTGGTTTTAATTTTTAATAATTTCCTAAAAATACCGTGCTTTAGTTAATACATATGTTCCTTGAGCGACTATTTCGAAACAATTTTAATTATTGATTTGTATATCACAGAAACAGTTTATCCATCGCCACTTTACATGAATACAATTGTTTTGCATATGTCTTTTAATGAGCTGGTTTAAATTTTTAATAATTTCCTAAAAATACCGTGCTTTAGTTAATACATATGTTCCTTGAGCGACTATTTCGAAACAATTTTAATTATTGATTTGTTTATCACAGAAACAGTTTATCCATCGCCTCTTTACATGAATACAATTGTTTTGCATATGTCTTTCAATGAGCTGGTTTTAATTTTTAATAATTTCCTAAAAATACCGTGCTTTAGTTAATACATATGTTTCTTGAGCGACTATTTCGAAACAATTTTAATTATTGATTTGTATATCACAGGAACAGTTTATCCATCGCCTCTTTACATGAATACAATTGTTTTGCATATGTATTTCAATGAGCTGGTTTTAATTTTTAATAATTTCCTAAAAATACCGTGCTTTAGTTAATACATACATATGTTCCTTGAGCGACTATTTCTAAACAATTTTAATTATTGATTTGTATATCACAGGAACAGTTTATCCATCGCCTCTTTACATGAATACAATTGTTTTGCATATGTCTTTCAATGAGCGGGTTTTAATTTTTAATAATTTCCTAAAAATACCGTGCTTTAGTTAATACATATGTTCCTTGAGCGACTATTTCTAAACAATTTTAATTATTGATTTGTATATCACAGGAACAGTTTATCCATCGCTTCTTTACATGAATACAATTGTTTTGCATATGTCTTTCAATGAGCTGGTTTAAATTTTTAATAATTTCCTAAAAATACCGTGCTTTAGTTAATACATATGTTCCTTGAGCGACTATTTCGAAACAATTTTAATTATTGATTTGTATATCACAGAAACAGTTTATCCATCGCCTCTTTACATGAATACAATTGTTTTGCATATGTCTTTCAATGAGTTGGTTTTAATTTTCAATAATTTCCTAAAAATACCGTGCTTTAGTTAATACATGTGTTCCTTGAGCGACTATTTCGAAACAATTTTAATTATTGATTTGTATATCACAGGAACAGTTTATCCATCGCCTCTTTACATGAATACAATTGTTTTGCATATGTCTTTCAATGAGCTGGTTTTAATTTTTAATAATTTCCTAAAAATGCCGTGCTTTAGTTAATACATGTGTTCCTTGAGCGACTATTTCGAAACAATTTTAATTATTGATTTGTATATCACAGGAACAGTTTATCCATCGCCTCTTTACATGAATACAATTGTTTTGCATATGTCTTTCAATGAGCTGGTTTTAATTTTTAATAATTTCCTAAAAATACCGTGCTTTAGTTAATACATATGTTCCTTGAGCGACTATTTCTACACAATTTTAATTATTGATTTGTATATCACAGGAACAGTTTATCCATCGCCTCTTTACATGAATACAATTGTTTTGCATATGTCTTTCAATGAGCTGGTTTTAATTTTTAATAATTTCCTAAAAATACCGTGCTTTAGTTAATACATATGTTCCTTGAGCGACTATTTCTAAACAATTTTAATTATTGATTTGTATATCACAGGAACAGTTTATCCATCGCCTCTTTACATGAATACAATTGTTTTGCATATGTCTTTCAATGAGCTGGTTTTAATTTTTAATAATTTCCTAAAAATACCGTGCTTTAGTTAATACATATGTTCCTTGAGCGACTATTTCGAAACAATTTTAATTATTGATTTGTATATCACAGGAACAGTTTATCCATCACCTCTTTACATGAATACAATTGTTTTGCATATGTCTTTCAATGAGCTGGTTTTAATTTTTAATAATTTCCTAAAAATACCGTGCTTTAGTTAATACATATGTTCCTTGAGCGACTATTTCTAAACAATTTTAATTATTAATTTGTATATCACAGGAACAATTTATCCATCGCTTCTTTACATGAATACAATTGTTTTGCATATGTCTTTCAATGAGCTGGTTTTAATTTTTAATAATTTCCTAAAAATACCGTGCTTTAGTTAATACATATGTTCCTTGAGCGACTATTTCTAAATAATTTTAATTATTGATTTGTATATCACAGAAACAGTTTATCCATCGCCTCTTTACATGAATACAATTGTTTTGCATATGTCTTTCAATGAGCTGGTTTTAATTTTTAATAATTTCCTAAAAATACCGTGCTTTAGCTAATACATATGTTCCTTGAGCGACTATTTCTAAACAATTTTAATTATTGATTTGTATATCACAGGAACAGTTTATCCATCGCCTCTTTACATGAATACAATTGTTTTGCATATGTCTTTCAATGAGCTGGTTTTAATTTTTAATAATTTCCTAAAAATACCGTGCTTTAGTTAATACATATGTTCCTTGAGCGAATATTTCGAAACAATTTCAATTATTGATTTGTATATCACAGGAACAGTTTATCCATCGCCTCTTTACATTACTACAATTGTTTTGCATATGTCTTTCAATGAGCTGGTTTTAATTTTTAATAATTTCCTAAAAATACCGTGCTTTAGTTAATACATATGTTCCTTGAGCGACTATTTCTAAACAATTTTAATTATTGATTTGTATATCACAGAAACAGTTTATCCATCGCCTCTTTACATGAATACAATTGTTTTGCATATGTCTTTCAATGAGCTGGTTTTAGATTTTAATAATTTCCTAAAAATACCGTGCTTTAGTTAATACATATGTTCCTTGAGCGACTAATCGAAACAATTTCAATTATTGATTTGTATATCACAGAAACAGTTTATCCATCGCCTCTTTACATGAATACAATTGTTTTGCATATGTCTTTCAATGAGCTGGTTTTAATTTTTAATAATTTCCTAAAAATACCGTGCTTTAGTTAATACATATGTTCCTTGAGCGACTATTTCTAAACAATTTTAATTATTGATTTGTATATCACAGGAACAGTTTATCCATCGCCTCTTTACATGAATACAATTGTTTTGCATATGTCTTTCAATGAGCTGGTTTTAATTTTTAATAATTTCCTAAAAATACCGTGCTTTAGTTAATACATATGTTCCTTGAGCGACTATTTCGAAACAATTTTAATTATTGATTTGTATATCACAAGAACAGTTTATCCATCGCCTCTTTACATGAATACAATTGTTTTGCATATGTCTTTCAATGAGCTGGTTTTAATTTTTAATAATTTCCTAAAAATACCGTGCTTTAGTTAATACATATGTTCCTTGAGCGACTATTTCTAAACAATTTTAATTATTAATTTGTATATCACAGGAACAATTTATCCATCGCTTCTTTACATGAATACAATTGTTTTGCATATGTCTTTCAATGAGCTGGTTTTAATTTTTAATAATTTCCTAAAAATACCGTGCTTTAGTTAATACATATGTTCCTTGAGCGACTATTTCTAAACAATTTTAATTATTGATTTGTATATCACAGGAACAATTTATCCATCCATTCTTTACATGAATACAATTGTTTTGCATATGTCTTTCAATGAGCTGGTTTTAATTTTTAATAATTTCCTAAAAATACCGTGCTTTAGTTAATACATATGTTCCTTGAGCGAATATTTCGAAACAATTTCAATTATTGATTTGTATATCACAGGAACAGTTTATCCATCGCCTCTTTACATTACTACAATTGTTTTGCATATGTCTTTCAAAGAGCTGGTTTTTAATTTTTAATAATTTCCTAAAAATACCGTGCTTTAGTTAATACATATGTTCCTTGAGCGACTATTTCGAAACAATTTTAATTATTGATTTGTATATCACAGAAACAGTTTATCCATCGCCTCTTTACATGAATACAATTGTTTTGCATATGTCTTTCAATGAGCTGGTTTTAGATTTTAATAATTTCCTAAAAATACCGTGCTTTAGTTAATACATATGTTCCTTGAGCGACTAATCGAAACAATTTCAATTATTGATTTGTATATCACAGAAACAGTTTATCCATCGCCTCTTTACATGAATACAATTGTTTTGCATATGTCTTTCAATGAGCTGGTTTTAATTTTTAATAATTTCCTAAAAATACCGTGCTTTAGTTAATACATATGTTCCTTGAGCGACTATTTCTAAACAATTTTAATTATTGATTTGTATATCACAGGAACAATTTATCCATCGCCTCTTTACATGAATACAATTGTTTTGCATATGTCTTTCAATGAGCTGGTTTTAATTTTTAATAATTTCCTAAAAATACCGTGCTTTAGTTAATACATATGTTCCTTGAGCGACTATTTCGAAACAATTTTAATTATTGATTTGTATATCACAGGAACAGTTTATCCATCGCCTCTTTACATGAATACAATTGTTTTGCATATGTCTTTCAATGAGCTGGTTTACATTTTTAATAATTTCCTAAAAATACCGTGCTTTAGTTAATACATATGTTCCTTGAGCGACTATTTCTAAACAATTTTAATTATTGATTTGTATATCACAGGAACAATTTATCCATCGCTTCTTCACATAAATACAATTGTTTTGCATATGTCTTTTAATGTGCTGGTTTTAATTTTTAATAATTTCCTAAAAATACCGTGCTTTAGTTAATACATATGTTCCTTGAGCGACTATTTCGAAACAATTTTAATTATTGATTTGTATATCACAGGAACAGTTTATCCATCGCCTCTTTACATGAATACAATTGTTTTGCATATGTCTTTCACTGAGCTGGTTTTAATTTTTAATAATTTCCTAAAAATACCGTGCTTTAGTTAATACATATGTTCCTTGAGCGACTATTTCAAAACAATTTTAATTATTGATTTGTATATCACAGGAACAGTTTATCCATCGCCTCTTTACATGAATACAATTGTTTTGCATATGTCTTTCAATGAGCTGGTTTTAATTTTTAATAATTTCCTAAAAATACCGTGCTTTAGTTAATACATATGTTCCTTGAGCGACTATTTCAAAACAATTTCAATTATTGATTTGTATATCACAGGAACAGTTTATCCATCGCCTCTTTACATGAATACAATTGTTTTGCATATGTCTTTCAATGAGCTGGTTTTAATTTTTAATAATTTCCTAAAAATACCGTGCTTTAGTTAATACATATGTTCCTTGAGCGACTATTTCTGAACAATTTTAATTATTGATTTGTATATCACAGGAACAGTTTATCCATCGCCTCTTTACATGAATACAATTGTTTTGCATATGTCTTTCAATGAGCTGGTTTTAATTTTTAATAATTTCCTAAAAATACCGTGCTTTAGTTAATACATATGTTCCTTGAGCGACTATTTCTAAACAATTTTAATTATTGATTTGTATATCACAGGAACAGTTTATCCATCGCCTCTTTACATGAATACAATTGTTTTGCATATGTCTTTCAATGAGCTGGTTTTAATTTTTAATAATTTCCTAAAAATACCGTGCTTTAGTTACTACATATGTTCCTTGAGCGACTATTTCTAAACAATTTTAATTATTGATTTGTATATCACAGGAACAGTTTATCCATCGCCTCTTTACATGAATACAATTGTTTTGCATATGTCTTTCAATGAGCTGGTTTTAATTTTTAATAATTTCCTAAAAATACCGTGCTTTAGTTAATACATATGTTCCTTGAGCGACTATTTCTGAACAATTTTAATTATTGATTTGTATATCACAGGAACAGTTTATCCATCGCCTCTTTACATGAATACAATTGTTTTGCATATGTCTTTCAATGAGCTGGTTTTAATTTTTAATAATTTCCTAAAAATACCGTGCTTTAGTTAATACATATGTTCCTTGAGCGAATATTTCGAAACAATTTCAATTATTGATTTGTATATCACAGGAACAGTTTATCCATCGCCTCTTTACATTACTACAATTGTTTTGCATATGTCTTTCAAAGAGCTGGTTTTAATTTTTAATAATTTCCTAAAAATACCGTGCTTTAGTTAATACATATGTTCCTTGAGCGAATATTTCGAAACAATTTCATTTATTGATTTGTATATCACAGGAACAGTTTATCCATCGCCTCTTTACATGAATACAATTGTTTTGCATATGTCTTTCAATGAGCTGGTTTAAATTTTTAATAATTTCCTAAAAATATCGTGCTTTAGTTAATACATATGTTCCTTGAGCGACTATTTCGAAACAATTTTAATTATTGATTTGTATATCACAGAAACAGTTTATCCATCGCCTCCTTACATGAATACAATTGTTTTGCATATGTCTTTCAATGAGCTGGTT